>JAPMOR010102437.1:373929-385853 GCA_026543865.1 Argiope aurantia | reverse complement strand
TATATATATATATATATATAATCATTTATGCTGATACTTTCTATTTTGATTTTTGCATTGTTCTTATGAGTCCTTTAATTTTTGTCACTATTATGTCCTTTATTATTTAATGTTTTTAATTTTATTTTTTATAACTATTTTTGCTCCAATTTTAATTTAAACTCTTTCCATTACCAGGATTTTTTCCCTTTGATTGTACATTTTTTATTTTTGCAGCATCTTAATGTAGGCATTTTTATCATTAATTGTCTACAGTTGGTCATTTAATACTTTCTACTTTTTCAAAAAGGTTCTCAAACGTTGTATATCTCTATTTTAATACTTTCGCAAAAAAAACATGATTCATTTTTTTTTTCTTTTTACATTTATCCATCTCCATTGACTAGGATCTTGGCGATTCTAGATGTAGGGACATGCATTAATGTTCAAGTTAAAATTAAAGTTTGGATATAAATAGTCAACTCCTTTCAGTAATTCATTGTCATTTGGAAATAAAGTCAAACGCTTAATGTACCATTGATATATCCAATTTTTAGACTCGAATGTTAAAGTTAATGAGTTTAGTTTTGACTTTAGTTCCAATGAGTTTATTTTGTTTGTTTTCTTGTATTTTGAAATAAATAAACAACGGATTCTTTGTTTTCATGGCTTCAAAAATGTATTCCTTGCTTTTTTTGCAAATTGGACTACCAATTTTGAATAAGAAGAAACAGCAAGTTGCAGTTGGATGGTGGAAATGCAATGTTAATAGTTTAATTACTGTACAGTGGCTATATAATATATAATATGCAATAATCAATAATTATCCAATTTAAAATCTATTTCGAATACAATTCCCGTTAAAATTTTAAATTTATAAAAGTTGTCGTGTAAAAAAATTCAAAAATATTTAACAACAAGTTTTGAAAATATTGAAAGTTTATTAATCACTGCTATCATTATATTACTAAATAATAACGATTATTAATTAAACTTAACAATAACTATACAATTAAATTAATAACAGTAATGGAATAAAATAATATTCTATTAGTAATTACTGGCCGTCTTCGGTGGCCAGCTACTTGACACCATATTAACAGTACGTATTTAGTCATATCAACAAAGTTTTGATGAATGACCCCTTATCACAACAAAATAAAGCTCGGTTTTAAACTATATTTGTATAATAAGCACAGAGTATTCTTATTGATTAGTTATAGCTTAAAAAGTAGTTATATCAATTTAGGAATAAAATTGATGCCTATAAAATGTAAAATTGGCATCTGTATATTGGAGTCTATCTCTATTAAAATTTATTTTATGATACATTTTATGAATAGAGGAAAACAAACGGTCATTGATGGCATACATATATAGGGGAACAATAACTTTCATATATAAACTTGCAAGTACGATATTTTGGATTGGATGGAATACTCTGTGTCAAGCCCCCCCCCCCCTGAAAGAAAGTACAGAAAAACGTGTTTTTGATATTTCTTTCGGAAATACAAGATGATGCGCGGAATTCAGAATATTTAGTAACTTTAATAATAATTGTAATTCCGTAACGTAATTATTTTGAATATTATTTAATAGGTATAATTAATATCAGTGCTGGAATTACTAACTGTATCGTTTTTCGGTTTAATCTCGCCACATTCACCCATTCAAAAACTAGCTTTTCTGAATTTTAGAATGTTATTTCGCTTTATTTTGCCAAATATTTAGAATAAATTTTTAAAAATGTCATACAGATAAAATCCTGTCAGCCGCCATACAAATAATTTACTTTTTGTGCAAATGATGTTTCTAGTTAACTAATCACAGGAAGAAGAATTGTATTTACTTTATTTCTTTCAGCAAATATATGTGGCAACAAATGGATTGTCAAAAGTTTCCATCACAAAAATTCTAAGCAGGAATGAATGGAACTCTCCGAGATTTTCTCAACATCACATCAAGGCGTGGTTTACGAGTATGACAGTTGCAGTTAAAAGAACATCATCTCAACACTATCTCACCTCACAGTTTTTGAAGATTATTTATGGGACCTCAGGTAAGCAATATCATCCTCCTACTTTGGCAGAAGTAACCGAGTGTAGCCGACGTTTCAACACCCAAGAACACTTTGTTATAAAAATGAAAGAGATGAAAAAAGAAGAAGTGGGAGGGGGAGAGAAGATAGAAAAACATGGCAAGTTGCATAACAGCTTTGTACGCGCATAACCGGAAAACTTGGCATCCAGTTCTGAATCTGCCGTGGTGAATGAGACAGGTACTTTGGACTTGTGTGTTCCCAAGAAGCCTGTGCCCTAGTTGCAGTTTGAGATGGGAGCCTGGATATCTGCCGGTACGTTCAATGTCAGCCGACGTTGACTTAAAATAGCAGATCGCTTGTTTTCATGTTGTTGAGTCGATGCTTTTTATAACCTTCATTGTCGAAGAGTCCGCGCGAACAAAGGGAAGTAACTAAGTAAAGATGTATAACCTGTGGATCATGTGGGTTCTTTCGGTATATTTTATTCCTCTTTTTTTTTTTTTTTTCTTCTCTCTTTTTTTTTTTTCCTTCTTTTTTTCCCCCTTTGCACTTTCTACATTGTACTAAGAGGTACAAAAAACACTCAGCCGATTCTACTTTTATCTTGCAGAGGTTAACCGAGAAAGGCTTAATGCAAAACATTTGAAAATGTCGCACATCTGCTTGCTCTACAGTTCTTGATGTAAAATCATATCCTTAGATTTATTATGAACTAATCTGATATTATTTGCTCTATTGAAGTTACAACAACGTGTGATTAAATCTTGACATAATATTTTTACAGTGCCTTGTTCTCGTAATAAATATTTAAATATTATTGCGTTAATAATTCTGCTTAATTGCATTATTACTAGAATAATATGTTGATTTATTAATAGATGATGCCTAATTACGATTACATTAACATGACAAGCTGAAGCAGAACTTTCAGTGAAATAAGAGAATTTAGAATAAAATTAACATGGTCTAAATTAAGGATAAAAATCAGGAAATTAATTAGAATTTAAATTAGATTAAAAATTGCTAAAATATAAATATATATTTATATTATATATATATATATATATATATATATATATCAAAGAAATAATTCATATCTGTAACTATGGCTGCGGATAACGTTTATAAGAACAGAATGAATTTATTAAGTGTCACATAGCCAAAAAATAACTTTATATATTGCTATGAAGTTTTATTATTATTTTCCTGCTCTATTAATTTCATGGTAAGGAACAAGTTTCCAAATATTTTAATGGTCGCTAATTAGATGTCAGGTAAATGACTCATGGCCTTGGCGAATATTTACGAATCTTGGTGACATCTCATTAGAACCTCTGTTCCAGGGTTTGTTCTCGAACATTCGACGCTGTGTTACAGCAGTTTTGAAAGGTCAGAGGCATACAGAAGAGAAACATAGTGAAAGCAGTTAAGTGAATTCTCCCGTTAGAGTGTGTTGCAGTTGTTTAATAACTATTTCCTGGTTGTTATTGTTGTTGTTTCTTGTTTGTTATTGATTTCTGTACGCTTGATCTGCGTTTAATTAAATTTGAGTTATGTTTTCGAGTAAAATTAAGCTTTGTTATCAGTTTTGAACTTGTTAGATTTTTCACTGTATAGTCACTAGACATATTTTCCCGCAACAGTATAAACTGTGACAGTGCATAGAAATTGAATAGCTGTCTGCTTTAATGCCAGTAATATAGAGGGAATGCAAACTTGAAACTTGTGGAAAGTTTTCATAAAATATGTATAATTACGGCTTGAAAATTTTAAAATGAATATAAATTGAAAAACATGACATCATCTACTGTGAAAAAGAACAACTAATTTAAAAATAAGAAAAAGGTCATAGTTATAAGAATTAGAAATAGACTGAAAAATAAAATACGCAAAATACACAAAAACAAAATGTACACATATATTTTGTTGCACATTTTAAGGTCCATCATTTAATAACCATAATATGTATCAAAAATTTTATTCCGTTCTGCAAATCATACGAAGATAATGATAATAAAAGAAAAACTGTTTAATATTAAATTGTATCTCGGTAATTCAAGTGGATCATAACGCATAACTGTAGGAGTTTCTCAGATTACAGTCACATTTCTAGTATTTGAGTAAAGTACACTATAAAATTAACTCAGTACTACTCATGGCATTTTATTCAAAAAAATAGGAGTAGAGCTATTGAAACTACTGAAAAAAAAAGCAATCAAGCATTATCTTTTGACGCGCAGTACCGTAAAAGGAATAAAACCTAATGGCTATCGGAGCAACTATTCTCATTGGTATACACTCAGAAAATGAAGATAAGAATAACCAAAATCATTTCATATGAAACGAATGATAGGAGAATATAATCAGTTATGTCATGCCTATCTCTTTCGTAACTAATAATAAAGAGTCGGCACATGGGTGTGCTGTTGGCACGCTACAGAATGCATCATTGCACTCTGAATCATAAATTTATTACATGCATTGATGGGTAGGAAAGAACACCTTAAAAATTAAGCAAAATTTCGATATTTTTCGATGTATCTTCCTAAATATTACAGCATAAAATAAATCACATACCAACTTAAAATTAAAAATATATATTTTATCTTAATAATTAAAAAAATTATAAAGTTTATAATTCAAATCAAATGAAATTATAAAATTAATTATATTTTATATAATTATTAAAAATTCAAAATTATCAGATATATTATATTATTTCAGTGATAACAGTTTTATTTTTGTAAATGTTTTTATTTTTTAAAAATAAAAAAATAATCTTAAATATGATTTGCAACGAAATTTTTCATAGGTGTAATGAGAGACAAATGGATTTGCCAAATCTGAAATAGAATATTTTTCTGAGTTTGAAAAATGATTCAAGTTATTGCAAATTATTTCAGTTTTTGCATACTCACTTTAAAATTAGTTCTTTTTAATAAAACTAATTTTATTGATTTACTTTTCTGCTAAATATTGTTTCTAATTTTAATAAATTTTAAAAATTACTTCTTGCATAAAAAATCTTGGTATTATTTTCTTGCGATGTAATAAAATTCAATTCATTTTCGTTGACGTGAATATTTTTCATCCAATTGCTGAACCCGCTTCTCTTTTACACTTAAAAGCAGTCCTAAAAAAATCTTTTTTTAGGATTGGTTTTGAAACATTCACATTCGATCTAAAACCTTTTTATTCATTAAGTGAAAAATGACTTTCTATTTAATCTGTTATATTCTTTATTTATGTGTTTTAATTAGCCTAAATATGTACTTTAAAATTATCGGATTTATGTGTAATTATGGCAATTTAATTTATAATTCTGTTTGAATAAAAAAAACAATTTTCAAACAAATAAATGAATGAAATTTTTCAATTTTTTCAAAGAAATGAAAAGTTTGAACCATTTAATTGCACTGCATTTAATTTCGTTCAAATATTTTCATTCTGTTTATAAATCAAAACTGAACTCAAATATACTTTCTATGTACTATATTTTTGAGTCAGTAATTGCATTTCTATTTTTTATTTATTTATTTATTTATTTATTGTCTTTTTGTAGCAAGTAACGCTATCAATTAAGCAAACATTTTAAGATGTTTCAGGTAATTAAAGAAAGAAAGAAGAGAAAGAGAGAGAGAGAGATTGATAACTAAATATATGTGTTATATTTCACAATCAACTAGATATTAAATATGTTACAAACACCTCGAAGACAAATTAATTGCTTATAAGATAAAAATGACAATTTTTATTAGATATTTCATTTTCTATTTATTTGTTTTCTTTTACATTCCATTCGTTCTTTCATGCTTTAAAATGTCATCGCTTAATGTTCTGGTGTTATAATCATTAGATCTAATAATCATTCATTAGATTTTTCTCTGTTCTGCATCTGAACAGGGAAGCTTTAATTTTTCACCACCATCCATTTTTCAGAATGATTGAGCAACTTCTGTCGAACTTTGAAACAGAAAGCCATTTGTTAGTTTAATTAAAATAAATGATAACTGTGATATATTAGTTATTTGCTTCAGTTTTTGGGTGTAAATAATTTATGACTAACTAATCTTTGAAGCTTTAATAATAATAGTTTTTTCAGAAAATATTCTCGCTAAATCAGCGGCCAATATGCTATTTATAGCCTATTTTGAATAGAAACCTTCAAACTTTTTATTTAACCCATATTAACTTAATTCTAAAATGTTCTCTTATTTCCCTATTCAATTCCACCTTTTTTTATTTAATTAATGCACCACGAGCTCTGTAAAAATGCTGACATCGACAAGTTCCCACACTCCGAGTGAAGGGATAAAAATCTGTCAGGCTAAACAAATTCTTTTAAACGATACCTATATCCCTTACCTAAATCGACACATGTAAATAAATCCCTATCAGAATCGCATGGTATATAATGACCGCGAAGCATATTTTTGTCTCTTTTTTCGGTCTTGCGTTGTGATGTAGATTGACGTATCTCGTCGCTTCTTGATTGTACATAAATTATGCTTACCGGAATGGAATAAAATTGAAGTTTAAAAATTCAAAGTGTCTTCTCTCTCTTCGGTGAAGCTATTACTTCAAAAATATATGTGTTTACATATACATATGTTATTACATTATTATATAATATGGCATTGGTACTTTATTATACAGACAGTTTTTTAGATTTTTCAATAAGTTTGTAAAATACCGTATGTAAATATGTCAGGTTTTTGTAAGTATAATCCTCAAAATTGTTGTAAGTATTTCCTCAAAATTGTTTGTGACACTTTGTTTAACCACTGAGCGCATTGCAAAAATGTAATCCACCAGATTGTCATTTTCTTAAATTTCATAAATAAGTGGCTTCTAAGGAGGAAAAACGTCATCTTCGGAACGAGTGATCATCTATTTAACTCCATTTATCGAGAATAAATTCCCCTCCAAGTCTGCGAATGAAGATGTAGAGGATTTACCCTTCCTAACTTGAAGAGATTTTCTCCTCAGAAACTCAGGGATTAAAGGGGTGAATTTAATCCACGATCATTAGTAATAATTTAAACCATTTCAAACAGTAATGTAGATCTTTCGCGGAATGTGAGATATGTTTCTTGTTCTCTGTTTAAGCATGTACACCTAGCAGGTATGTAGTAAAATGGGATGATGATTGCATTCAGGATAGACTAAAATATTGATAATTAAGATGAATATGTATGTGTGTCCTTCTTTCTGTATGTGTATTGAAGTTTACGGTTCAGTACATTCGATCCTAGAGGTACCAAATTTGGCATATATGTAATTTTTAAGGTAAAAATGTGTATTTCGGAGCGATTTTTTTCAATTTTAATTAATTAAAAATTTTGGCTGCTTTCTTTCGAAAATATTACAGCACAAAAATGATTTTTATACCTTCTAAAAATTGCTTTAAAAAATTATCTTTTCACTGATAAAAATTATTTTTTTCTAATTTTAATAATTTTTTAAATATTTTATTTATAATTTACAACAATATATTTCATTACCGAAATTAAACTTCGATAATTTTTTAATGAACTTCGGAGTTTCTTTTAATTTTAATTAATTAGAAATTAAAATACAATTTTGAAGTTTTTCTTTTGAAAATACTCCAGCACAAAAATATGTTTTACATTATCTAAAAATTCAAAAAAAAAATTATTTTCTTTACTGATAAAAATTATTTTTCCTATTTTTTTAAATAATTTTTAGATATCTTATTTGTAATTTATAACAATATATTTTATTACTGAAATGGAATTCCGATCATTTTTTATAGTTTCTGATAATATTTCATCCCGATTTTTTCTCTATTACCAATGATCAAGACATGAAGATTCGACTTATGTTCAATTATTTTCAGTTTCCTGATTTTTAATGGCAGAATTCAAATTAGAATTTTAATAAAATTTTGAAATTTTATTATGCATGCAGAACATTTTAAGAACAGTTTCTCTTCTTTTTTTAAATATAATTTTATGTAAGAATTTATGAACAGAAAATACATAATGCAATGAACAGAGTGATGTAAGGATATGTCCATCGGATGTACATGAGTGATATGTCCATCGAAATTTGAAGTTTAATATTATAATATTTTACTGGGGAAAATATTGATACTAAATTACACAAAATGCTTCAGTGAAATTTTTATCAACCATATACCCTGCAAATAAACTGGTCGCCAAAAGCGGATAGTACATAATAATGTATGTTAGTAATTAGTATTAAATGAGAGACTTTTTGTGCGCGAAAAATTTTAATGACTTTAATCCATGATTATTTTTAAAATTATGTCATTAAGTCATTTTTAAAAGCAAGTCTTAGGTTATACCATTTATGTCCTTGATATTCTGAAAGCATTTTATAATTTTAAAAATAATAGCATATTTTTATTTTTTAAATATTTTATAATATAATATTTTTATTTTATAATTTAAAAAGTAATGTAATATTCTTATTTTAATTTTTTTATTTTTTAATATGAAAACATTCTATTAGATTTCAATTTATTAAATAAAATTGCTACGTAAATGAGAAGCAATTGCATGAAAATTTAATTTTATAGAAATACACTGTCTGAAAAATAGAGCATGATAAATAATTAATAAGAATTATTCAAAATTTTAATAAGAAGGATAAAAACTCTTTCGTTAAAATTGAATTTCATTAAATTAAATTTTAAATACCTATTCTGAAGACTGAAAAGGATTTGATTTCTTTATCTAATCATGTTAAACGAATCCTCAATCTATGAAGAAGTAATATTTTTCAATCGCTTTATTACATCAGAAGCCGCCTTTGGTAATCAACAGATTCACAGAGAATATTGGTTGATACTGCTTGAATTTCGATAGCAGACATTGAACATTATACATTGCAAATTAACACTCAGAAAAAAGTCATACACTTAAATCACATTCTAGATTACCACATCACTCTTTTATGTGGATCCTCTACAATATTTAATTTACCTAAAATTTTAACTTGTCAACCAATATCATCGCATTTATTATGTTCAGTATCACTAAGAATGATAAACAAAACATGAATTTGACGTTCCAAAACTCAACCTTTTCATCAATTTTACCTTCTTTAAAATCAAAAAAAAAATCTACGACTACTTGAAAAGTACGAAACTGTACAACTATTCAAACATCAGTGTTCAGTACCACTAAGAATGGTAAACAAAACATGAATTTGACATTCCAAAACTCGCCTTTCCATCAATTTTACTTTCTTTAACATCATCGAAAAATTCTAGGACTATTTGAAAAATACTAAATTGCACAATATTGCACGAAATTACACAATCCAAGCATTCTATAGGCTTTGGATAGAGTTGACCTTGACAATGGAATTTGCATTTCTATTTGTATCTATAATAATATAATAATACAATTGACATGATTAATTGTCAATTTGAAGCTGTTTCTAAGTTTTTAGTATATTTTTTTATTGTTATTTATATATACGCTACACAAAAGAAGATTTCATAGCCATTGTTAATTCGTTTATAGTTCCACCGAAGTAAGTACTTTTCTAAATATCATGAAATTGAACTCATTTATAATGGTTTTACTTCTCGATTAAATATTCCAGAAAGAATGTTATGTCATATAGAATTCCTTTTAAATTGAGTAATAAAATGTTTAATGAAATTTAATTTAATATTGTTTTAAAGTTTCACAACAATAATTATTCCTTATGTTTTTAATCTTTCATTTTTATTGAAAATATTCAGAAGTATCCTGAATATCATGTTGCTTATTTCTTTTAAATGTTTTTAAAATCTTTTCCTAGGTATAAAAAGAGTATAATTAAATTATTTCAGCAACTATGTAAATGGTCTGCAGGGAGAATGACTGTAATGTAACGCAAACGTTTAAAAAAATACAATTTTCGCTGAATTTGTAATAATTTTATATTTTTAAAACTTACATAGGAATGGAGGATTTTACATTTAACTGTAGACCCGAAATTCAAAATTTTGAGTACTTTGGTTTCTTTTTGATTTAATATAGCACTTTATCACATTGCTGAAGCCCAGAAAAACCAGTGCTATACTTTTGAATCTCGAGATTTTTTGATATAATAAAACATACCAAAAATGGTACAATTTCCCAAATTCGTGCATTTTTTCAGAAAAAAGTAAATTTACATTGCTCGCATCAAACATAAACATATCAAAGGGTAAAAAAATTCAAAAGCAATTTAAAATGATACTTTTTTTTTCCTGTTCTCCCCCAAAAAAGGCATAAAACCCGCTGTATTTCACCTTCAGTATCTCGCATTGCTCCCCGCCACCAAATAGTTGAGAATGATGCATAGGGGAGCCATTCACTTCTACAAACAGTGATCGGCACGCATCACAAACTGGTGCCAAATCTCGCCAAGATGGAGGATGAGGGGAAAGCAATACAGGAGGGGGCATCTTCTCCCTATTTGTCCGAGACACACGGCGGAAGATGGTGTCAACAGGGGTGGAGGAATTAGCAAGTCGAATGTCATGACATGGAGTATCCATCAAGGAGGGATTTAAATGAAATGATCATCGGCTGGTGGCTTAATGGACGATTCCATTCCCAGCCATCTCCATTACGGATGTCTTCACCTAATGCTTTACAACACGTCACTGAACAGGTGAAGATGGGATGGTTTGGATGTTTTTAGCCATAGGTTTGGCGCGATTTCATTATCACCTTTTGACTGGTTGCGTATATAAGGATCTGATGAAAATCATCAACAACAAAAAATTCGAAAGTCGTTTGCGTAGTTTTAAAAAGATTTGTTAATTTAAAGATTTGAAAGTAAATTATTTGGGAGAAATCTATTCTTATTGGTTTTGAGTTACATGTTACCGTATCTCTTAAAAATGTTTCAAATACTTAATCTAGAAATTTCATTTATTAGTGACAACAAAAAAAAATGTTTTGAGATTTCATGAATTTCATGCTGAGATAAGCACTTCCAGAATATAGAAAATATCTTAAAATATAAGATAAATTAACCGCTTTAACATCCACAACTTAATGGGTTTTTTTTTTAATTTAAAGTCAGTTTTCTTTTCATGTTAATCTAAACCTTCAAAAATAAAAATAAATGTCTGATATGAGAAAAAGATAGCTCGGGAATCTTATACAAAAATTAGCATTTCTAGTGTATTAGTAAATGATATCTTAAAATAAGATGGTCGAGGGTGTTGAACATATTCATTTTAACAACACTTTTAATGTCAATTCCATGTTGATTTAAACTTGGGGGGGGGATCATTTGTCGCTATCGGAAGAGAATTGATTGTGAATCCGGAACTGAAAGAGGCATTTCGAGTGTGTTGGAATATGACATATTAAAATTTGCGATGGATTAAAGTAAACGATTGAAAATTCTCATCTAAACAATTCTTCTAATTTAAAGCCACTTTCAAATTGATCTAAAATTTTGAAAATAAAAATCATTGGCCGTTATGAGAAGAGAGCTGCTTGTGAATCTGATATTAAAATGAGCACTTCTTCCCGTATGTTGAAAGTCCCGTGTATTCCGTGTATGAGAGCTTCTTCCCTTATTAATACAAGAAAAGAGAATTCTTTGAATAGTTACGTTTTGACGACTCTTTTAATTTAAAGCTAGTTTCAAGTTGATTCATACTTCTGAAAATGTAAATCGTTTTCTCGTACGGGAGGAGACTTGCTCGTGAATCTGATTATGAAATGAAGATATCAAGCTAACAGGAAAGTACCATGTTAAAATATAAGATGGATGTTTTCCTGGTGTAGTCAGAAATTAATGAAAAGGAAAAGCGTTTCGGTTTTCCCCATTTCATAGAAAGCTGATGAAAATGTGCAACTTCCATCACTGATTGTGTGTGTGTGTGTGTGTGTGTGTGTGTGTGTGTGTGTGTGTGTGT
>JAPMOR010102437.1:351189-372079 GCA_026543865.1 Argiope aurantia | reverse complement strand
TATATATATATATAAAAGTAACCAATCTAAAGTAAGAAATATTTTGAAAACGAAGCTAAAATGAAAACGAAACGAAAGTTTCGGAATCGCAACTAAAAATTATTTCTTATTCAAACTAAAACCAACGAAGGAATAGGAGAAACTTCATAGCATTTTGAGACCGCAAATGCAGCTACTTCTAAAACACAAATTAATTGAGACAAACGTATTAAAATAAAGTTAATAGGAAAATCAAATAAATCAAATAAAAAAAGAATCCGGCCTGAAGACTTTTTCAAGGGTCAGGCAGGGATTCAAAAAAAGGGATTTTTTCTGTGAGAGAATGCAGACAAGAAAGTCTAATAATGATTCCTCGTGACCCGAAAATCCCCTGAAATTAGGCCTAAGAGATATACCATTTTAACAGAAAGGACAATACAAAACAACAAATTAGAAGAAAATAACCACTAATAAGTAAAAATACAATAACAAAAAAACAATAAACACTAAAACACTTAAACCACTAAAGAAAAAACCAAAAGGAAAGACATACCAGCAGCAGGCAAGGAAATTTTAAGCTATCGATTGTGATTCCCGCTTTTTAAAAACATAAAGCTAACGTATTAAAGGTAAATAGTAATTGTAGTCTCTCAGCGCCATCTATTGAGTGATCTAATATGCAAGGAAAGTTCTATTTTTATTTTAGATAAAGAATTCATCCCAAATCATACCTTGTTTAATTAAAAAGTTGACATTACAGTAATTTTTAGGAAATTCATTTTTAATTAAATTTTTAATGAATTATTCTTTTTTTTATTTGGTTTATTTGATTTTCCTATTAACTTGATTTTAATACTTATATATATATATATATAAACAGACAAATTGAAATTGTTGGAATTGCTCTAATTGCAAAACTTTAAAAATGGATGTACGAAAATTTTGTATTTGGAGAATATCTGATATTTGGAGAATTATAAGAAAAAAAGAAATATGAATATAAAAATATAAACAAATACTATTCGTAAATGTCATACGAATGCCATTTACCACCTGTAGTTTTTCTTAACAACATTCCCATTCTACAAAAAAAAAAAAAAAAATCTTAAGTTGCAATATTGTTTTTTCATCAGTTGCAGTTAACCAGTGGCACTATATTTAGAGCTTCTTTTGGAATGTAATACCAGATTTTATTGAAAATGTTTTTTTGAGACATATTTTCAACGTCTGCAAGAAATAACGATGCACCTGCGCTCATAACATCATCTGTAATACTGCACCTGGAAGGAAAGAATTCAGGGAACAAATAAGTGCATATATTAGCTATTAAAAGTGACTTGTTTTACTTTACTGAACTTTTCTCTATGGAAATACCCCAAACAATAATTATATGTTACCTCTCTGCTAATAACGGAAGACTTTCAATAACGTATTACGGATGGTTGTGCAAAAGTGTCATTTGCTTTGCTATACTTTTTGCAAAGTAAAGTTCAAGCATGAGTTCCTGTGTCCTTAATAACTGAAGAAGAACAGTTTGAACCTCGAAAGTGAAGATATATTGTGCCCCCCCCCCTTTAAGAATGTTTTGTGCCGTGTCAGTGCAGAAAATCACAAACGAACAAATAAATGTTTTAAACACTCTGCTGTAAGCATTTACGGCCGCAAGGTGTCTTTTAGCACTAAATCGTTAATACTTTACAACTCTGTAATTCCTTTTTCACTTTATTTAATAAGGTTAAGGTTAATAGTGCTATTTCTACCGTTTCCCACAGATGGCGCTGTAATTTGTTTCGCCGTAGGGCAAAGTCACTTTACTATAACTAAACATCTTATGAAGATAGATGGTGTCATTTGTTTGTTAAAATGGTAGTAAGGAAAGTAAGTGGACCCCTGTATGTCCCCGGTATAAAAAATTTAGACAAATGTGTACGTATCCCATATATGATAAAATATCAGCTTTTCTTTTTTTTTTTTTTTTCATAATTTGAATAGTTTAATTATTATAAAAGTAGATATTATGTAGACATTTGAGTAGCAACACAATATGTCCATCCATCTATTTTTTTTTTTTTTTTTTTTTGCTTCTTATACATCATACCTAATATATTTTTATCGCCTTTTATGTACTCGTTTATACTTTTAAAGACATATTCATATTTCTTAAGTACTTAAATTGTAGTGATACTTTCTTTAAACAGTAGCAATGTTTGGATATTAAGAATCATATACGCTCTAATATTCCATAAACACAATCGCACCTCGAAGTGACAAATTAAGTAAAAATATTTACAATATGTAATAAGTTATTACATAATTTACTTATTGCATAAATATTTATATTATATAATTATTAATTAAATAAATCAAAATATTAAAAAGGCTAGTAATCTCAATAAACAGTTTTTTAGGACTCTTTTCTTTTTCTATTTGTGTTTCTATGCTCTTTTTTTTATTATTATTATTGTCATAACTTCTCATCCATTTTATGACGCCTGCTCCAAGAGTTAAAGATCTATGTTTTAAATTAAAAGAAAAATAATTATCTATTGCTAAGGACTTTGCCTTTGATCATAAAAGAGCCAGAATTTATATATTTTAAAATGTTGTGGTCATACTTCAGTTTCTTGTATTCTAATATTACGTTTTGTATTTCAAATAGAGAAATAAAAGATGAGAGGATTCTTTTAATAATTCTTAAGAAAAAAGTTATTGAATTCTCAATCGTCACGTATAATATTTTCTTTTGTAGCAAATTTCGATTTTATTCTTAAAAAGTTTATTTATATACAAAAAGTAGATAATTAAAATTGTGTTTTTATAAATTATTATTATTTATAATATTATTATTATAAATAATATTTTTTTTATTATTTGTGTTCTTTTAATAGTGATTTAAATGTATGACATTAAAATTAGATACATGCCGAGGCACATCTATTAGTTCAGCATCACTGTGTTGCTATCTAGTGATAATTAGATTAAAAAAATATTTTAATTAATGTATATTTATAATGTTTTTAAGGTTGATAAAAAAAAGTTGTTTTCATTGGTTTGTAAAAAAAATTCTGAACTATATTAGCTGATACAAAATTAGAGCAATATACAGTTGAATGAAGACTGAAGACACAAGATTATATTTCATTTAGGGGAGGGGAGGGGGACTTCTTTAAAGAGGTTTGACAGTTAAAAAGAATGATTTACAAGTTAATCGCTAGATGGCAGCACGAGTTTATAATAGTAAAGAGAAAATACAAGTTACAGTAATTCCCAACAGATGCCAGCATGATCGCTAAATTTATTTGATGTTCTTTTTTGTGTTGGAGAACCAATAAATTGAACAAAAAGTAAACATTCTGATTCCTATTAATATTAGTATTTTATTTCTGATAATATTATTATTAAAAATTCATGGATATAATTTTAGAATACCAAACAAAAAAAGCTTCTTAAAATCTTTTAGATCATTATAAAACTTTCTTAAGAAATATTTAAAGTATATTTTATGTATTTCATTATCAAAATGAAATCAGATAATTTTCGTTGTTGCTACTAACATTTCATCCTACTTTTTTTTTTCATTGATGTGTAAAGTACCATGATTAGGCTTAGTTTTTCCTATTGAATAGATTTCAATATAAGGTATATTTTTAATACAATTTTTAAAGTTTTGCTATTCTTACATTTAACTTCAAAACTAAGCAAAAGTGAAATGTTTATAAATGCTTCCATTTTTAAATATTGTTGCACTCGCAACGATATAATTGGATGTGTAAAGATTTAAATAAAAAAAAAATAAGGACGTCTTTAACACATTGAACAGAATGACGTATGGCTTCTAATACGGGAAGAATTATTTTTTACTCAAAATTCAAAGTTTGATTTTTTTTTTTTTTTTTTTTTGATGAAACCACTGTTTAGCTGAAATTTTTGGCACTGGTTAATCCCAATAAACTGACTGCCAAATATAGCTAGTATATTAACGTACTCATATCTCTTACTTTCATTAATCTGAAATAAATTTTTTTATCATAATCAGAAAAATTTCATAATGGGAATTGCATCAAACAAGCATATAAAAATGAGTTCTTTAAAAAAAAATACTTTGTTAAATAATTAATGGTAAATAGGAAAGAGAGGATTCAAAATGCTAGATTAAATTTTAATAAGAAATAATATTTTTTTCTAAATAAATCATCCCTTACAATCATTTTTATTACCAGAGATAATTGCTTTTATATTAATTAAAGAAATCACAACATATAAAAACTCCTTTTTCTCAATTAATCCCATTTAGTTCAATAAAGTATAGTATCTTTAAAAGGTAACCTTGAACTCCAATTATAGTTTAATATTTTTTCGGTGATTTGTTTTTCCAAAAAAAAAAAAATCTTTAATTAATTTAGGAGAATCAACGTTGTTTAATATTTCTTATTTCACCTGTGACAAAATTGTATCCTTTAATCCTAGTAAGAAAATCCTAGAAGAAAAGAAAGGATTGTAATCCTAACATTGTACTTCTAATATTGCACTCCTAAATACAAGCGACGTTCAAATGAAAAGGGACGAAAATACACTGTGTGTATAAATGAAGACTTTATTCATAGTATACACCACAGGCCTGAGCACAACGATCCCATTGATTAACGAGCCGAAAGATTCCTTGTTGCCCTAATTCCTGTGGTTGTGACGAGACACAGTCCTTCACAGCGTCCTTGAGTTCGCCGTCCGAAATGAAGCGCTACCGTTTCAGATGTGTTTTCAGGGGACCAAACACATGAAAATCTCAGGTTGATATGTCCGGGCTGTGGGGCGGATGGTCGAGCTACTCCCACTTGAACTTGTACAGTTCCGCGTGTATGACCCTGGAGACGTGTGGACACGCGTTATCTTATCATGGAGCAGAACCACACCCTCCTTGAGTAGCCCCGGTCTTTTGTTCTTCTTGATGGACCTACGTAGTCTTCGGAGTGCCTCACAGTACTCATCGGAGTTTATGATTCTTCTGTGCTCGAGGAATTCAGCAAGTAGCATCAATTGGACGGTGCTCTTTATAAGAGCATTTGCTCTCTCCTGCGCAGGTGTACGCCCCCGCATTCTCCGATCTACGCTGGAGAATCCAATCGCATCCCTAGATGTGTCGCTACGTTCTCCCATAGTGGCATAGGCAAAAGTATGTTAACGGTTACGTTGCTAAGACGTTTCGTACGTTTAAGACGTTTTTTTGAACGCTCCTTGTAATTTTTTTACTTTTTTCAGACCGAAAAAAATAATTTTTGGTGAATTTGTTTCTAGTAAAATTTAAAAAAAAAAAGTTTTTAAGAGATAATGATGACAGCAGCGTTTTGGTATTAAATTACATTTTACTTATTCTAGTTATTCCTTCTTTGTTCTTATAAGCGCTAAAAGCGGTTTTTAATAATGACTGCCCAAGTCCATTGGAATACAGATTTTAACCTTTTAACACAAACTTTTCAACATAACAAAATTTTGAATATTTCAAAATTATTTTCGTATTTTTTTTTCACAAAAATCCTTGCAATTAAGCAGACATTAATGTCATAGATGAATAATTTTTTCCAAAGTATTTAATTTTTTTGACATTATTTTGATTATAATACGTATTTTTTTTCTAATGAGGATGAACGTTGAAAATTAAAAATGCCATGAGAGTTGGTAAACAATTTATGTATCAAAATTCCTTACGAAGCAACGTATTAATAATTGCCAACGGTTTTCATAAAGAGAATCCTTCAAAAATATATGCATTCAATTAAAAATATATACAATTGTTCATACTTATAGTAATTTTACTAGTTAAATTCATTCTAGGCAAAGCGATATTCCAATCTTTTCCGAATACAGGAGACTTCTAGGGGCTGTGTGGTAAGTTCTCGATTTCGGAACCGGACGATTTGAGGTTCAAGATCGAATTCCACCTAAGAACCGTCGTGTAAACGTGTCTGACGCACGTTAAATCCGTCGGAGACAAACGTCCTCCCGCTGGTGCCGTGCTGAAGTTAGGAGAGGGGAAGGGAGGGATATCAGATCAGGTGTCGTCCTCATCATCTGACCATGGTTAAAAAATTCGTCCCAAAATAGCCCTAGTTTTGCTTTAAAACGAAACGTTAATATAACTGAACTGAGCATGAGATTTCATAACAGTAGAGAATTTATTCAATAAACTATTAGCTTTCAAGTATTGTGTCATAGAAATAACTTTTCAATGAAATCTTACATCTAAACTTTTGAATATACATGCGCGTGTATGTTTGCCCATGCGTGTGTATATGGATTCAGATAGATATATTACATTTATAGCAATGTATTTTGGCACAAATGTAAATGTAATGGTGATTTAATGTACTTCGAAACCTAGATTTCAAAATTTACTATTTTAACTAGGAGTAAAATTATACATATATTGAACGACAAACGAAAAAGAAAAATAAATAATAAATTTCTTTATTATGATCCGTCTATTAATCATCACGAGAATACATGGTCTATTTGAAATCGCGTATTGATAATGTTCTGAATTAAAAAGCTAACATAACAAAATTTTTATAATAACTTTTAAATAATTTAATATAACTGAAACTAATTGGAATTACAAAAAAAAATGAAACATAAATTCAAAAAAATACGAAACGTTCTGATAGGTCAAACGTACCCAAAGGGTTAATACTGTACTTTATGAAAGACATTCTTATAAACCTTTGATTCAAAAATAATGATTTTTTTATTACTAACTTTAATTTAACAACTCTCTGTTAGTTGCTTTTAACTCAAATTATCACCTGCATTAACTATTTTAAGCGATATATTAAGAATTTATTTTATTAATTTGAATTGAATTATTACTGCATTTTAGGCGGCAAATCTAATGATTATTAAAAGAAAAGTGAATTTTTACACAAATGCATGGTTGCAGCAAACATTTTAATTTTATTGTTTGTTTGTTTTAACATATCTTTATTTTTTGCTATTCCTTCAAATTTTATCCATACTTGATCATACTACCTTGAAAAATTAAAGATTTATAATCGTTAATTTCTATTTTTATTTCGTTTCCACTGCTTTGTTTTATGTTTAAAGGGGCATTGTGAGAGTTTCACATTTCGAGAAAGAAAGGGGGATGAGATGTCAAAAATGATCAACATTATCATGAACTCTGAATTTTAAAAAAGTTGGAAGAGTATATATTAAATTCTGTATACTGTGAAGAATAAAAACCTTCTCTCTTGACTTCATATTTACAAAGGGTGTTCAAATGAAAAAGTATGAAATGACACTGTCGGTATAAACGAAGACTTTATTCAAAGTATACACCATAGGCGTGAGCACGACGAGGACTGATTAACAAGCCGAAGGATTCCTTGCTCCCCGAATTCCGGTGGCCGTGACGAGACCCAGTCCTTCACAGCATCCTTGAGTTCGCCGTCCGAGGTGAAGCGCTTCCCATTCAGATATTTTTTCAGGGGACCAAACACATGAAAATCTCAGGGTGACATGTCCGGGCTGTAGGGCGAATGGTCGAACTGCTCCCACTTGAACTGGAGACATGTGAACGCGCATTATCATGGAGCGGAACCATACCCTCTGTGAGTAGCCCAAGTCTTTTTTTCTTAATGGGCCTAGGCACTTCGAAGGCCGTAGTCTTCGGAGTGTCTCACAGTGCACATCAGAGTTAATGGTTCTTCTGTGCTCGAGGCATTCAACAAGTAGCGAACCTTGGTCTTCGAAAAAGAAGATGAGCAACACCTTGCCTGCTGACACCACAGCTTTGAAATTTTTAGGGGGAGATGACGACGTATGCTTCCACTACATGCTGTTCCGCTTTGTCTCTGACTCGTAGTGATGACACCAGCTCTCATCACCTGTGACGATCCGCTCCAGGAAAACGGAGTCTTCAGGATACTGAAACAGATGTTGAAATGCTAGCCCCATGCTTAGTTCTTTGTGCTGGTCGGTCAGCTGCCTCGGAACCCACTGCGTACACACCTTCCTATAACGGAAACTTTCGTGAACAATTGTCACCACTGTTCCAACGCTGACATCCACTTCACCTCCAACATTTGTAATGTGACACGCCGATCACTTCTCACTAGTTCGTCCACCTTGTCGAGAAGATCGGCCGTGATGACTGTGTTTGCCTAGCCTGGTCATCAATTAAACTCTCATGGCCTGCACGAAAACGGGAACTACATTTTCTCACTGACTTGTCTGACACACAGTCTTCCCCGTATGGTGACCATCAGACGAAGAATAGCGGTCGGTGAAACACCTCCCGCTGTTAGAAATTAGATAACACCGAGCTGCTCCTCAATCGCCGAATTTCGCAATGTGAAAGCCATCCTGTCTTCACATGCACTGCTCGTCAATTGGAAGGCGCTCTTTATAAGAGCATCTGCCCTTTCCTGCGCATGCTCCAATCTACGCCGGAAACTCCAATTGCATCGCTAAATGTTACCCTACGTGCTCCCATAGCGGCATAGGCAAATATGTTACGGTTACGTTGTTACGACGTTTCGTACCTTTTTATTTGAACACCCCTTGTATATATGCGCCCCCAACATAACAGCAGTAATTTCGTTTGGATTTTAACCGGATTGAGATATGTTGTTAGAAATGTAAAAATCTGGTATGAGTTCATAAATGGGTCATTTAGCTCAAACGGAATGGAAATGGTGAGATGTTGAAATTTTCATTGCACTATAACTTCCTTTGTATTAAAGATAAAGAAATAAGTAAAATTAGCCAAATTAGCGTATAATTAAAACGAATAACTTTTGTACTTCATGTTTTTCGATAATCGCAATATTTTAGAAGTTAGGAGCTAAAAAGTGATTTCCAATCCCTAATTTTGCCTGAAACTGGATTCATGAAATATTAACTCAGATGAAAAGGGATCTAATTTTGTTTCCCAGCTTGCCGAGTGGAATTTTTTTTAATTATTATATTTAGTGACAATTCTTGGCATCTTAAGAAATTGTCAACTAATTCAACAGCATTTATTTTGTCTTTACCATTTTGGAACATAATTTGAGGAAGATTCTAAACGAGGCCGAAATTGCGACACTGATTTAATTACTAAAAGTGCTGAATGCCTGAAAAGGCACTGAAAAGTGACAGTAAGCTGGAAATGAGTACCGTACAACTTCCACAACACAATTCGAACAAGCCGCATTTTATTAGAATCTTAGATTCCGAAATGATTCTGTTGGATCCCATTTGAGGTCTTCGTTGATTGCCACAAAATTATCCTGTTGTAATGAAGTATAATACGGAACGATTTTAATATTTTCAGAAGTGTTTCCTCTTTACATTCCACCATTTTGACCGGCATTTCAATTCTACGTTTCTTAGAAATGAAGCCCTATTTTTAGTTTAAATGGCATATCCTCAAAATTTAACGAGAGACAAATAGCATGAAAAAAAATACCGCTTCCTCGTTTCAAGACACTTTAGCATGTGATTATAATCATTAATTACTTCTTTCACATAGGAATTCAATTCGAAAACGCATATTTCGAAACGTGAAAAGAATTTCTTGTGTAATTAGTGGGCGAAGTAAAAATGATCCTTCTTGTTTCCTTCGCTGCATGGGTAGC
The DNA here is from genome assembly GCA_026543865.1 of Argiope aurantia. Classification (NCBI taxonomy): domain Eukaryota; kingdom Metazoa; phylum Arthropoda; class Arachnida; order Araneae; family Araneidae; genus Argiope; species Argiope aurantia. Next base: position 362,489 of record JAPMOR010102437.1, on the reverse strand, counting down.
GGTGCAAAATAAAGTTATTCTGCTGCTAATTACGCCACTGAAAAATGTCTCGTTAACGACCCTAACTATTTTCGCAATACCTTCTATCACACGCCATCTCTTATTTTACAATCTCGGGATTCTTTTTCAAGCCTCTCGACTTCGTTGATGATGACCCAAGGATAAAGTCATAGAAAAAAAACCAGTGGACACAAAAGTCCTCGCTTAGAATGATGAATTCAATAATGATGTTTTAAAATTTCTCATGATCATCTCAGGATGATACGACAAAATGCATTATTCACTAATTGTTAAATGAAATAAAAATGTTAAATTATAAAAACAAAATTAACTTTCATGGTGCCCTAAAGATTCTGGCTCAAAAAAGACCATAATTACAAATGTTGTTCTTTGGAATCGTTTTTATCGTTTTTAAAAATAATCTTGGCAGTCGTAGGATTGAAATCTCAATAAGGATATATTTTCAATAAGTGCAATAATTAAATATTGATGATGATATGTAAGTTGATCTAAGAGTTGTATAAAAAAAGAATTATTCTTCACAAATTCTTAAATGAAATAAATTTTTTAATAATAATAAACTGAACTTACATATATCCCAAATGTTATATCTCGAAAAAATGTATTTATAATAACATTTTTAGTCAAACTTATTTAATGACTAGAATGACGTTACAAAACAGATAACTGCGCACTGATTGTTAAAAAATTGAATTGGGTGATTTTGATGGACTTTCTAATTTTCTCAGTGACTCAAAGATTATGTTCCAAAAATATGCTTTATTCCATCTTTACTTGTATGATTATATTAATAGACTTTCAAAGAATTTAATGGAGAAAAAAGAACCTAACAAGATCAAATTATAACAATCAATTATTAACAATTAAATTATATTTCTTAATATATTACAGTAATCTGTTTTTTTTATATTAACATATAATATTTCACAAGTTTTATTGTGCATTTTATAAAATATGACTAATTATGTAGTAATCATTCTGCTGCTAACTACAAATATGAAAAATGACTCGTTAACGAACCTTAACTATTTTCGCAATACCTTCTATCACACGCCATCTCTTATTTTATAATCTCAAGATTCTTTTCATACCTCTCGACTTCGTTGATGATGATCCAAGGATAAAGTCACAGGAAAAAAAAAACAGAGTACACAAAAGTCCTCGCTTAGAATGTTGAATGCAATAATAATATTTAAAAATTCTCATGATCATCTAAGGATAATGCTACAAAAAGTATTATTAAATTGTTAACTAAGTAACTTATTGTTAAATGAAATAAAAAAATTTAAATTATAATTTTTTTTTAAATTTTTTCGGTGCCTTAAAGATTTTGCCTCAGAAAAGGCCAAAATTTTAAATGTTGTTTTTATAATAAATTTGAAAATAATCCTGGCAATCTTAGGATTGAAATCACAATAAGGAGATATTTTCAATAAGTGTAACAATTGAATATTTTTGTGATGATCCAAGAATTATATCACAAAAAGGATTTATTCTTCACAAATTGTTAAAGGAAATAAAATAATTAATAATAATGTGCCGATAATTGATGATATATTAGGGATAATTGTATACAAATTTTGATATATAAAAACATATATAAATGATAATGATACCTACAAACATTATACAAAAGTATAAGAGGACAAGTATAAAATTGGCATAATATTTGGGATATTATATACATATATATATCCCAATATTATTTCATGAAGAACATTTCTTAGAATACCATTCCTAGTCATGTTGGTTTAATTACTTGATGATCGGAGGATGATGTTACAAAATTGATGACTGCGCATAAGTTATTAACAAATTGTATAGGATAATTTTGATGGACTTGCTAATTAATTCAATGATCCAAAGATTATGTTCCAAGTTCTTTAATTGTATAGTAGGAACATATTAATAGCATTTAAAAGAATTTAATGGAAATAAAAAGTACCTAACAAGATGACACTTTAATGACACTATAATGTTTTAAATAGAATTATATTTCTTCATAAATTACAATAATCTGTTTTCTATACGAACATTTAGTATTTTATAGACTTTCTTCTGCATTTTATAAAATATAATAATAATGTAATAATTAATCTATTGGCAAACATCATAAATATGCACGGATTATTTATAAGCTGCAAATAGTCTCTAGGCATTCATTCATCAAATAACGCAACTTTATTTAAAAACTGGCTAGAATTACAAAAAAAATTTTTATCTAAATTATTCAATTTGTTATTTCAAAGAACATAATTTTTGGCTATACAACAAAAAAACTTAGTTGAAGAGAGTTTTTTTTTTTCAAAAATTTATTACTCATAAATTCCAATGAAATAGGAAAAGATAGCTACAATTACAAATTAGAAAAAATTATATAATTTTTATGGTCTAATAAAAAGTTTTTGTTTTGAAGTCATTTTATCATCAAATAAATGTGCCATTTTCTATTAAATTATTATGAATGTATATAAATTGTAACTATTTTAAGGCTATAAATATTTTTCTGCTTTTATAACATTATAATATTGGGTAAATTGGAAATCAAGAAAGTATTTTAAATTCTTCTCTTTCTCAATTCATAAGATATAAAATGTCTTACATTGGTGTTTTCAGTTGTTCAGAAACCAATTTCAAATATTTATGAAGCATATTTGGAGCGTTACGCTTAAACAGATATTAATCTAATTCCCGTCTTTTTTCCCAACAATAAATAAAAAAATATTTCATTAAATAAGATCTATTTATTATTTCTATAATTTAAAAAAAATATTTGCCGAATTTTGCGATTCCATTATAATAAAACAATGTAGAAAGCTTTTTTAAAAATAGCAAAAATGAATTCAAATTCTTTAATTATAAATTGATTCTGATTAGCAGAAATCCATTATCTACAAGTATTTAACTTTTCTACCTAAATAAATTAAAATAAATTTGACAGAAGCAATTCATTTGGTTAATTACTTGAAAAAATATTTAGTAAACACATTAAAAAAAATTCTTCGCGGTTCAATGATTCAGACGATTTTGAAAAGGGAAAAAAATAGAACATTGCATATAAATAACTTCATTTCAGAACTATCTCTTAGTAATTTCACACTTTTAGAGATGTTGGGAAAACTCTCTATTTATTATTAGATGCGACGCTAGATAGCTAATTTTAACATATTTGCGGCGAAATCTGGGGCATAATTTTCTAATGTATTACTTCTAATTTCAGCCTTTTTTTACTGATTTTACTTTCACACAGATAATTTTTTTACTTGGATGCTAATGAAGGTATAATGACTAGAAAAGCTTTTTTAACGGCTGTTTGTGTGGTAGATAATGATGGTGTGTAGGATGTTCTGAGAATTAAGCTATTTTTAGAAATAATTATAATGTAAAAAAATATTTTAACAACCTTCCATAGTTTTAAGAAAATCGAAGTATCAGGAATTATAAACATAAGGAAAAAATATTAATTTTTAATAAAAATTAATTAATAATAATGTATATTAATTTAGAGCTTCTGAAATTATTAATGCAAAGGCCACAGTGGCTTATGATAAGATCTAGGTTTGATGTCAAAGAGCTTTAAGTTCAAAACCTGATTCCGCCTAAAAGACGAATGGATGCTTAATTTGTTGGGGCCATATCGTCCTCCTGCTGGTGTAGTGCGGAAGTTCGGAGAGGAGATATCAACTGAGGGTTCATCCTTGTCAAACAACCGCTGCTCAGAATTTCGAGGTCTCTCCCATAATAGCTCTAGAGTTGCTCCAAAACGGGATGTTAATATAACTATATTTCTAATTCAAATCTGCTAGCATCGTCAATATAACAGTAGCACAATATTGCTTTCCACGTTCATATTTGTGCTTCACAAATCATGGCAGTAAATATATACAAATTCATACAAGAAACTTTTTAAATGTCTTTAGATTTTTATAAATATTTATTATAATCTCTCTTAAGAAAAAAAAACTTAACTTCCCGTACATTGTTACATTAGAAAGTTCATTTTATCGCTTGTGATGGTAGATACCATGTGTACGGTATCTACCATCGGGTGTAAAATTATTTGCGTTGTGGTAAAAAAATTTAGAAAGTGAGTTTCCACCTCAGGTGTCTTCCTCGTCATTTTACAATAGCTCAAAACTACAAGTGCTGTCTCGAATCAGCTCTCGAGAGTTGAGCAAGGTAATGTTATTTTCATCGTCAAATGTAACGTTAAAGTGCGGTAGAGTCATTATTTATTTATTTCTACTTCTAATTTGAGTTGTAAATAGCTTAATAAGTTCTAATTGGAAACGATTTCGAAACAAATGATTAATTTTAATTTATTATCACAAATAGAGTTAATTAGCTAATTAAATAATTACCTTGAATAAATTAAGAATATTGTTGTTCTAGAAAGATTTTTTTTTTTTACGACTAATAATTTGATCCTAAAAACATTAATTCGTGCACGTTTTAAGCAAAATTTAGAATTGGAAAAAAAAAATATTGAGTTTCAAAATAAACAATTAAATATGGTTGATGTTAAATTGAGTAACTATGCAATAAACTGATGTTCAGAACATATCATTAATTTCATTAATTCTATATAATTAGTGGTTGTCATAATATTTTTAATTGTTGCTATTTTCAATTTCAAAAAAAATTAAATATCAAAAGAATCCATCAAAACTCAAACCATGCTTGAAGCTATTGAGTGGAAATTGTTATTTTTCAAAACACTTTGAAATACTTTCAAATGTTATTTCTTTTCATTCTATTTATTTCATTCTACTATCATTTTAAACATAACCTTACAACCATTGTAGAAATATATTAAGAAGAAATTCTGCATGATATGTCAGAGATACTGATGAAATATTTAGATATTGTAATCAATACAAATTATGCATATTTCAATTAATATTTTAGTTTTCTATTTTTATACAGGTGAATAATTCAGCTATCAAAAATTGTACAAAATATCTATATTTCGGTGATATTTTATATTTTTTTAGTGGTGAAATATTCAGATAATATAAACAGTACAAAAAAAACACGATTTAAACATTATTTTTGTGTTTGTATTTGGTGTTGGATTGTTAAATTTATATATCTTAGGAATAATATATAAAAAATAAACTTGAATTAAGTAATATGTCCATATTTTCTTTTCTTACTAAAAATTTTCACTACCATCTCTTTGATACAGAATGCAGAATTTCTCCTGAATCAATACTATTGTTGTCAAGGTGCATTTAGAAAGATAAAGCAGATATATTCAAATTTCAAGATCATAGATAATGACAATAAATATGATAAATAGATTTCTTTCATGATATTCTCCTGTGTGGTTACACCTATTGAAGAATTAATTGAATGAATAAATATATATGAATGCAAATGAATAAAAATGTAATATTATTTAGTATTTAAATATGCATTTACTGGGCTATATACAAAATTTAAAAATTTTATATTTCCACTATACGAAAACTGATCCTTTTTTTTTTCAAGCTCTAATGGATCACACACAAAAAAGTATGGAACAAAATAAATTTATAGCCAAAAGGTATGTACAATCATAATTACTTTCATACCCGATTTTGTAATTTTAATATATATTTTTTTTACAACAAAAATATGTTTTACAAATTTTTCTATTCGTATCTCAACGTATAAAAACAAAGAAATGGGCAATACTTCCTAATTTTTCATGTAAATTAGTTACGTTTTCAATAAATTCTTCGTTTATTTTGGAATTAATAAAATAATTAATGTGAAAAATAATCTGAAAGGTTCAAAATAACTGACATTATTTCGACTGATTATTCGTTAATAATTTTGTTAGTTCTTGTAAAGTCTTTTTTTTTTTTTTTTTACATCTTCTATAATCTAATGGTGTAATAGTTCTTATACTTTATTATTATCAGTCAGCATGTGTTTTTAAATTAAATTTTCTTTGAAAACGTTACTGTCACTATGAAACTCTGGACATTTATTGACACCTTAATCTGTTTGACAGCTATTGACATTCTAATCTTTTTGACATATATTGACATCCTTATCCTTCATATTTTTTCTGAACTTTAAAAACTTTTTTAAAAAAAAGGTGCAAAAGTTTACTTTTTATTTTTATAACTTGCATTCTTTTTTTTTATGCTTTAAAAAATATATTTACTCCCTAATGCGAAAGATTTCGAAGGTGAGTCAATGAATTTTCCAGTCAGCAATATTCTAAATATTTCCCGATTTTGGAATATCGATTAATTCTGATTTTCGATTAATGTAATAAAATTCTGATTAATTATCAGCTAATAATGAATCTGAGAGAAAAAGTGTTTCACTAATTTATATTATTTAGAATGAAGTATTATAAATAAACGCCTAGTTGGTAGTAAGTAGTAAGTAATTAAATTATAAATAAGTAATTAATTAGTAGTAAGTATTTCTAGTTTACAAAGTTACATTTATAAAGATGTTTTTAGAAACTGATTTTATTGAATGTATTGCACTATCTATTCATATATCTATATCTAAATATAACTCTAACTTACGTAGCATAAAAATCGCTCTTATTATTTATCGACGAATGGCAGCAGTCAAGTGCAAACAAAATATCATATGAGCGTTTCAGAATACTTCATCTAATTTTTCTCCTGCTGCATTCTTTTAGCTGATTAATAGAGCGGCAAAATATTATTAAAAATACTCTGATGAGGACTTTCTTTGTCACCAGAAAAAGATGTGAAAGAATATTAAGAAAAAGATGTGATACAGAAAGTAAGAAATTTTAATCGAGCATGAAAATGCTTAACATCGGCAGTTGTGTCATAGCCATGCTTACTTATGTAAAATATAGGACAATATCTTCAAAAAATATTATATCACAAAAATGGTTCTTACGTTTTCTTAAAACTTAAAATAAATACCTTTCCTAATTATATTTATTTCATTTCTGTTCAGTTTTGTCTTTATTTTTAAGAATTTTTTAAGATGTAATTTAATGTACAATCTGAAACGATGCTTTTAATATTATGATGAAATTCAAACTCACTTATCAAAAATTGTGTCGCATATTTTTTGCAAATGATAAATTAAGACAGAAAAATTACTTTCTTAAAACATTAATTCTGAATTAAAATTTTCAGTTCTTATTTTTTTATTAAAATTTTCAGTTTTCCGCTTTTATTTCGTAGTATATGATGATTGATTTGTACCCTCAATAATTTGCAGGTAGTTGATTTAGTTAAATTTATGTTTTTCTATTTATCAAATAACGAAGTATAATTTTTAAAAACATGCATTTTCTATTAATATTCTAACAGCCTAAATGAATAAGATGCTTTCCAAAGATGGCTTTATTAAATTTTTTAAAAAATTCTTTTAAGGCCAAATTTTATTTCAAAAATTTATTTAAATTACACCAATAAGTGTGTGTTTTTAACAATAATCAATGTTCCATACATTACTGTATCTGAACTAAAAATGATTTTATATTTTCATATAAAAGCACAGTAGAATATAACATCATTGAATTCAAAAGTTAACGCTTTACACAGTAACTATTATTTATATTGCAATTATTTGAGCATAAAACATTGATTTTTATTTATACAAGACCATGGATACACACAAATATTAAATATGTAATTCATCTTTAATTTCAATGAATTTAATTTTAATACTTGTAGAAGTGCAGTAGAATATAACATCTAAAAAGTACAGTATTTGCATAAGTACAGTAGAATTTCAAATTCTCTAGAAGTGCAGTAGAATATAACATCTTTGAATTCAAAACTCAATGCTTGATACAGTTACTATTATTATCTGTATTGCAATTATTTGAATACGAAAACGCCGGTTTTTATTATACAAGGCCATGGATATCAAAAAATATTAAATATGTAATTAATCTTTAATTTTGATTAATAGAGCAATTATCAAACAATAAGGAATAAATTAGTTTAAAAATAAATTAAAAAAACTTTTTTTTATCCCTATAAGAAAAGGAACCAATCATTAAATTTTGCGACATCATTTGTGTAAGTTGCCTTGCATTTGATTAATTTTTTCATTTATTTAATGCCGACAGTTGCACAGTTTACAGGTTTGTCAGCAATAGAAGAGAAGCCATGCTACCGTTTCCCCTGCCTTGATTTTAAATTACAAATCATTTTCCTAAAAAAAACCCACAAATAAAAAAAAAATATCTTTCATTTCTTTTCAAAGGCGGCAATTTAAGATGCTTACTTAGAAAAACGTTTCGTTTTCGTTTCATAAAAGCTGCAATTTTCTGTTGACATAAACCCCAATTTCAGAACATTCTTTGCATACCATTGTAGTTTTTCCTCCAATGTCTGCGTGCCAAGCGACTGGCGCGTCTAACCCACTTACATCACGGCTAAAAAGACTTAAGGGATCAATTTGGCGAATTTCTTAGGTTTTATTTCGTATTCATTCCACTTTTTATGCAAAAAACATTTAGCGGGGTTTTTTTTGTTTTTGTTTTTGTTTTTTTTTAACCTTAAGGTTGATAGGTTTATTGGATTAAGGATAATGTCGCTTCGATATTCATAAGTAAAATAGTATCAAATTTTTTATGAATCTGTGTGAAGATTTAATCTTTTAGCAGAAAAAATAATTGTGTTTATACAGTAATATTCTCAATTCCAGGTCTTTATAGAATAAACTTTTCAGCTTTCTGAATAGAAAAAAGAAAATGATGTTTACTTTAAAGGAAATACTGTTTGGATATCTTTAGGGGCTTATAAGCGATTACCATAGATTCAAATAAGTATTCAAATCGCATTGATACACCAACGCGGTAAAAATTTTGCATTTATAAATAATAAGAAAAGTCCTTGATGCTATCAAAGTTTGGTCCTTTAAGGCATATAATTTATTTATGACAAAGATAAGTATGTTTTATCGTGTCTTACACAGGTTTACAGCCAATAAAACTTTAAGAATTTTGCTTGTGTGCTACAAAAAAATAGAACAAATGATAATTTTCTACAAATTCTTAAAAATGTCTGCCTTTAAATTATCGGATCAAAATTGTGAATGCATAATTCGAACAACTAAATTAAAGTTATGTTCAGAATAAGAAAAGTAATTAGACATTCAAGGCATTATTTTTTTAAATAATCTATTTTAAGCAAAAAAAAAATTTTATACGGGATTATATCTAATACTACAAAATATTACAATCTCTTGTTCCAAATGAATGTAAGCTAAGCTCTTACAAACTAATTTTGACGGGTCAAAAGTATTGCAAGTTTGAGAAATTTCGCGTTTTTTTTTCAAGTATAAGCCCCCTAAAATTAATATTTTTTCATTTAAAGCAATATTTTTTATGCCAATATTCTAAATTAGTCTAAAGGCAAGATATAATTGAGTTATTGGACAAAAAATTATTTAATTTAAAAAAGAATAAAATATAGGCAATATGTACAAGTTTTCAGTATCGATATCCATTTTTGTTCCCCGGAATAAAACGAAATAAAGAAAAAATGTCAAGTTCTTTAGATCAGAAAAGATAATAAAGCAGTTCAATTTAATTGAAAAGCATTTCATATTTGGTTGGGCCGCCTCTGGCTTCAATCACAGCAGCCACTCTGTTAGGGATGGAATCCACAAGGTTTTGCAATACTTCTTACGGTATTTCATGGTGCCAAACTTTAATTATTGTTTCCTGAAGTTCTCATTTTGTTCTGGGATAATTCTCAGTTATTTTCTTTCCCATCATTCTCCACAAATTCTCAATGGGGCTTAAATATGGCAAATATCCTGGCCATGCCAGAACATTAATACCGTGTTTTGCAAACGCAGCCTTAACCTTAAATAACGAATGTTTTGATATAGAGGTAGAAACTGAAATGAAATGAAATTTAAAATAAACTGTAAAGTTTGTCTTACCTTTTTCGATGTATGACAGGGTGCTAGATCTTGCTGATATATACATTTCTACCTTAACATGTCACAAGGTTACGATGTAATTGATCCTTCAGGACACCAACATATTTGTCACCATTCAAGGTCCTCTTACAAAATAAAGTCGTCTAGTTGACAAATATGACATGCACCTCCACACCATTACGCTTTCTGGGTGTTTTGATATATGAAACAGACATTCTGGCCTTATGCTCTTCTTTGCTTTAAGCCAAATGTGGCCCGGCTTGTTAAACATTAAAGAAAAGCAACTTTCGTTGCTGAATATAACTTGTCTCGAATACAATCGTTTTTTCCGCATTGCTTTCGTTAGTACTGGTTTTTTTTCTAGGTTTTGTGTCTTGTAACCAGTTTCACAGAGCCTCATGCAACTGTTCTGGGACTGGTAATGATAGACCTGGATTCATTCCATTTTCTTGCAAGTGTAGCAGAATCTGCATATCTATTTTACGGCATAATTGTGTCAATGTAGCATCAGAACGTTAAGAAAACATCCCCGGACGACCACTTTTTATCTACGGTTACTTCGACTTTGAATCTCTTATGAGGAGTGAAACAGTCGATTCACTGCAATCGCACCAATGAGCAATCCTAACATTTGAAATGTTTTCTTGATTTTATAAAATGACGGCTTGACTCTCCTCACGAATTAATTCACACATTTTAAAAAGAAATGAACAGTTAAAATTCAAAAGCAATGCACAGCGAATGCACTTTGACAGCGCAACAAATGAAATGGAATCCTTCGTAGTCGGAGAGATTTTATGATAAACTACCAGGTTGATATATAATATGCAGAGAGAGAGAATAAAAATCGAGTGAAAGACAAATGTTACATATATGTTAACAAAAAGTGTAACAGTAGAAATAACAAATAAAATAGAAATAGAAAACGAAAATAACGAGAGTAAAGAAGAAATAATGCCTATAACATATGAAAAAATCAAAAACACATACGATGCGAATCCGCAAAATACTGCTGTTCTAAAATCGCTGTGGAAATAAACAATAATTCAGTATTAGAAAAGGAGAAATATAATTGAAATTTGCAAAACGTCGCATTAATAGTTTATCAGGGGATGAAATCGATGCTAATCGCAAGTGGAATTATAACATTGTAACCATATAATGCAGTCAAAATACACTGAACGACTTCTGCCTACACTAAAAGTTCGATAAATCCTTTTCTTTATTATTTCTTTCTTCATTTTCCTTTGCTGCTATCATGTTTTAATTTGAACTTACTTTTGATATTATTATTAATTTTCTATCTCATTTTTCTGTTATTTTTCCATTTCTATAGCTTTGGTCAGTTATAGCATTCGGGGTGAAGACAGTATCACTTTACG
>JAPMOR010102437.1:335862-351089 GCA_026543865.1 Argiope aurantia | reverse complement strand
TAAGTCTAAATTTTTAATTATTTACACATTCCTAATATATATATATATATATAATGGATTTCAAATCCTGTCGACTAAATAAAATGTAACATTATTTTGGTTGAAGCAGAAGGCAGGTTTGAAGACATAGACGAGATGTTGTATTTTTAATTTCGTTTTATTCTCTCTTTAATATTCATTTCGGGAAAGCAATTCATTTACAAGCAGACGAAGCGCGGCACCAAAGCAAAAGTTAAGAAGGGCGAAACAAATGATCACTAGTCTTATATAACATAGGATTTCCGGCGACGCGCCAATGGAATACTTATGTTGACCTCTGACAAGGGCAACGAAAGTATCACTTTCATTCGATACGTAGTACTGATGGCGCATTATTTTTACAAAGGGATTAATTAAACCGAAAGTGGAATTGAATCTCGAAATAAGAGAATATTTTTAGAATGAATTTACTGTGGGCTAAATTAAGATAAAATCTTGGAAATTAATTAAATTGAAATTAGAATTAAAATTTCATTATATATATATATATATATATATATATATATACGCTTATTTTAGAAAGGAATAATCAAAATATCATTAATTTCCCTTATTAATAAGCATTTTATCTACAGTCAAATTTAAATTATTCGTAATAAGAGCAAGATATGGATAATTCTCAAAATGATCATTTGACTGTATTTAACAATTTTTAGAATTTTTAAAGAATAATCTTCATATAAAAATTGTGATTAATTTTTTAGTCTTTTGTGATCAACCTACTTTTTCCCAATAAGCAATTGTAACAAGCATGGCATTACCGTTTTCTAGCATTCAAACAGAAGAAATTAGGATTAAATCAATTTTAAAGATCAATAATGTAAGAATACGATTTTTATATAAAAGGAAATAATATCATTAACATCACTTTAGTCATATGAATTGCTAACCTTATTGAACGAAATTAATTTATATGTATTTTAAATTTAAATGCATGAAAAGAGAATTCTTTATTGTAACACTGTCATTGATAAAAACAGAAAATTTTGCAACAAGATGAAAAAATTTGATAATTGTGTTGTCTTTTATACAAAATATATATATCAGATATTGATTAATTTTGATATTTTGGAATTCTTTGATTACGAAAAAAGCCCGTTATTGAATTTATACCCGGATGTCTGTCTGTCTGTCCAAGTATATCACATATGGATAATACAGTAATTCATAAATGATTTAAAGACTTGAAACATGGAATTAGAGAGTTGTTTATAATCGTCTGTCTTGATTTCATCTATAAAATTATTATAAAATGCACCTACAAGAAAGTTTTTCCTATGTATATTCGATTTTAAATTATACAAATAAGAGGCATATAATTTTATGACTAAATCAAAGATAGAGCACTTTTTTACTTTCTGGTATACATAGTATAAAGAATACAATGATCTTCAAAAATTTCGAACTCAAGATTTTGACAAATCGCCACGTTTTAGACCTCCATGGATTCAAAAAACACATTTTTGGAAAATTTCCGTCTGTCTGTGACAAAGTTAACTGAAAAACGCTTTCTACTAGGTGGATGAAATTTGGTATATGGTCTTTACATCTAATTTGTATATTTCAATCAAACTTTGAGACAAATCTGTGTAGAGAAAGTCTGTCTGTCCGGCTGTAGCACAGTAACTGCAAAAGGAAAAGAGGTAGATGGATAAAATTCGGTACACATATTTAACACATATAGTGCAGACGTGTCAAATTTTGAGCCTAATCCTATGAGGGGTTGACCATCTGTCAGTCTGTACTTCTAAAAACATATAAAAGCGATAGCACAACACCCAATGAGTTCAATATATCAAATTTGATATGGGATTTTGTGATTAGAAGTGTAGTTTTTTCGCAAACATTTTTTCCCTAAGCTGGTAAAAACGTATATAAAATATAGATTTCGATTTTCGTATGTTATTAAACACTTAATCGCCAAATAACTCGCCAAAGATGACACGATAGATTCAGTAAAAGTGCTAACATAAGGTTAATATTTCGTAAGTATTGTTTGTCAATGACATGCAAGGATTCTCTGATATAATACCTTTACTAGAGAGTACGCGAGAAAGTTTTAGGAAGACCACTCCCCCTAGTTTTCCCAATCTTTTTTTTTCAGATTATATAAACTACATGATCAAATATACTACAAAATGTTTACCAGTTAATAAGTTTGCTTAATATTTAAACTAAATTTAAATTCCATTCAAGCAATAACTAGGACACACAAATCTGGCATTACTTTGTTCTTCAAAATGAGGTAAAATATTTATAAACTTTACGCTCAGATTGGTGTAAGTTTGTGTTCCAATGCAATTTGAAGCACTATGAAATAAACCACGAGCAAATAAATTGTCGCTTTTATTCTAAACAATTGATTGAAAATAACAACATTGTTAACAATTTTCATTGTACATTCCTTTTTATATTCCTATTATTCAAGCTGACATACATTAAAGAGCACGATATCTCTCTCAGCATTAATTATCATAAAGTTAAAACATCAGTAACTTCTTGCCTACGATGAGAAAAACTCTTCTTTGGTCGTGGGAGCATTGTCAAATCTTCATAATGACGAGGTCACGGACTTCAAAACGCCATTAGTTAATAATTATGACTAATGCACTGGCGATTCCGATTGGATTGATGCCCGAATAGTCAACAATGATAAGTTCTGACAATGATTGAAATGCTGGTTTGCAATCAGTGCTTCATTCTGACATGAGAAAGTTTTGAGTTTTTGACAAGCATTAGATCCAAGAGATAGAATCACAAATTTCGAAACCATCTCTTAGATATGAGAGTTGTAAATATTTTTTATCAGCAATTATATATGATATTGATGAGTTATTAAGTTAGTCATGCATTTCAGGAAGGAAAATTTCATCTAAAAAGAGGAATAAATAATTGGAATTTGTTTCAAATATGAATGCATTTCCGTTTATTAAAGTAAAAGTTAAATCAAAATCATTCAAGCCGTCATTCAGTGCTTTCCAAAATGGGATATCGAGGAAATTGGACTTTCTTATCTCTATGAATAACTCATTTTATATTTTATTTATAAATTCGTTCAATCATTAGCAAGCTTTGTATTTTTAAATAGAATGATTGATGTTCGTTATTCTTTAAACAAGGATTTAATCAAAGTATACTCATTCATCAAATAATTATCAAAAAAATTAAAATAGAATATTTTTTGCGGCCTATAGTTTTTTGCTAGCAGAATTTTAGAGTTTGAAAGTTTGCATTTAATATGTTTTATTTAATATAAAAAACATAATCAATATTTTTTTATAGTTCGGTGATTTCTGTCAAGATTAAAGTTAAAATTCTAATTTTTCGATTAATCGTTAGACGTTGAACTTTCTGTGAATATAATTAACTTTAATAATATTGCCTTTCAGCAAGTTAATATCCAGGGCTATTTTCTGGAGTACTTCTACCTACCACTCACATGTTCCAATAATAGTTTTGAAATTTTAAATAATTACTATAAAAATTATTTTTCATAATTTATAAATATTTAAATTTTTTTGGGAATGACGTTTTATTCTTGAATAAAGTCACCAACGTGAACACCTTCTAAACAAATGTGAAAGCATTTCCCAGTTATATTTTAAAATATAGATTTTAAAGGGGTTAATTTTTAAAATTAGGTTGTAATTTAGTAAAGGTTAATAAGCGCAAGTAATTTAAACAATATTTATTTTAAAAAAGATTAGAAACATATTATCAAAAAATACAAAACAATTTTAAATGACTAAAGGATTAATTGAATAACATTAAATTAAGACAATTTAATTTGCCTATATAGTATATTATATATGTTTTTGTATAAAAAAAATGGTAATAATAATATTCAACGGAAAAAAGGAAATATTGCCACTGTACATTTTCAATGCAAAGTTTTTTATATATTATAAATGTATTTGTAGAGGAAATCAAAATTCGTCTTACAGAGTGTTAGAAGAAATAGAGAATTAGACAGCAACAAATGTACATTACGGATGAATAAAGTAGGAAGCATATCTAATTTTTTTGTTGACGATACATATGATATTATTGGTAATAATATATGCAAATTTACTACTTTGAAACAACTGGAACTTTTTACAACTTTGCCAATTTTTATCATTCAAAGTTTTGTGCAGCACAGATATCGCTTATAGATCGGCGACATCTTTCAAAAATATCTAGTGCGCGCACGCACAATTATTTACACGCTTGTTTACAATTACATATATATATAATTGTAAATAAGAGTGAAATTGTAAACAACGCATTAAACGAAATTGTAAAGTATGAATTTGAAAAACGCATTAATTTGCTCCTCAAGGGATGAAATCTATGCGAATCGCAAAATAAATAGCATTTTCTAAGGATAGTATCGAAGAATTAAGTGAAATGATACTGTCTTAAGTCTGAATTGTATCACATTATGCGATTTTTGCAGCTATTTGTAAGGGTGGCCAGGCCAAGGCTAAAAACTATTAGGGGCGATGAACACAACAATTGAAAAATAAGTTGTAAGTTAAGAGTAAAAACTTTTTAATTAAAATATGAATAGAGCGATATTCAAAGAAAAATAGTAGATTTTAAAAAGACGTCGAGAGAAAAAGTTTTAAATAAAAGTTGTCTGAAAGAAAAAAAAAAAGAATAATTATTTAAAAATTTAAATATTACCCAAAAGATGTACTTTCGAAATTCATTTCTAAACTTGCTGGCTTGGTGATGCTGCCACAGTTTTAAAATAATCAAAACAACATCGCTTTGAAATGCGGTGCCACAAGATTTCAGATTGATGCTCTTTTTCCATCTCTACAGCTTCGGTCTGTTATATCATTTGGAGTGAAGAAGTATAATTTCATTTAATTGTCCAATACAGCCTTCAGAAAATTCTATAATTTCATTTAATATACTTTTGCATTGGTTTTATTCGCTGATGAGCAATTTAATGAGTTGTTTGCGAATTTCGCAGCTTTAAGTTTTTTTAATATTTACTTACCGTTTATTTCCACAGCATTCATTGAATTGAAGGATTTTACGTATTCGCTTTGCATATGTTCTCAATATCCCTCCATTTTCCATATATTTTTAACAGTGGTTTCTTCTTTACTTTGGCTTATTTTATTTTTTATACTTAGAGTGTTATATTTGTTCTTTATTTTTGTTTTTGTTTTTATGTTTTGCTTGTTTTTATTCTCTCTATATATCTCTCTCTCACTCTCTGTATGTATGTCTGTGTGTCTTTTGTAGATTAATTATAATAAAAAAATTAATCTAAGAAAATTCCTCTGAAAATAAACTTTGATTTGCGTAGGTTATTTTAACTTTTCAGTATCAAAGGTTTGAAACGAATCATTACTGTCAAATAATTAAAGAATCATTATTGCGAGGTTTGAATCGGTACTGTCAGATAAATCAGCAAAATATTGTATTGAAAATCAGTTCAAATCTATGGTATATTTTAATCTGAGACAAGAAGATAATAGCCTGAATATTTGGCATCTATATATCCTCATTAATACAAGATAACTTTGTTTCAATAACAAAATAAGATGTTAATTTGTCATCAGTAGGATTTTCACATTCAAAATGTTAATTAATAACAATTGCAATGAATTACTAACAACTTTGAACCCAAACCTTTTTAATTCTGTCAGAATCATCGAAAAATTATTTAACTATATTTATTAATTATTATTTAAATATGGAAATATTTAACTTATTGAAAGATATTTTTCCAAAAAATATTCAGTAAATTCCTTCAAAGGAAATTTAATAAAATTCCCTATGAATTTGAGGAAAATGAAGCTACTGCTTTCCTATATGCAGATAGTCCGCATGCAGGCTCATACTTTTGTATTATTCACAATAATAAAAATTATTTGCATGTGTACATTTTTCAGAGAAACTACTACGGGGAAATTTACAATAAAGATTGTCTTTAATTCTTTGATAAAAAATTTTAAAAAAATAGTCATATTGCATTTTCATTGCATGTTATAAATTGTTTTAAGTTGAATGCAAATTTTCTGATTGAAAGGAAATAAATAAATCTACATTAGGTTTATTTATTTCCTTTCAATCAGAAAATTTGCGATAACATTTTTAAAGAATTAAATTACTTCCTGATTTCGTTTCAAGAATTATTTCCTCAAAACACTCTGTAATATAGTTTTAAATGTATTTTAATGAATCCAGTATATTTTGATTTCATAAACAATGCAAGTAATTTTAATATCTTCATGGTTATAATTCAAAAACAAAAAATAAAGTTCAGATTGACGTGTTTTAATGAAGGATTTAAAGCCAAATTATGTCTTATGTTGCCCTAAGGCTGTAATCAAGTTTGAATGCGGATATTGTCATTTAAAAAATGGATTGAAATGTACTTTAATGGCGATGAATATATTTTCCCGCATTATTTTTATAAGCATAACTTTATTAAAATGCAATAATGCTCTTATCTCTGTTATAGAATCATTGTTGAAGTAAAGAATATGAGGCTTAGTTTCATATAAATTTAAATAATGTACTTTAACTCAAATTCGAATCCAATATTATAAATATTTCGTAAAGAGCATGATAAATTCTTTTTCCACAAAATGAAAATCTACATAAATAAAGATGGATATTTATGAGTGTTCACCTTTAGTATTTAAACTCATATTCGAATCTAATTTTATAAATATTTCGTAATTAGTATGATGAATTCTTTATCCTCAAAATTAAAATCTACATCAATAAAGATGAACCTTCATAAACATTCACCTTTAATATATTTAAACTCAAATTCAAATCTAATATTATAAATATTTCGTAAAGAGCATGACGAATTCTTTTTCCAAAAAAATTAAATTCTACGTAAATAAAAATGAGCATTCATGAATGCTCACCTTTATTGAAAGCAAAGGAATAATTTTCAATCTTCAATAATTAAGGAATTAGCAATTAATTATAACTAAGGATAAATTTGCAAGCTAAAGTATTCCGAAGAAATGCCAAATAGACTTTTTTTCAAAGTTATTAAGCTCAAATATTTCACAGCATAAAGAAAGCCCAGTGACAATTAATTAAATAGCTATTGTTCTCGCTGATAAAATATTATGTTTCTATATTTAGATATTATTACTAGTTTTATCATTTCTATTGAATAAAAATATTATATCTAATTTTATTTATTTGCTTCTGAGTTGTCACTCGTGATGTTTAATTAAATTTTGCATTATCCTTTAAAAATCACTAATAACTTAGAGAAAGATGCAGAAAAGTTGAAAATGAAGTCGTAAAATAAAAGAGAATTTTATATATTATAAACATTTTACAAAATATTTTTAAACAAAAATGATAAATGTACTTTCAAAATATGAGTTTATTTGGTACTGCGTTTTAATATTAAATATATTTTTTACTTTCACACATATTACGTTTTAACATAACCACATAGACGTCAACAGTTAAAATTATGTTTCTTACCTTTGTTGCAGTTAAACGAAAGTTTCAAACACAATAGTGCTTCAAGTTACATTCACAAATATTGAATCATTCGGTAAGTTTTAATGCAGGTTCCAAGATAATTAATTAATTATTTAGTTTTTTTGTTAGTAAGATGCATGTAAATATTTTCATTCCGAGCAAGTTAGTTTCATTTAATCATTTGAAGTCTGTTTGACTAGTTCGAAAGGAATCTCGTAATTTTAAGCCACGGTCAGATGATGAGGAGCAATTCTGTTCTTTTCATATTTTTACTTTCTCGTATACGAAGTAGGTTAGAAAAACTGTAATAGTAAAAAAAACTCGAACTCGAAATTTTGATGAATTTTCATGGCACATCTTGACAACTCTGCATTATCTGATGAATTAAAATAATTTTTAAAATCGCAAGTATTGTATTATAAAAATTTGAAAAATTTTGCTCCACCTAACTTCTTGTTGGCAATTCCAAAATCGATAAAAATAAATTTAATTCTACTTAATAATTTTAACGTATAGTCGCTCTGCAGTATAATTAAAAGAAAGAATTATCCTCATAAAATACTAGCGGAGCGTTGCAGTAAAGGCTATTTTGAACTTTTTATTTGGACTTCAATAACTTATCCCTGAAATCTGATATTCAGCAGAGGGTTAAAGGAACACAATTTTTCTTGAATTTGAAATTTAATTTTGATCCCCTCGATTTCAAGTTATTCTTTTCGAATTTCATAGATGAAATAATTTAGACTTTAATAGAAACATTATTTCGAGATACTAAAACTGTAAAATGAATAACAATTTCCGAAGATTATTTATACATGAAAAATAATTTTAACTTAGCATACGTATTTGCTTTATTCAAATGAAATACTTTAAATCCGAATAATTCTTTTATAATTTTTGCCTTCCATTCAATGATGGATTTCGACATTTACAGTCCCAGGCAGTGCTCATTATAATGTGCCTTTTTTTAGTTAATTGAATAATTTAGTTTCACATTTTAACATATTTTTAATTTACCTAATATTTTAATTATTTATTCTAGGTTAAATTTTTTGCTAAACACTTTATGAAAAAATATTTATATTTATTTATTATGACTTATAATCACGAGTGTCCTCGATTATACACAATCCGAGATTGTATCCACATATTGATATCCACAATTCTACACAATATTAAGTAAACAAAGGCTCGTTGTTCATAAATACTGTAATATTTTAGTATTTGGTCTAGGAATTAATTCGTGCGGTTTTACAAGAGATGGCGTAACTAGCTTATAGTCCCATAGTTTCGTTTGTTCAAACATGCATTTAAAACTACTGTTATTGCGCATCTAGTTTTGCATATACCGTTTGGTTTAAGCGTAAACAACAACAATTTTTATTCAACTGAATATGTCAAATTTTGTGCCTGATGAAGTGTTTTTGCGGGGGGTTCTTCTTCATTACTTTAACATGAAGAAAAGTGCTATCAAAAGTCATCGTATGGTGGAAGTTTATGGTGACCATGCTCTAGCTGAGTCAACGTGTCAGAAGTGGTTTGCAAGGTTTAAAAGTGGTTATTACGGTTTGGAAGACCAAGAACGACCTGGACAGCCAAAAAAATTTGAAGCTTCTGAAACCTGGTGAAACTATTAATGGAGAACGTTATCGACTTCAGATGATGCGTTTGAAGCAAGCTCTGGCCAGAAAACGACCAGAATGGGATAACAGACATAATAAACTTATTTTTCAACATGATAACGCTCGACCACATGTTGCAAAACCGGTCAAAACATATTTGGAAAATGTCGGATGGGAAGTGTTACCCCACCCACCGTATTCACCAGACATTGCTCCTTCAGACTAATACTTGTTTGATTGCATGAATAACGATTTGCTTGGACAGCGGTTCACTTCTTCAGAAAATATTGAAAAATGGATCTCTGATTGGATCGCTTCGAAAAGTGAGGAATTCTTTCGACACGGAATTCGTAAATTGCCTGAAAGATGGGAAAAAGTAGTGGCTAGCGATGGACAATATTTTTGATAACGTATTTATGTATTTTGCTTTTGAAATAAAGCTTTAATTTTTTGATTAAAAACCGCACGAATTAATTCCTAGACCAAATAAATATAATAAAACAAATAGGGAACCTGTCAATTAATTATAGAACTGACAAAGTATTAATAATATTCTAATATTTTATAATTCATAAAACTATTATTTTTAACAAATTCTTTTTTTTTTTTTTTTTTTTTTGAGGGAAAGGGGGTATTAACCTTATTAGAATAACCCGCCTGTGACCTGTTTTCAACTCAGCGGCAGTCCTAGGCAGCTGCTTTTTCTGCCTAGTGGAATATAAGCCACTGTTTCCATTGTTGAAAAATAAAGAAGGCTCTATCAATGTATTATCAATACTAATATTATTCTCTGCAATTCATCGGAAGTCAAGATGCACAATTTTAAACGCCCTCACATAATACAGTGCATATATACGATATTATAAAAATAGTTATTTAATAGCGTGGATAAAGTAGTCAGCAAGTCTTCTATAGCCGCGATAAATCCATTAATGTACCATAAAATTCCACATTGTCCTAAATGCCTTCTATAAATCCCTATTTACTAACTATTATAATACGATCAAAAACTAATTCAAAACTCAGCTATTTTGCCAAAGTGAACGAACATTAAATCTCATTTGTAAAGCATTGCCAGACTGTAGCTGGATTGAAAGGAGACACTAACGCAGTGGGTTAAGAAGCTTTCACAAAGAACTTGTCACCACCCCTCCATACCCTCTTTATTATAGGAAGATCCATCAAGCCCACGTCGAGCTGTAAGAGGATTTTCTAAGAAAAAGAGATTTAACCCTTCTGGAAGAGGGGGAGAGAGTAGTTAATCTCTCAACCTCACCCAGACAGAGGATTTTTGAAGCCTTCTCAGTTCTGGATCGTCAGTCGGCATGTGAGCTGGTTACGCATGACAGAAGCTATTTCGAGAAGCATTTGCCATCTTCTTTTTAGGCCAGGGTTGTTGTCGTAGGGTGATGTTTCATGCAAAAACGACAGGGAAATTGTGTGCCGGTTCTTTGAATTTCGTGTGCCCAGTCAATGCCGAATTAGAAATTTGATTGTTCCAAATTGAGTGGCGACGTTTTTCATTTTTTTTCTGTGAGTAGTAGGATGGGAATGCTTAGAAGGTAGAATTAATCATGACTTAAGTTATAATAACACGCAAAGTTTATGAAATCTACGGGTCCTTTTCAGAGATGGGTTATTAAATACTCAATATGCCTAGAGACCATCTAAACTTTGAGAAACCTTTGGATTTGGAGATTTTTTGAATAAATTAATCTGAGTTGTCATTTAAATTATAAGAGATCATATATTCTAAATTATTCAGATTAAAATGAAATAATCTTCAAGATTTTAGAACATTATTCTAACAACATTGCTTATTAATTTCTTTTTTCAAGCCTTATATTATTTTGCTATATAAATAATAAAAATATAGATTCAAAAATTAAGTATTACTTAAATTCCATTAAAAAGATTTGTAATTTTACCATTAGGTTTAAAATTATTTTTAGCTAAAATTTTGAGTTTTATGATACATGATATAGTGAAACCAATTCTTTGATAATAATTAATGTTATAGTACATAAGTTTGTCGAAATTTGCTAATTAAAACTACTTATACAGAGAAAAAATTAAAATCCATAAAAAAATTGCAGAAAGCAAAAGGGGGCTGGAAACGTATGTTGTCTAAGGTGCCACAAAGGGCATTGTCCGGCTCTTTATTCGCATGAAAGGATATTATCCGGCTTTGGTTCTTTGAATTAGGGGAGTCTCTGTTGTTCATAAATATTAAAAATATATATATATCATTCCAGAACAAATATTTAAAATATTTCATTAAAATTTTATAAATAAAGTAATAAATGCTTTTCATTTTAATTTAATGAATACAATATTTTCCTGTGTTTTTTTTTCTTGCACTTGAGATTGCTAAGTAATTTTTGTTTATTGTTGGAATCGTAAAGAATTGTTTGTTCAAGCATATTTGACAGCAAAATCATAGAAGAAATGGCACAAGTTTATAAAATCGCCATGGGACTTTCTTTTAAAAAAATTTCATTTTCAAATCAGTTAAGCATTTTGATTCAAATAATTATTGATCTATGGTGGAACAGAGAAATAGATACTAAGAGGAGGTGAATGAAGATTTTTAATAAATGTTCAGATCCTATAGTTTTTTAGATAATTTTTTCATCATTGACGATGAAAATTTAATGATGCTAATTTAATTTTAGAGTTAAGTTTCTTTTTCTTTATTTTGGGGGGGGGGATTTCCAAAATTTATTTACCTATTTATTTTTAATTACAGTCATGTTACTGTACTAGTCATGTTTAATTACAATCATGTTAAACATTTATTTCGTCAAGAAAAGGGGGGGAGAGGGAAGGAGAAATGTTTACATTTAGCACTAGGGTAAATATAAATAATTCGAGGACGTAGAAGTCTTAGTAATCGCTCGTCTTTCAGCGTACGATCCCTTAGCGAAGTATAATCGTCGAAAAGCGCTAGTGTCGGGATACTAGAACAAATAGTAAATAGAAAACGAAAGAAATGAATCAGTATTTACATATGAATAAATGGCTAAGCGCAGAAAAATAAATGCAATAATTGAAAGAATACTTTTATTCACCAAAAACAGCAGCGCGGATCCGAAAAAATTATTTAAATATGATTTTTTATGTATTTTCATATTATAGTTCAGATATTAAAAAACAATTTGGAAGATTTTTTTTATTTAAATACAAATATATACAAGCATAAAGATGCACACTTTAAGTTTCATTGATTTAGCTCATTGCGTTTTTTACTTAATATGTTCTTAAATCTATGGACAAGATTATAGATGTACACACATATAATTCAAGAAATATATATATATATTTCTTTATGTTCTAGAGTACTTACTTTACATTCTTAAAGCCACAGAGAAGATATACTTTCAACTCATTAACAGATTTACACCAAAATATGATTCCCTAGAATCATATATTAAATTTTATTTATCTAGCTTGTTGCCCTTTTTCATTTTATTAACATAGACATCGGCAGATATATTTTCCACTGACAGATTTAGTAAAGATTCGATGGAGATTTATAATTTCGGTACTTATTCTTCAAAAGAATCACCCCCCCCAAAAAAAACCTTCTAGCAAAATGTCATTAATATTAGGCAATTTTTAGATAGAATGGGATTCAAAAAGCGAAATTCTAGTAATTTTGTGATAGGTACAGCTCAAAGGCAGAATAATGCCAGTGTTTTTGCTTTTCGAGTGCTGTAAATATGTTAAAGGAGAAATACAATCGTTATGACTTGCCTACAGAAATCGATACTCCCATATCTTTTAAAACAATTATCTTATAAAAATGCTTTTTGTATTATCTTAAGACTAAAAAAAATACCTTTTTAATTAAATGAATTTCATCTTCGTGCAATTTTTCCTTTAACTTTAAAAATATTTTTGATTCAATTCGAAACACTATCTGAAGCAATTTTAATTGTTTCAATTTTTAAATGCTACGAGGGAATTCAACTCTCCATAAAAACATTCAAGCACTTGCTTTTGACAATCATTAAATCAGTAGTAGTGCCTTCACTTCCGTTTTTATTTCGTAATATATATACTTTTTAATTTGCAGGGAACTACTTTAAGTGAATTGATGTGTTTTAATCATATCAAATTACAAGGAAAATGTTTTTTTTAATAAAATGCATTCCATATTAATAATTAACAACTTAAAAACCCAATAATCTAGACGAGCAAACTGGTCGCCAAAGGAAGCTAGTACTTTTGATGTGAAGACAATCCACTCAATTTGAATGATTTAGTCATTTCCGTTTTTGAATTATTATATTCAAAGACTCACCGACAGACTGACGGTATTACGAAAAACGTTTTTTTTTTTTTCAGTATTTTTTAGACTGAGGAAGAATTGTGATAACAATTTCATCATAGCCGTATTTCTTGACAATTGCAAACATTTCACCATTGCATTTCCTCCATGATAAAGCTGAAAAACTGTAAAATATCAGTGCAATATAGCAAACAATTCTCTTAAATTCCTGTTTGTTTTTAATACAGAATCGCCATCTATACTCGGAACAGATTGTACTCAGAAAAAACAGTATTTTGATGTTATCACTTTTTCAAAAAATTTTTATACCGTAGAAGCTTGCATATTTATTATTCTTAGTCATCACATCGTATTGTTTCTATTATAGCGTCCTTGCCTTCTGCGAAGAAGTCTTAAAAATATGCGGGATCTTCAGATTTTCAGCTCCATCATGCGTGTTATTCTAAGAACGAATTATCTCTGAAAACATGACTCCGCTTTTGATTTCTGGCCGCTTGAGATTCTAACGAATAAGCAGTTGGACAGACTCCAGACTTTCTAATTTTTTTTCAAATGTGAAATTCTTAAGATTGATCACACTTGCTTTTAGGAAAATGCATTAGCTAGATTTTCGGAATAAGAGTTATTTTTTTTTAATTCCCCACGTTTAATTTCTATAATGTTCACTTTATTATAATAATGAAAAATTATTTCATCAAGTAGAAATCAATAAAACATAATTTTGCTCGTTTCCCTTCATATTGCATTTCTATAATATTATAATATTTTAAGTTATTAAAATTTTGAAAAAAATATAATAAATTATAAATATAAAATGCCCTTTACTTTTTTTCTATATATTAAAAAAGAAATTCCAAATCCTTATTCTAAAGAATTAAAAATTTTCATTACGAAGAAAATTCCTTTATACGAATATTCTAGATTTTTAAGAAAAAGTTCTTATTCTAATTTGTAAATAATCTATATATTAAATGTTATACTAGAATTGTAAATATTCTAGTCTGCATTTGTAATATTTCTATTTTAAGAATATATTTTTCAAAATTCTTATCTTTTTATAATATTTTTTTTATTTAATCAATTTTGTAATCAAAAATACAAATATCAAAATTGTAAAAACAGCAAATTTTCATAGAAATAATCTTTGAAAAATGGAATTTTAATCACATTTAGAGTATATTTTATCTTTTAATGGAAATATCCAAGGATTTCTCATATTATATTGTGTTGTGATTGCATTGTATCTTAATTTCTCAATAACATTGCTTGATTTCGGGAAAAAATAGTATTTCTTGTTTTGCAGTATACAACAATATTAATTTTTAACAACATTTAAAGATTTTTTTGCTTTCATGATTTATTTTTTAATCTTTAATATATTTTATAATTCATGGCTTATAAATATTATGGAAGCTGAAAATTAAAATTTTTCAAATTGAAATCCAGTTTCACCTCGTTATTGAAATCCTGATAATTTCACCAACCTCAATGAAATAAATTTTTAATTGAATTTTAGTTAGTAAGAGTTCTAAGATTATTAAAATATTATGTTTTTAATAGGTACAAAAAATTTTGCAAATTTTTGGAACTCTAATACATGAGGAACAGATTGAACAATCGATTAGTTATAGACAAGAAATCCTTATAGACATGAAAATGAGAAGTTAAGTAAAAATGTTTAACAAAAATATCGAATATTTTCCTTTTTACATATGTTTTACTTTAAAAGATTATTTATTACAATTATGAAAAATTAATTCCAGAAATATTTTTTGTTTAATTAATATAATAATATATTATATAATAGT
>JAPMOR010102437.1:320604-335852 GCA_026543865.1 Argiope aurantia | reverse complement strand
CAATAATATAATATAATAATATATATAAACATAATAATTCAATAATATAATATTTTCAATAAATAAATATAAACCAATAAACATTTGAATAGGAGCAAATAAAAAATGTTTGTGTTCGTTCAGAGTTAGGAATATTTATTTTGTCTATTTTTGATAATTAAAATTTTTTCCTCAAGGGAAAAAAAATTGGAAATGCTTCTAAAATAATTACAAATCATGTTAATTAAAAAATTTCGCTACTTATTATGCCGTGATAAATGTTTGAGTTACGGCTATTTTTGCGTTTTTCCAAATATATTTGAATAATTTAATTTTTTCCAAAAATTTTCATTTATATCAGTCACAGCATAAAGAGCAAGTGTTTCTTTAGTAAAAATGTTTTATTTAACATTTGGAATCTTATTTCATTAAATTAATTAAAAAATAAATAAAAAATTAATTTTTGAATAATTTCTTATATTTTATGTGCACAATTATGAAGATACAAGTAACGTTTTTTACAATTTTGTATTGTAAGTTAATAAAACTTTCTTGTTGACATTAAATTATTTATATAATATTGCTGCATTGAAGAAAGACAGTTGAATCTCCATGGCCGAATGTTCATGGCACTGGCCTCATGATCAAGAGATCTTTGTTCGAATCCCGCTAGAGGCAATGCGATTAATAGTATATGTAAATACTTAATTCCTTGATTTTATGTTTTCCTTTATTTCATGTTCCAGAAGATACTGGACATTTCTTTAGTTTACCAGACAAGTGTTCTGGACTTTTCTTACTGTCTCCATAAGAGTATTCTGGAACTTTCTCTGCTTGTATAAAAGCAGAAGATTTGTCAATTACTGTATTCTCAGTTCTGAGTTCAGTTAATAAATTTATTTAACTCTACTTCTTCTGTGTGCACCATTGAGTTCTATACTAGAGTATCTACGTGATAATATTATGCGGAAATGGAATCTAATTGATAATGAATTTGAATCTTTCAGTCACGTTGAAGACAAATGCGCACATTTTTAAAACTTTTGAAACGCCATTTTTATCAGAGGCATTAAAAGAGAATTTTAAAATTTAAAATTATTTTAAAAGCTTAATTATTTTCTGTTATTTATTGTAAATAAAAAAAAGTAAATTTTTTGATAACTAATACCATATCGATCAAGAAAATCATAAAAAAAAACTTTCAAATAAAAAAAAAATATTTTTAAAAAACTCAGTAGAAATAAGATTAGTTTAATTTCAAAAATATTTTTACATGTTTCTTTGTTCTAATTCTTTACTGAAAGCCCTTTTCTAGTATTTTTAAACCTTTTGAAACGTTAAAATTTCAGAGAATTTTTTCATTTGTTTTAACCATTAATTAAAGGGCATTCATAGTTTGGTTTTGATAAAGTTTTAATTTTCGCTTTTCTATTCATTGATATAAGATATTGGATCAAATTTAGATCAACAATAGATCTGGAATTTGTTTTAATAAATAGCATATGTTATTGCATAAATCAGGTAACATATATCATATAACAAATTCACTCAATAACAAAGTATCTACCGTTCATCTATCAAACTTAATTGCTGTATCCATTAATACGAAATCGAGCCAAGTTTCAACGTTTTTCTGTAAGATTTTATTTATTGATGCAGGTGATTATCAAAATAATGGAAACACCTTAGATTCATAAAGAATCCTTTATTAGTATAGTGTAGAATCGCCTTTGGCATGTAATACAGCTTGGATTCCCCTAGGAATCTATTCATACAAGTTGTGAATAGTGTTTAGAGGAATATTGTACCATTCTTCTTGGAGATAGTGCGAAAGTTTGAGACAGATACCGGTGTATAATATTTATTCCATATTGAACATTCTAAATTAGACTATAATGGTTCAATTACATTGAGGTCGGGTGACTGTGCGGGCCAAGGCAGATCTTTAACTTCATCCTCGTGTTCATTAAACCATGATTGGACAAGTCTCGCTGCATAGGTAGGTGCAATATCATCTTGGGAAATTCCATTTCTTGCAGGAAACAAAGTTTGCATCATAGGAGGGTGCTGGTCAGTTAAAATTTCTCTATACTTCTCCTTATAGATCCTTCCTTTCAGGGTTACGATTGGTCCAGCAGAAAACTACGACATGGCTGCCCATATCATGACAGATCCATCTTCATGCTTGACAGTTGGAAGGATGCAATCACAATCTTACGCTTGTGTAGGTGTCTTCCAAACGTGCACCCGTCCTGTTGTAGGGAAAAGTGCGAAACAGGATTCGTCAGACCATATTACTTTCTTCCACTTATCAATCGATCAGTTTTTGTGAGTGCGACATCACTGTAAACGATGTTTACCCTTAACATCTGTGAGAAGTGGCTTGGGAATTGCTACTCTGCCATATGTTTATGAAGGTGCCTTCTAATTGTAATCACTGGCAATGGAGAATCCAGATGGGAATTGAGCTCTGCGGTTACTTTTGCAGCAGTTGTTCGTTTTTTAGACATTACAATCCGCTTCAATACCCGTCGGTCTCTTTCACTGAGCTTCTTTTTCCTCCCACTATTTTACTTTGACGAGCTTGTCTTGCCGTGCTGTGTGTGTGTGCTGTCTTCACTTTAGTATCTCCAGAAACGTCTAGAAGTTGGTATGTTTCAGTCACAGTTGCTCCAGTTAGACTACAATTTGGCCTCTTTTATGCTTTTGAAAAAAACTGATAAAGCATTTAAAAGTGGACATTTTTGTCCACTGATAAATATTAAAAGTGTGTGCAGAAATATAATTTTAGAAACATGATCACGTATTAGTTTTATTTAGTTTATCTACGTTTAAACACATGCAGACCGCCAGTCGATCATTAGACAAATTTGCTTCAAAATTTGCCACATATCTATATTTTAAATTCTAAAACTATGGACTAAATTTTATCAATCTAGTTCCTTACATTTTGTACTTGCACTCGGGCATATAAACAAGCAAACTCCCTCTGAATGGATTTCGATCAAAGGCAAATGTAATGTTGAATTTTTAGAAATATTTGTATACTTGCATCAAAATTAATTTATTGATTTAATAAACTGAAACGTCAATGTCTTTTTATAATGTTAATTTTGTCTATTGTATGTGAATACAATGCACAAAATTCTGAGCTAATGAATGCTCCTGATAAACAATTTTGAGAAGATTAATAAATTAATAAATCAGTAAATTTAATAAATAAAATTTTAATGAATCTAGATTTAAATGAAATAATGCCTTATATCCTGGAAACAAACAAAAATTGTGTTTTAACGTCTTTTCCCTAATCAAAAATCGAAGAGTGTAAACTAATGCGAATGAAGTAGTGATTTTGTAATTTTCTTGTATTCATTATTACAGATGAATTTAGTATTCTTTAAGACATCTATTTTTTAAATAGTAACTATTTTAATATTTATTAAAACAATTATAACAGTTACAGCAACTTCCAACTATTCAAGGCATAATAATATTTATGCCATTATTTATATATATAATTACAGGAATGTAAAATAGAAACATTTAGAAAAATTTTTAAAAATAATTTTATTACCAAGTTAATAAGTTTGTCTATAATTTTATATAAATTTCACTGTTTTTAAGTCTACGGATATGAAAATTATCACAGTACCACAAGTTGTTAACCCTTACTTTAAACCTGATAGAGAATGAAACATAACCTTGAATAGTTAGAAGTTGCTGTAGTATAAAAAGTACTTGAAAAAATTTAACAGATTACGCTCTGCAAGTGAATACTTTGTCTGTGTAAAATACATAAGTTTTTATACATATTTATTTACTACTTCGTTCGTCACTATTATTTTTTCACGGATTAATTCACTTTTTATTTCAGAATCCGTGCCTATCACTTATGAAGATTTTTTTCACAAAAATGATGAGTTGAAAAGAGCTTTAAGTAAGGAAATTTTTTTTCGGAACTTTTTGTTAAGTACGTATTCTTTTCTGACATTCATTTAGCATTTGAATATTATTATATTTTGTATCTTTGTAATATTATAGTATTTTGTTTTAATTTGAAATAATGAAAAGGCTTCTATGCATTGCTCATTTAAAATGCACACTTACACACACAAACACACACACACACACACATACATACTCACACGCACACACACATTTCTTAATATACCTATCAACTCGCCGCTATTTTGTGAAACCAAAATCAATTGGCCCATACGCACAAAGCACAGAAGGTTTCTGTATCTGAAAACAGATTGTAATTTTCTTTTCTGGTTGTTATTACTATGAAGTAATTTAACAAGATGATTTTAAAATCATTAGACAAATTTTAAGGACAGAGCTGGCATATAGAAATGCTTATATGAACAAGATACAAATATCTATGAGATAAGATATAAAAGGACAGAATCGCTCTAAGAAATATTTGACGCACTATTCATTTCAAGCAATATTTCTTTTTCTCATATATTTCTAAATTTTACAAAACAATGTTTTTATAGTAAGCCATATCACACTTCAAAGTTTGTACAATGATTTAGTCTTTTACTTTATGTGATGGAAATATTTATGATTATTTATTTTATATGATGGGTGAAAATATTCATATGGGCAACTTGATATGATGCATCTGTTTCTTTAATTACAGTTAATCTTTTTTTTGTGTTTGCAACATCTCACATTTCTCTGGTGGCCCATGACCATTACGATCATAACGTTTGCTTTCTGTGCTTATAAGCAAATAGTTTTCTATTGAACCTATATAAATTCCAGTGATATAAATGGAGTACAGGGCATAAGATAATGTCAGTGCTAATGGGCACTACAAAGCATAGCCATAAAAACCCCGGCGGTTTCTACAAGCGGCCAGTCTTGCTGATTTCGGTGTTTTATTTTGGTGATAACTAACAATATTCTAAAACACATCCTTCATAAATTTGGTAATGACTATGCAACTATCCCCATCGTGGATGTGAGGGAAACTTTTGAAGGTCAACAGAAAAAAAGTAGAAACATGCCTATAAGCAGGCTCTCCCCCATTCCGGTCCACAGTTTTAAAATCAATAAATGGTTGATATTTTTAATTATGATACTACAGGTGCATCAAAAATTATGATCCTATCCTATAAATATCCTTTGCTCTGGAAAACCCAGTTTATGTCATAAGGGCAATATCTGTTTTCTTTTGTTAATACTCATCCGAAAGAAAAAGTAAAAAGATGTAATAACGTTCAAACATCAAAAAATGATGAATGAGGATCTCACAAAATGAAAGATTAATCAAATCATTACCGTCAAACAAAAGACAAATAAGATAATAATCAAGCAATAATTCTAATATTTATTTTTGTTAAATCGTCTATAAAGAATTCTCAAATTCGTCTTATTTGTTTTATTCTTGACACTATTGTTTGTAATAATGTGATGTAATGAGAATAAAATATTATATTCCGAAAGTACAGAATTCACCATAATGCTTTAATATAATGTTCATAAAATTTGCAAGTAAATAAAATTGCAAAAAAGTCCACATTGGTCTATTTCCAAATTATAAGAAATAAGGTTTTTTTTTCAGAATGATAATTTTTAATGCGATAAAGATCTTAGTTTGTCATACTTCTTGTCAATTGCTTGTTCCACAATTTGTTCAAGAAGCTCCACAGGACATTTTGGACTTAAGGCTGCCAAATTAGAAATGTAAATGCTATTTAAGAAAGAGTGTTACATATTTTAATTAGAGTTTTAATAAATTAAAAATTTATAAAAATTTCACGGATTTTTCTGTAATATTTTCGAAACATATGAGAATGCAAAAAAATAGTTTGAAATAATTAAAATTCAAAACATTGGCATTTTTATGAGAATCCAAAATTATTATTTTTTTTAATGACAACAATGCATTTTATTGTTGCAATGAAGTTGAAATAAATTTTATTGTTTTATCATATTTTTCATTCGCATGATTTTTACCAATAATAAAAAAAAATCTTTCCACGGACTTTTAACTTCAAAGCTTTGATTAATTAAAAATTAATTAAAATTGGTGATAAGGTAAGATTTTTGTACAATGATTTCGAAACATATCTGTACGCAAAAAGTAATTTCAAAAAATTTAAATTCAAAACACACGAAAGTCAATTTCACGAAAAGTCAAAATTAACTTTAAAAGCAATTTGCAGCATTGCAATTTATTATTGCAATGAAATTGAAATAAATTGTATTGTTTCTTCATATCTTACACTCGCATGATTTTGCCAAAGATAAAAACAAAATTACTTTGCGTGCACATTAACTTTAAAGTAGAATTTTCATTTTTCTTTAATTAACATGTTCATATTTAGGGTTGTAAATCTCTTGAAATAAAAATCATGATTCTGAAATCCAACACTTAAAACATTCATGTATAACGAATTATTATGATAATTATTCTATGATATATGAATTAGAGATATTAATTTCCATTGAATTCAACAGCTATATTAACTCAGAGAAAAAGTTTTTTTTTCCCCTTAAATCCATTCCGTCATCTACTTTAGATTTAAAATTATGAAATCTGTCCTAAAATCTCTATTCTGTCTTTAAAAGAAGCTAAATTGTGTTCATTTCAATTGGGACAAAAAAATTAATTATTTCATCTGAATAAAACAACTTTTCTAAATGTTTATGGGTTAGAATTCATAAAACATTTTTAACTCATAAACAACTGTTTTCTATTCATTTAATATAAGTCTCATATTTTCCAAAGTTACCCTGATGAAAATTTGTAAAGAAATATCTCATTTGACAGTGTTTTTTCGTAATGCAGCTGCTTTTTTTTATTGCAATAATAATCACGGCATTTTTAGAAAAAGTTTCCGACTTGTTTTCTAAATACTTTAGTACGATTGTTTATTATTTATTCAACGAAATTTTTTGTTTGAATGTAATGCTGCAATGTTCGTCATTATATTTAATAAAATAGTGTTTACCATTTATATCATTTCGAAAATTTCTGAAAAATATTAAGGATAAAATAGTAACATAATAAATTATCTTTAAAACAAACAAAAATGAATTATCTGGTGATTATTAGAGGGTTTATTCACCTTTTACTGATGATAAAAATGTTTTGTGTCCTAAAAAAAGAATGCTCGTACATGAGCTTTCTTACGAATCATAGTAAACATTTCAAAAGAATCTGTTATGGCATTGCCCAACACAAACGGTAAAATCTAATTTATAATGTTCTGACTGGAAAGCAATGTAAATTATATTTATATTGTTAAGAAAAGATGATGTTTTTTTTTATCAAGCCTTCTTATGTCCATGAAAATGTAAATAAATATATAAATTAAAGTGTTTGCTGTTAATTTCGAGTTATTCCATTTATAAATAATCGATAAGGGAAGAATTTGTTTTTTATGATGTCAGTGTTGAGGTTTATGATGCAGTCTTTTTCATTAACCCTAGAATGTATGACTTTTTATTTATTTATTTTACAAAAAAATGAATGCGTTTTGAGCATTTGCATATAATTTACTACTTTGTCATTAATTTTTTATTTGTTATATATTTTTAAAAAAATTTAATAATTTGAAGAGTTATTATTCAAACAAATGCTATGCAATCAACAGGATTCAATAAAAAAAAGAACTGAAAAAATTAATGCATCTAGAAAGTAAATTCCTTTAGCCTCTTATACAAAAGGCGATGGATTAAAGCACTTTACTATTAACTGAGTTAGACATTTTGCAATATAATTGAACATAAATACCATCCATGTTGAGGCTCTATCTTTTGTATTCCCACATCGAAAAATAAACGATAAAATGTTAAGTGTTATAGTAACAATATTGCAACAGTTAGTTTCATTGCAGTCAATCCTATAACTTCTTATCAGATAAGGAAGTCTCAAATTTATAAAATAAACTCAAATCAATAGAGGCTAGATTTGAGATGAAAAAAGTAAGGTTAAAATATTTCTAATCCATGTTTTTGCCGAGTCTTGGCTTTGGAGTCATTATTCTACCAATTTGCTAACCTAATAATTCTCTCTAAAATATATTCCTAACCAAAATATTTGATTAAATATTTCAAATGTATGATTTTATAATATTTTCAATAATGAAGTGGCGTTTAAAAATAATTTTGAAAAGAAGAAGAAAACAATAGACGTCGGCTTTTATATTGATTCTAATCTCTCTATAATTTGCAAAATTTCTTTATGGCGCAGCTTATGGCGGATATGTACTGATCATAAATCCTCAGGTTTAGAATCGGATGATCATAGGTTAGAGACCAGATTTCTTAGAAATTATGCCTTCGATATAAGTATGATACAAGTTGAGGGACAAACAATATAAGCATAATCTTTTGTTTGTTCTATTTCGTAAAATGAAGGATACTAAAGGAGTAAAAACGTTTTATTCTGTTGTATACCATCCCATGTGGGAATATGTGGTAATGAGCAGGCTGAGAAGAGTGCCAAATTCTCAACTCGTTTTTTAGAAACACCCATGCCTGTACGCGATTTGAAGGAACAGGTAAAAAGCTGTCTTTACATAAATTGGCAAACTCAATGGGATTCGGAAACTAAACAAACTTCATAGTTTCAAGCCTATTATAGAAAACTGGCCTTTGAATTATCGAAAACATGACACAGTTTTAACTCGTCTGAGAATTTGTCACACTAGATTCACACATAGACATCTGTTATTAAATGATCAATTGCCGATATGCCCACATTGTGACTATGGAATAATAGTGTATTTTATCCTTATTGAATGCCCATATTTTAAGGCTCAACGCTTGTTTTACTTCAAAACAACAGCAGTGATTTTGCCATTGTTGATTGGCAGAGATCCACATGAGAACCTGTTTGTCTTTTTAAAATCTATAGGTTCTTATTCCTTAATTTGAACTCACCATTATGGCTTCGTTATGACTTTTTGTAATTTATCATCGTTTTACCAATGTTTATTTTTGTATCACTTTCATAAAAACTGTTTTTATTAAACTTGGAATTAGAAATAAACTTGTTTGGCGCAGTATAAATTTCATATTGGATCTCGTGCCATAAAATCTCAAACCAACCAACCAACCAAAGAAGTAAAAACTGGAAAAATTGTCATTGCTCAGTGTTAAACTTTATTTTTAGAAATTAAAGTAAACCAATTACAATGCACATATCGATTGTGATATGTGTTAAAACATTACAAAGTCGTATTTACATTTTATGATACAAAAAATGGGTCTTGATTATATTTATGCAATGATTAATAAACAGGAACTAATTAGTTTTGCTAGAAAGTTACGGTCTTTGGGGATAATGTAATTCTGATGTTATCTAAATAGCTTTTAAATTTGGTTTTGTTGCACATATCAAATTAATTAAGTAATTATTTATCCTTTGCAGATAAAATAATGATAGGTATTTAGCCGTTATGAATTATTGCATATATTAATGCATTTGATTATGTTATAAATTATTGTTAGTATGTAAATGTGTAATAACTATCACACTGAATTCTAACTGGATTTATTGTTAAACTATGGATATTTTATTTCCTAGGGTAAATTGCAATATTTATATTACATGCGTGCTTTCACTTTATATTCACTGTATTAATACTTTGATTTGTATTGATTATTAAGTTCATTTTAAGCTTTTGATAGAAATTATCAATCAAAATCTTAGTGATAATCTTTAGGTTTTGCCTTAGATCATGTTGATAATTTCTTTGGAAATGCTTTTACGAACTTAAAAACCTGGAAGTTACAAGCATAAACAAAAATACTATTACTGATATTTAAGAGTGCGGTGCCATTAGAAAAATCCTGCTTGAGATATTTATTTATATTTCAAACTTTAAAAGATAGAGTAGAAAATCTGAATTACTTATGTATGACCAAAAGATATTTTTTTAAGTTAATTACTGTTGTAATTTTACCTATGAGTGAAATTTCTTATATTATGAAATTTCTTAAATTCTATAATTCGCTGAAGGAGTCATTTACTAACGGAGTAACTTACTATTAGTCAGTTTGAACAAGTAAGTTAAATAAGTAAGAAATTAAGTAAGTAAGAAAATGATTTCCGCCTCATTTTGTAACATGACTCCATGAACCATACTCATATAATTTGAGTAACAAGTAAACTTTTACTCTAGTTCCCGTTGATCCTATCTTCCGTGCAACAGACAAACACCAAACTAACCTCCTCCCATGACCAAATACATTATCCAATTCGAAGTCACTTAAGAAATCGCTGGTTTCACAGAAAACCAGAGGAATCTGAGCCATTAGGGAAGCGTTACCTTTTCCACAGTACAGAATCCCTGTTGAAACTGTGAGAACGCGTAATGAACAAACCAATTTCCCATTAAGAAATCATTTTCCAAAGAAGAAGAAAAACCGAGAGACGTAAAGTTTCTGCTGATTAAATAAAGATGGCTTGTCATCCGTGAGGAAACTTTTTTAATTTTTAATCACCGGAACACACTCCGCTGACCCGTTATGGCTTACGGAACGATTTTTCTTGAGGTCGGGTTTTCACACTTGATGGAAATTCAGAAGGAAGGAGGTCTCAACAACTTTTGGGCTCGGTTGGTAACGCATCGGCTCCGTCGTCGGGTGAGGTAAAGGTCTTGTGTATTCCACAATTGATGAACTTTTGCTCTATAAATACTAATTTTAAGATGACAATTAAAAATCATCGGAAGACATTCTACTTTCTGGCGCACAACTGTGGATTTTCCCTCTAAAACGAAAAAAAAATGATTCTTTGGTTAAGCAAACATTGACCCTTTACTTATTTTGAAGTGAGTCGACAGCATTTATTGTATTTTGATGCCCCAGTTGACAAAAAGTCTTGTGTATACCACAATTGATGAACTTTTCCTCTATAAATACTAATTTTAAGATGCCAATTAAAAATCATCGAAAGACATTCCTACTTTCTGGCACGCGACTGCGCATTTTCCCTCTAAAACGAAAAAACAAAAACAAAAAAATGATTCTTTGCTTAAGCAAACATTAACCCTTCACTTATTTTGAAAACACATAGGATTCATTGGATTTTGATGTACAAACTGAGATAAAGGTCTTTTGTATACCACATCTGATGAACTTATGCATTCTCCTGTTTATTGATTTTAGTATAAAAAATAAAAACGATAGGAAAGCATCGTATTATCTGACGCGCGACTGTTCATTTTCCCTTTCAAATGAAAAAAAAAAAATCTGATTCTTTGCTTAAGCACTCATTAAACCTTCCCTTATTTTGGAGTTCTTCTGCAGTGTCTTTATATATTGATGTCCCGGATGAAGATTCTGATGCCCCATTTGCCGTAAAGATCTTGTGTATATCACAATTGAATGACTTTTGCACCATACATACTGATTTTAAAATTACAATTCAAACTTATCGGAAGGCATTCTACTTTAAGACACGAGATTGGGCAATTTTTTCCCTACTTCTTAATTCTTACAAAATTAAAAAATTAAATTAAATTTAAAAAGTCCGATTCTTGGTTTAAGTATACTTTAATCCTTCTTTTATTTTGGAGTTCGCCGGAAACATCTTTGGATTTTTATGTCCCGGATAAAGATTTTGATGTACCAATTGTAAAAATCTTATATATACCACAACTGAGAACTTTTACACTATAAATAATGATTTTAAGATGACAAATAAATATAATAGTAGATCGTCCTATTTTTCTGACACGTAACTGTGCATCTCCCCACCCTCTTTTTAGTGAAAGAAAAAAATATCTGATTCTTTGGTTAAGTGCCCTTTTATCCTTTCCTTGTTTTGGACTTGATGTTCTTTGGATTTTAATGTCCTTGGTGAGATAAAGGCCTTGTATAATTTCATCAGTATACTACACGTGATGAACGTGGCTCTATAGATACTGATTTTAGGATGACAATTAAAAATAATTGTAGGTTATCATTTCTAACACTCGACTGTGCATTTTCCTGCTAAAAATTGAAGAAAATATTTGGTTAAAAAAGTATCAATCCCTGTCTTATTTTAAAAGTCACCCCTCTCGTTGCACCTCGTAATTGAGGATGAGAAGCTACCGTCATGCAGGTTGATTCTCGCCTCCCTGGAGGGTACACGAAAAGCTGAGGGTTTAGCTCCTCCCATCGATAACGGAACGTACTTCCTTAGGCAAGGGTTGTACCGTGGCCGGTGAAAGCTCTTAGGACTCAACCACAGTTCCCGCCAGTGTTGCTGTAGCTGCGGTCCGGTCATTCAGTTTTTATCCGTGTGCCTTCGAGGCAGGTCGGAGAGTCAGTGATATGATTTATTTTGAAATTCGCCACCAGCACCCTTTGAATTTTGATAACCCAGTAACAAATATGCTTATCCTTCGCATATTTGTTCACAAATATACTTATCCTTCGCATATTTGTTACAGAAAAAGATTTTTAAAAGAAAACGTAGTTGAATAAATTAAATTTTTGATACAAACGAGAATATAAATAGCTTTTATTCTTATCTAACAGTTATACTTGTATTATATTTATATTAATACAAAAGAATATATATATATACAAAAGTATAAAAATCAAGTTAAATGGAAAAACAAATAAACCAAATAAAATTATTAAAAAAAGATTAAAAAAAGAAGAATCCGGCCTGAAGACTTTTTCAAGGGTCACCCTCAGGCAGGGATTCAAAAAAGGGATTTTTTCTGTTAAGGAAATTCGGACATTACGTCTAATAATGATTCCTTCGTGACCCGAAAATCCCCTGAAATTAGGCCTAAGACTTGATTTTTATACTTTTGTATCAGTTCATCTTAGAAGTAGCTGCATTTGCGCTCTCTAAATACTATGAAGTTTTTACCTGTTCCATTTTTGGTTTTGTTTGAATAGATTTTTGTTGTGTTTTTGAAATTGTTTTGCTTTCGTTTTCATTTTAGTTTAGTTTTCAAACTATTTCGTGCTTTAGATTGGTATATATATATATATATAAATTTATTTTCACTGCTTTAATTTTAAGAGATTTATCTATTACCTTATTAAAATTTAATTCTTCACATTCATTTTCTTAGAAAAGACATTTGATAGATAACCTTGTTTGTGCCATTACTAACTAGAAATAGTTATTATTATTTTAAGTTTCCTAAGCCAGCGTCCTGGCATAGGGGTAGCACGTCTTCCCCGTGATCTGGGTGTCTCCGTTCGGACAGGTTGCTTTTCAATCTGTGAGGTGTGTGAATGTGCCCTCCCCTCTGTAAAAAGGGGTTGTGCAAGTGAATGTGACGCAAGAAGTAAGCTAAATCTACTCTTGGCCCTAGTTGGCTTTACTGAAAAAACAATAAACTCTCACTCGGCTTAAATCGCTGACAGATAACTGTCAGCGGGCTTGTAAAGGGCCATAAGTCACAGCAACAAGTTCCCAAAATGTTTATTCATAATCAGTGCTCTCTTACGGAACTGTCGTTAAAATTTTTAAGATTATACTTCAAACGGAATTATATTTATGCTTAGTGAATATTTTAGGGTATTCTTATGGAGACTGGTCGCAGAAAATATCAGGAAATAATTTTAGTTTTTATACTGAGATCAATTCATAGTCTTTCAACAATTTCTGATCTGCACATTTGTTCATTATTTGGGGAATTAGGCATTCAAGTTGGTTGATCTTCTGTTTACTGGTATATCAAGCCGAACATACGCAACAAATATATTTGATATACACTGTATGTATTCGATGTATGATGTTCACAAATGTATTCAATTTACGATGGGAATGGCGAAGAAATATGCGTGTTACAAGAAGTCAACTATGTGGAGGGAACTGGGCATCAACCTTCTGTTTATAAATATATCAAGCCAATTGTGAGCAACAATTGGAATCTATGTACTCTTTATATATGACGTAGAAAAGTGTTACATAACAAAAAATAAACTTTTTTTTTCTTTTTACATTTCTCTGAAATATTTTCGGTAGCAGCCGCCAGGAAAAAATTCATATTTTCAGTCATATTGGCATTTAAAAGAAATAGAACTAATAAACTATGTTCACTTAATTATCGTGCTGTTTTATTTCTAATTTAAACAAAGAATTTTTTGAATTTTTAGTCTTGATAAAATACACAGAAATGTGGATATTTTTACTGGGTATGGTGACCGCATGCATTTAAATGAATCAGGGAATTAACTCATGGGAATGCCCCCCCCCCCTCTATTTTCTCATATAAAAACACATCAATGACACTTTCATATTAAACGTGACATTTATGAGATTTCATGGTATGCAACTATGGTGTCAAGGTCAGATAACAACTTTCCACTATCTAACTTGTTGCATTTTTTTGAATTTTCATGCTCATTCATACGCGGACAGACAACTAAACAGTCATTAAACTCCTTTACCTGATTTAACCAAAAACGCGACACAAATTTACATGTGATTTTCTCAAAAGGTGCTCATTTCTATAGTTAATTTCTAAATCATTCAAGACCGACAAATTGTTCCAATTGGAAAAACGCTTTAAATTACGGGGGAAATTATATTTTACATTACTTTTCATATCGTATTTACATTTCCTAATCGTATCAATCGTATTTAATAAAATAATCTTGGCATTATAACATCTTAAACAAAAAATTTAAAAAAAGATATCTATAGTATCAAATATGAAATACTATGTCTTCTCTCTTTTAAAAAGGCCCCATTCTAAGCCTGAAACAGCCATGATTGATAGATTCTAGAAAGTAGTAGAAGAGAATGGAAATCAGTGCCTTTGAACATTTTACGAAAAGTCCTTCTATCATGGAAATCACTCATAGCCCAGAAAAAAAAGATTATGAAACCGAACATTTAAAAATGAGTCTTCACAATTTAACATTAATTAAACGGTGCCGAAAGCGTTTTTAAAATCTGTAAACACCTACTGCATTTGAAGAATTACATTAGATTCTTACAAGTGATGAACATCAAGAACAACAAGTTCATAAAAAGCTGTGAAAACTCTTTAAAAAAGGGATAAAGGTTTTAGATGTAGGGTATTGGTGTGTTCCAACTCTTCTCTTATCACTAAAATCATCGACAATTTTGATATCAGCAATCTGTTCACAGCTTTGACTGTCATAAAAGCGAATCAGGCATTTTTGCTTCAAGTCACGAATCTGCTACAGAATCACTTATTTTACAATCCTATAAAAAAGGGATTATTATTTTTTATGAGGAGTAACAAACATTCATCCAGAAGAAGAGAAAGGTCGTTATTTAACAACAGGAATGAAGAAACGAAACAGAGAAGAATATA
>JAPMOR010102437.1:305040-320504 GCA_026543865.1 Argiope aurantia | reverse complement strand
TATATATATATAAGAAAACTTTCCGAAAGAAAGAGTTTTTTTGGGGTTATTACACCCAATTTTCAATGTAATTTAGTCATCATCTTGATCTGTTTATATTAGAAGATATATTTATGTGCTAAATTAGTATAATTTGGAATACGTTGTATGAAGCTTTGCGATAAAATAATCAATTCTATTTTCACAATTTCTTGTTGTTTCTTTAAATGAAGCTGTTGATGCTCCATCTGCGTTTGGCTTCTTGGCAGAGTGGCTAAAAGAATGATGCCAAATTTCAGATTGATTCAGAAATATGCTTGCATGAGGGCTGAAAAAAGTCAGTAATTTCAGTTAAAAGATAGCTGAGGAGATTTTATGAATCATATCACTGACTCTTCGACCCCGTCCGATGGCACACGGATAAATAATACTGAATGACCGGACAGCCATAACAGCAACACTGTCGGGAACTCTGGTTAAGTCCTAAGGGTCATCAACGGCTATGGTACAACCTTTTCCTAAAGAAGTACGCCCCGTCATCGATGGGAGGAGCCAGACCCCCACCTTTTCATGTACCCTCCA
This sequence comes from Argiope aurantia, assembly GCA_026543865.1. Classification (NCBI taxonomy): domain Eukaryota; kingdom Metazoa; phylum Arthropoda; class Arachnida; order Araneae; family Araneidae; genus Argiope; species Argiope aurantia. The sequence continues at coordinate 319,943 of JAPMOR010102437.1, read as the reverse complement.
GGGTGGCGAGAATCAACAGCCATGACGGAAGCTTCTCATCGTCATTTCGAGGTGTACCCCTGGGGCCGAGGTGGCCTGATGGTAAGGTCTCGTCTTCGGAACCGGAGGGTGTCAAGTTCGAGACCCGATTCGACTGAAGAACAGTCGTGTAAGCGGTTCTAGCGCACGTTAAATCCGTCGGGGCCAAACTTCCTCACGCTTGTAGGGAGTGCAAGTTTGGAGAAAGGGGTATATCTCAGGCGTCGTCCTCTTCATCTGACCGCGGTTCAAAATTAGGAGGTTCATTCGAAAACAGTCCTAGTGTCGCTTTAAAAATGGACGTTAATATAACTAAACTAAACTAAACAAATCGAGGTACCCCCCACGGGAAGTTTTCATAAGGAATAAAAGATACCCCAGTAACAATTTACTGTATACTAAACTATCAGTATCCAATAGATGATTTTTTTCTTAAAATAGTTTCTCACAATTTAATAAATTTACCGATAAATATTTTTTTAAACTAGTAAACTTTTGATCTTTTTTAAGACCATAATTTTTGTTCCTTTCTTTTCCACCCTGTCAAAATTAGCAACCAAATCAATTATATTCAACTAATTTTCAATTAATGGTTTTATGCTTTTTCGTAGGAAAGAAATAAGGTGTAAAAGCGTAAAAGATGTTAGAGTAATGCATAACACAAAGAACATAACAGTGCAAGGCTTTAAAAGTATCATGAGTTCTACTTTATTCCACTTTACTCCTCCACAAGTTCTTAATACCACTTAATTACTCCGCAATTTATTACTAATTATAAAAATAAATTGTGGAATTATAAAAATTCGAAAGCAGTAAAAATAAATATAAGTTTGTAAAAATACTTTATTAATATATTAAAAAGTACAAAATACTACATTTAATGAAAAATTTGGAGATCAAATCAAGAATTGTTAAAATGTGACGTTGTTAAAATAAAATAATAAACAAATACAGCTACATGGCGCATCATTAGAAAGACAATTCCTAAACATTCATGAGAATTAAAATACAGTATTGCCGCATTGAAGAAAGGTAGTCGATTCTCCATGGCCGAACGGTCATGGCACTGGTCTCAGGATGAAGAGACCTGTGTTCGAATCCCGCTAGAGACAATGCGATTAATAGTATATGTAAATACTTTCCTTGGTTTATTAATGTTCCAGAAGATACTGGACATTTCTTTAGTTTACCAGACAAGTGTTCTGGAGTTACTGCCTCCAGAAGAGTATTCTGGAACTTTCTCTGCTTGTATAAAAGCAGAAGATTTGTCAGTTACTGTATTCTGAGTTCAGTTAATAAATTGGTTTAGCTCTACCTCTTGTGTGTGTGTGTGTGTGTTATTGAGTTCTATACTATAGTTCTACGTGAGATTCTTTGGTGGAGGCCCCGGGTACGATTCCAGTCAGCGTAGAAACGGATTTACGAAGAAGTAATCACCTGAAGGGCCTTCAACCATAATTTTGACTTTATCCACCACCCAGAAAAACAAGGGAAATGCCTGTGGAACAGGAAACTAAATCTATCACCCTGATACCAGCACAGCTACAGTACAGGAATCCATCAGTATTTAAAGGAGAAGTGGGACAAGACCCAAACAAATGGCTTAAGGAATACGACAGAGTGTCACAATTCAACAGATGGGATGACATGACCGGTCTCGCAAATGTGTTCTTCTTCCTGGATGGTACAGCAAAACAATGGTTCGAAAATAATGAAGAAAAATTGACTTCCTGGGACGTTTTCAAATCAATGTTAAAAGAGGCATTTGTAGAAACACAACACTATGTAAAGACAGACAGAAGATGAGCTAAGGTATCGAGCTCAAAAATCTGGCGAAAGCACGCAGTCATACATCCAAAGAGTGTGGGGATTATGCCTTCAAGTCAAACCAGATATGTCAGAAGAAGAGAAGGTGTCTCATTTGATGAAAGGAGTCGCCAAAGATATTTACCAGGCCCTACTGATGAAAGAAATAACTACTACAGAGTACTTTATTAAATGATGTAGAAAGATCGAAGAGATGCAGCAAAAGAGAATCCGGAGTAGGAAATTTGAAAGGCTTCTAAATGTCATACCTATGGATCTAGAACTCCAAGACCAAGGCATTGTTCGAGAGGAAGTAGAAAATGCTTTGGCTCCTTTGTCACAGACAGCACCAGAGTGGACAAAGGTCAAACTAAGACGCCGTCCTTCCTATGCTGACGTTCCCAGACGACCTACGCCAGTAGCACAGCAACCACAAAGGAAGACAGATGTCTGACGCATTCCTGATAGAAGACCCGTCTGTTTCCATTGTGGCCCCCCTGGCCATGTAGTTCGATACTGCCGAGATCGCAAAGCTATTTTTGAGGCATATCGGGCTAATAGGAGAGATTTCGGCCGACAGACGTCGAATTAGGTACGCTATGTTGACAAGTACAGTCGACCAGCAGTCCAAAGTTCGTCGTCCACCCCATCACGAGGACGATCGCCGACACGCCGCTACAGATCTCCGTCGCCATATCGCAGTATTAGTCCAAATCCAAGATGGGAAGGAAAAAGTAATAGCTTATGCCTTGCAGACTCTGACAAAGGCTGAGAGAAACTATTCCACAACTGAAAGAGTATGCCTTGCGGCCATATGGGCTGTAACTAAGTTTCGGCCATATCTCTTTGGAAAGGCTTTCAAGATCATCACTGACCATCATTCCCTGTGCTGGCTGACAGGACTGAAGGATCCCTCTGGAAGACTCGCGAGATGGGCGCTACGACTCCAAGAATACGACGTATCAATGGTGTACCAAAGTGGAAGGAAACACAAAGATGCTGATAGTCTGTCCAGAAACCCATTAAAAGTCGATGCTTCATGGTATGGGGATTCCATAGGTGCCACTTTATTCACTAATCTCTCAGAAGAACAGATGAAAGATCCGGTATTGGCAAAAATAATAAGAGACTAACAAAGTACCAAAAAAATAAGCTAGGAAACTTTGAATTAGTCAAAGGAGTCCTCTACAAAAAGAATTTTGATCCGTCCGGAAGGAAATTCCTACCAGTGATCCCGAAGCATTTACGGCTCAGTATTCTAGAATCTCTCCATGACGACGCTCTCCAGGATCTCTCCAGGATGTATGACAGAATAAGAAAGCGATTTCATTGGCCAGGTTTGTACAGAAATGTTCGAAGATATGCGATGCACTGCCGAGAATGTCAAAGGAGAAAATCTATTCCTCAGAAGCCACCAGGTCGTCTCGTGCCTATTCCACCAGCTGCTGCTCTTTTCCATCGCATCGGAATCGACCTTCTAGGACGATTTCCAAAATATGACGACGGCAACAAATGGATTGTAGTATGCACCGATTATTTGACACGGTACGCAGTCACCAGAGCTTTACCGACGGCAGAAGCTACACAAATAGCCAAATTCCTACTAGAGAACATAATCCTGAAACATGGAGCTCCACGAGTTATCATTACAGACCGTGGTCAAGTATTCCAGTCCAAGCTCGTGTCCGATATTAATAGACTGTGCAATATCACTCATCGAATGACTACAGCCTATCATCCGCAAACAAATGACCTCACAGAGCGATTCAACAAAACGCTAGCAGATATGCTTTCTATGTATGTTGATGTCGAACAGAAGAACTGGGACCAGATATTGCCATTCGTCACATTCGCCTACAACACTGCCAAGCAAGACACGATAGGTTTTACGTTCTTCTACCTACTACATGGGCGAGAAGCTGAAACGTCGTTGGATACGATGTTTCCTCTTTGCCCCAACGAGTTCAGCCAAGAAGACGATTATGTTAGTCATCTGATAAATAAGGCAGAAGAATCGAGGCAGTTAGCTCGTGCACGAACTCTCGAGGCTCAGCAGAAAGATTGCCGTCATTATGACTCCAAACATCGGATAGTGGCATACGAACCAGGGGATTTAGTGTGGATTTTTATTCCAGTTCGTAAAAAAGGGCTTTCCGAGAAGCTCCTCAAGAGGTACGTCGGCCCTTATCAAGTTTTGAGGCGGTTGTCCGACGTCACTTATGAAGTAGCCGATTTCGATCCTAATTCTAGAAGGCGGAAACCGAAGGAAGTTGTCCACGTTTTACGCATGAAGCCATACCATGACCCAGAAGAACAAGACGACCAACATTCTTATAAAATAATGGAGGTTCCGGAAAGAGACATTTATCAAGAGACTACTCACCGTGAAGACACGGCAACTTATACTGGCCCTGTGACTCGATCGAGAGCTAGAGCCACACAATGAAATGTCATAACATCGAGACGCTGTTCTTCTAAGGAGGGAGCAATGCCGCATTGAAAAAAGACAGTCGAATCTCCATGGCCGAAAGGTCATGGAGCTTGTCTCATGATCAAGAGACCTGGGTTCGAATCTTGCTAGAGGCAATGCGATTAGTAGTATATGTAAATACTTTCCTTGATTCTATGTTCTCCTTTATTTATTAATTTTCCAGAAGATACTGGACATTTCTTTAGTTCACCAGACAAGTGTTCTAGACTTTTCTTACTGTATCCAGAAGAGTATTCTGGAACTTTCTCTGCTTGTATAAAAGCAGAAGATTTGTCAGTTACTGTATTCTCAGTTCTGAGTTCAGTTAATAAATTGGTTTAGCTCTACCTCTTGTGTGTGTGTGTCATTGAGTTCTATACTATAGTTCTACGTGACAGTATTACCTCCATCTTTTGCCTTTCAGTCTTTACGTCCTGTTTTCCGGTAATTTACAACACATTTTGTAGCCCCTCCCCAAATTTTAGATATTTACAATATATTACACTACCCGAGTTTCAGTTTAGGAAATTTTATGCTTCCTGCTTTCCAGTTTGAAGAGGAGAGGGATAGAAGAAAAACGGCATCGCAATTAATCCAAAATTTTTCAAGAAAGATAGAATTAATTGAGAGAGTCTTTATGAGTTTATTAGATAAATAACTATTGAATGTCGAAACGGCTTTCTTTAAACGATAAGGATTAGATCGTCCAGTACCGGCTTAACCGTCGCTATAGTGATAAAGGACAAAAAAAAAGAAAAGAAATATAAACGGAGATGGAATTTTATTCATATCGGGCTCATGTTTTAATTGCTCTTTACATCGGGTATAAATTGTCAATTGTTATTGTATTGTCAATGGGTTGGTTATTCACATTTAAATGTTCCATGTAGATAAAGAATACTTATTTTACCTTAGGTAATTACTTATCCATTGAAAGATATACCGATCTGGAGAATTGTTGTCTTTTTAAAAGTATCTTGAATATGATTGCCGTGGATTAACTAATGAAATCTGTTGTAGAAAATCTCATGGTCAAATCTACACGTTGTCAAAATGCTTAAAGAATAAAAGAGAATTTTTGCCAGACATAAACATTTAAAAGTAAAATAAGTAGGATTAAATGAACAATAAAATGAATAAAGTTTAAAAAAAAGTGCTTGCAGTATTAAAAATATTGTACAATCATTATAAAAAATTAACCTGTTTTAAGGATTAAAATAATTAGAACCCGAAAATGCTGAAATCCAAGGTTGCACTGAAATGCAAATTACAAAATACAAGTAATTCTGAAAGAAAATGTTAGAAGTAACTTCCAAATGAAGTGAGAATATTTTGAATCAACAGACTTCAGCTAATTAACCTTTACTACAATCTAGTATAAAAAAATTGTAAATAAAATGTCAACCTTGTGATATCATAATTGCATATTGTTCACGAGAACTCAAATTAAAAACTAATCATTAATATCAGATTGAAACGAATGATAGTTTACTAATATAAAAGAAAATTTATTGCTAAATACAAAATTTAAAAAATTATTGAATAGGAAAAAAGAGAAAAAAATCCCCCTTCATAAACACTTTGGGAATAAAATCCAAATTTACATAATAAAGCTAATTCATTTCAAGCTAGCATTCATTATACGCACGCATAAAAGAACCAACCTATCTGAATCATCTCGTCAAAACAGAGTTGACTTAATGACAAAACAGATTACAGATTTCTAATTTACTATTTAACAGCATCTGAATTACACATGCCCCGCCCAGAGAAAGCAGGAGGGGGGGGGATTAGAGACGATCACCGCAACAATTTTGAGGTATATACTAAGGTTGAGTTCGAATAGTATCATCGGCTTTGATACAAGCCCTCTTACGACCGTTTCATTTGAATGGAAATAACTCAACTCCTCACCATTGTTATATTCACCAGTGGAGCAAGAATAAGTCATCATACCAGAATCTCTTTATCCCCATATTGCGATACCCCCGGTGAGGGTTACTAATATTATAAAGAGAAATAAAATCAAAAGAATACATTGTTAAGTAGTTTTATCACAATCATCCCATCTATTGGATAAACAGTATTTGAAAATCAAAGTTGCATCAGCAGTTAATTTGCTTTGGATATTGATTAGAGATAAGTACCGTGAATAAGATAAAAATGCTCTATAAGTAATTAATTTACCTTGAATATATATTGGAGATAAGCGCTGCGAGGAAAAACAAAATATTATTCAAAATTTATAAAACGCATTTATGAAATGCTTTGCCACTCGCTTTCTTTTCCCTTGAGCATTTTGATCTATATAAATCATTTCTATAGTATGTACTTTCCCACTATTTAATTCACTATTCTCCTGGCCTCTTGAAAACTGCAAATGCAGAGCAATACTGTATATTAGAAATCGGATATTAAAATTTAAATTTTTTTTTCTCATTCGCAAGTTTGTTCGAAATCGCTCTTTGAATTTAGGAGATGTTGAGCGTAAATAAAATCAATGTTTTTTTTATTTACATTAAAATTATGCCTCAATCTCTTTACTTTTGAATGATTAAATGAGATTTGGTATGGTGGTACATTGATCCTATTAAACATTTCCAAACGCGCATATGTATACATTAGATATATAAGTGTATATTATGTATAGTATATTCGAAAAATAAACTAGACATGACAAAATGAATTAAAAGAACCCAAATTGGTTTCATAAATTCTTAATATTATTTCAGCTTGGAATTATTTATTAAATAAATAAGGACGAAATTAGCTTCTGTTATTCATTGCTTACAGCAGTGCGCTTTTAAACTGAGGATATTAAACGCATCCATTAAGATCATTGTAATTCAAGTAGTACAAAAAAAGAAAAGCACCTACAAATGTTATGATAACTAATTAAAAATGCATTCATTTAAAATGGATTTGTTTATAAACCAGATTGCTTTCAAAGCGACGTTATGACCTCAATATAATGAGAATGTATTCTACCCTGCAAGCATGACCCCCACGCTTGCATATGAACAGCTGTCAGCGTTGTTTTAAATATTCGTAACTCTAAACTGGATGATCATAGCGGTAAATGATATTTGTCTTTTTGCTCATATATGTGGAACTCGATAACAATTAGAGCAGTCAAGTTTCCCATCGATTTTAATGGCCTGCTTTTCAGGAACAAAAAAGCGTTGAAGTCGCGGCACAAAACGCCCCAAACACTGGGTTCTGCCGTGTGTGAAAATTCGGTTAGACAAAGTTCCGAAGCGGCTTCTGCTGGTTTCGGTTCAGTGACAGCTGGTTAAACCGTTTATCTTTGTTGGTAGGGGGAATCTTCTTCAATAAAACAAATAAATAAAATAAAATAAAATCCTGTATTAAACTCTCAACAGGAATCATAAAGTGAAACGTCTGCTATGAAAGTCAATTATTTTTCGATGTATAGGAATTAAAATTATGGACTTCGGGTTTGTCTTAAAACGAAATGGTGTGTAAGTCCATTATCAGATAAAAGAGCATGTGGTTTGATGTGCCTTTATGGTTTTTGTTGTCCTGGTTTAATTTGTATCATTCCAATTCGGCACGTTTTTTAGGATAACGATCGTTTTAATTTTCTTTCTTGTGCTTCAGGTAGCATTGCTTCTTTGTATCAGATCGTTTCCTCATGCAATAATTTTACATTTTCAAAGAATTAAATTACTGGGGAAAATGATAAAAATAACCTGGTACCAAATGTACAATTTTCTTCCCTATTTGATTAGTATGAATTTTACCTATTTTTAAAATTCTTTTTTAGTTTAGGTTTGCTTTAATGTGTGTTTTGATACAAAAATATTAGTTAATACAATAAAATTCTTCAAGTGTAAAATATTTTAAATTTTTTCCACATAGAAACCTGCTTTTTGTAAAACATTCAACATTATTATTATTATTATTATTTTTGCATTAAGAATTGTTTTTTAAGCATTCGTTCGTATTCGGAAGCGATTAATTCACACATATTAATAAAAACATGAATTATTAAATTCATTATCCAGTGAAAATAAATTAATGGAGCACTATATCAAAAGCCACCAAAAAACGGAATTGTTTTGAGTGTGTGTTTTATTCAAAAGCTTTTAAATATATATATTTTTTCAATTCAATTACATTTTTGCGCGCATATTTACATTTAAAAACTATTCTGAGTTTTAAATTACTATGACACATAATTTTAAAAATATTTAAAGTTAATAAATTTTTTTTGATTCAGATGTATATTATAATCACTATTAATTTAGTTACAATCAATAAAAGCAAAATATATTCTGAATAGTGAAATTTTTTGACGGTAATAAGTCACAACCAGTATTTTTTTTCCTTCATACATTTCACTTAGTATGAAAAAATGATATTTTTTAAATTTTATAAATTATTTAATTGCTTGGATCAATTTATTGAAGTTGGAACAATTTGTACTTTTATGCTTTGTATTATAATATTGAACAATTTTTATAATCCTGTTTTTAACCCTTTCACCGTCCTCTCCTGTCAGCGAAAATGTCTGTTTTTCCTTGGTTTTACGCCGCATTAGAACAAACAAAAATAAAAAATCAAACAAATAAACATTTACAAACCGATTTAAACGTTTAAAAGTTTTAAAATATCGAAGAACGCTTGAAGCGCGTTACGATCGCCCGGTAGAAGTTTCACTTGAACTTGCTAGACGTGTTACGACGAAGCGGTTAATTAAATTTCTGTTAAATCATGATAGAAACAATCAAGAAGTAATGTGTAATTAAGTACTTTAAAATGGAAAAAATTTGTTTATAATTAAAAATATTCATTTAAATATAATAAATATTACAGCATTCAATTGAAATTTCTAATTACATATTCTAAATTTTGTTATTTGATAATTTATAACGGGATTCTTAGAAGGAGGAATTATAAATGATATACTCACATCTTTAATGCATTCAGTTCACGAAAACAAACTCTTTAAATTGAGAAATCAAACTTAAATAATTCAAATAAAACAGTGTTTTAAAGTTAATGACTCTTTCAATCGGAATTTTATTTTCACTAGACAATATATTCCAATTTAATACGAATAAGTTTTGAATCGAATTTTTATCAAGTAAACTTACTGTGAATTATCTTTAATTAAGTAGAAAGAAAAATTTCTTTGACATCTAACGAAGAAAAAACATTGCTTTTATTTAAGATTATTCAATGATTTTAAGGTCTAATAATTGGCTGATGGCACACAAAAAAAGTAGTTAACTGCTGTAGAAAAAGGTTTCCCCCTCTGAAACTGCCGTGCTACATAGTTGATTGTTTCTAAAATACCTTTTAGCTATCAAATAGATATTTCTCTAAACATTAATGGAATAAAATACGAATTGCCTGATGGGATGATGGTTCTTTATTTCTTTTAACGTTTTGAGTATTTTTGAGTTCTCTTTAATGCTTCACCAAAAACAGCCTAGATTCTTTGAATTGTTTTGAAATTATTAAAGTATTTGCAAGCAAATACAAACCTATTTTATGTCATTGAACTGGATTTAAAACTGTAATCAAGGATAATTTTAAAGGAATCAGTATGTAATTTTTAACAACATTTTATTGTTATATTGTCCAGGCAATTAAATTACACTTTGGTGTAATGCTCATTTTTGTATGCAAAATAAGTAACTATATGCTAAAATGTTTTTTAACACTCTAGCGAAACAATAGAAATAAATTTCTTATTCTGTTATTTATATTATTCTTTAGGCATCGGTAAATTAGCGTAGAATGCATTTATTGTGAAATGAAACGTGACCACGATACCTCGTTATTGCGGGAAATTAGACTAACAATTTATTCATTTGTCTAACAACAATACTGTATTTAGGAATTTTGAGTAATTTGGTTAGAAATTTTAGCTGCTTTTTCAAACTTATCTGAGGAAATGTCTAATGATTTATTTATCCAAGTTCTAAAATTAGGATGGTGGTGTGATTGGTTTCAGAAAATCTGTATTTTTAAAATTTTTTATCTTTATTTATTTATTTATTTATTTATTTTACGATTTTTGACATTTGTATCTTCGATAAAAGCACGTGAAGCCGCTCTGAACATTTTTTTTGTTCGAATTGACTAATTTGCGTGAAGCATCTTAAGAGTTTTGTTGACAGATTTTGGAATCATATATGTATGTTATCACATTATGGAGATCGTATCTTTTTATTAAATTAATATTGCGTTAATTTCTGTTCATGATTATTTTATTTTGTTAGTTCAATAAATTAATTGTATTGCATGAATTCGAAGAAAAATTTGCTTATTCAAGAATTTAAAATTATCTACGGCAATCGTTTCCAAGAACAATAAGCATAAAATATGCAAAATCAAACCAAAAACATTGATGTTTTTGCCGGTTTTTTACAGATCTTTAAAATAACAATATTTATATTAGCATAAATAACCAATTTTGGTCAAGGAAACATGATGAAATTTTGAATTAGACGATTAAACGGATTTCAATCAAAAATCCTGAACAAGAAAACTTGCCATGGATTTAAGTAAATTATATTTTTCGGTTATTCCAAATTCATTTTAGTTACACTGAAAGCAAAACTAACTAACTAATTATATATAAATGTATTTAATTTTTTTTATTTCTTTTTATTATTAAATATGTCCCTGTCAATTCGCCCCTCACTGATTGGAGGTGAATAATTTTTTTAAACCCTTATTTACTTAAAGACCTGGCTGCAATATAGCGTATTTAATAAATAAAATATTCTATATTCGTATTGTGTAAATGCGATAGCTCAAAAATGCAACTTTCAAATAAAAGAAATCTTTTTTTTTCTGAAATTACAGTTCTTTGTCAAATTTTGATTTCAGTCAATAAAAAGATAAATAAAAAAAAACATTCAAAATGCATTCGATTTTTTTTACCATACTTTCAATAACACAAAATCTTCGTACGCGGGATTCTGAAAAAAATTTCGTGGCATTTACGGTTTTGCCTAAGATACAGAATTTTATGCGTGATAAGAAATGACTACAATTTTGCTAGCCAGTACGCAATAAAATTTCGAGAAAAACTCGCCCGCTGATTTATCTTGATTGTTTTCTATTATTTAATCATTAATTTGTAAATCATTATCCATACTTATAAAAAAGAAGTGTCTGTGCGAGCGTGCGTATGTGTGTTGGTTCTTTACAAGACAGCATTTGACTCTTAGCCACTAAATTCGCCATATATATATTTTAGAAGATAAAAACAAACAACTGGAAGCGATTTTTAAATATAACTTTAATTAATTAAAAATTAAGCGAAATGTGATGTTTTTTGCCATAATTTCCGAAAATATTATAGCACAAATATGAACATTACACTCACATAATTAAATTCAATACATATATAAATTATACGGTAAATAAAACTGAAAGGGATTTTTTTTTAAATTTTAAAGTAACATTTTAATTAATTAGAACCTGAGAGAAATTTCAATTAAAATATTAGAGCCGAAATAGGATTACATTCAGCAATCAGTCTGTGCCTCTAATACGGTAGAATTTTTTTAATGTCTTTTCAAGGATACAAATTTATTATTCATGAAATTTTTTCTCGGGTATGCACATTTTTCTAAGAAAATTCTTACTCATGATTTTTATTAATAAATTTCATTGTTGGATTGAAATTCATTTGTTTTCGTTGTTTGAAAATTTGCATGATTTTCTGCTATTGTGGAAAGTTAAAAAGAAAGGTACTGTTAATATTCTGAGCTGTTAGTATTCTATTATGAATCAGTAAATGAAATTACATTATCGCGAAAGACAATGTGCAATTTAAAATATATTACTCATTCACTTACATTTTTATTTCCACTATGTTATCATGAGACTTCATTCCATTATGCAAACTCGTCTTTTTTGTTGAGAGAATTATGAACATCAAGTTACACTTAAGAGATATAATTAAAACATCATTGTCTTTTTCATATCTCTTCTAAATTACGCAATACTGTAACTTAAATTTTTTATTCGTCTTGACTTCATAATATTTATAGTACGGCAACATGAAATGATCATTTATTTTAATATAACCTCCTCTATGCAAAAGCCTCTAGTGCGAAATAAATATTCAATTAAATTAATCAATTTGCAGATACTTAATTTCGATAAATATTAAAATACAAGCCGCTTTAGGTGACCAGTTGGTTTGTCATAATTTATAGACGCCAAAAATTTCAATTAAGTATTATATGCACCTTGATCTTAATAGATTTCGAAAATAAATATTTTAAACTTTAAATTTCGAATTGAGATAGAAATATCTCCTACTTTTATACCGTTCTGCACATTGTATAATGCATTCTCTAAATTTTCTGTCTTGTCTGACTTGGACTAAAAGAACGATTCTTTTTAATAAAAATATAAATATAATTTTGGTAAAAGTTTTAAAAAGTAATCTACAGCTTTGTGCGGTAAATAATCTTCTTAGGAATAAACAAAACTGTTACCATAATCATTAATAAAAATAAAAAAAGGGTATAAAATTTGCTGCCAAGTTAAAAACAGCATATTAATGAAATTAAATAAGAAATAAAAAATAATATAACTAACTAATATGAAGTATAAGAATAAATATATTCTTGAAAAAAGGAAATAAAAGTATTAACTTTAAGAAATATAAATATGCAAAACATATTCAAGCACTATTTATATCTTTTTACATTTAACTATATCATAGAAAAGATCAACAATATTTAAAAATAGGTGTACTGAAAAAAAATTTCACCATCGTTTGTAAAGTTGAATATTAATTGTAAAAAAAAACAAATTTTCAAAAATTTTATTAAAAGCCTATTTTTTAGTGAAGCATACTTAACAAAGAAAAATTAGGCGATTTTTTTATTTTGATCAGTGACATAGGAAAAAAAGCTAATCTGAAATATTTGTAGCAATAAGAAAGCAACTTAAGTTTCATTTCAACAACGAAATATTCTATATTGTTATGAAATACGTCTACACTGTTGATGCAAAATACTTTTTATAAAAGAATTGATTAAAATTAAAAAATATTGTTACGGATTTTCCTCATCACCGGGTTCTTTTGATAGTGGGTGTATTCGTCGTCTTTGTGTATGTACTCTTGTCTTCGTATAAATAAACACCATCGTTGTTTTCTTCTTAGGCCTGTTGATTGCGTTCTCAAACCATACACCCACTATCAAAAGAACCCTGAGGTGAATTCCGTAACAATTTGGGTCAGAAGTGGGGTAGTGGTTAACAATGTATGGTACTGTCGAGATCCCGAACGGAAAAAGTTGATCTGAGCATTTTGTTAAGCGAATGCAGGAAGAGAATTGAGCTTGATGAGAGAAAATGCTGGAAAAGAATCGAGCTTGGCTAGAGAAAATGCTGGAGGTGTATCGAGCTTGGCGAAAAGAAATTGAAGCCTGACAAGAAGAAATGAAGAGTGAATTAAAGAAAGAAATTTCGTCGTGGAAAGAAATTTTAGAAGATAAAGGTAATAAAACCGATGACGTCCAAGATATCACAAAAGAAGTTGAAGAAAGCAGCGAGAGCCAAGTGACAGAAGAAAAGGCCGAAGATCGAATGGGGACTCAATGCTCAGAGCTCAGTTCCAGAAGTACAACAGGGCCATGGTGGCCAGGTGGTAAGGTCTCGGCTTCGGAACCGGAGGGTTTCAGGTTCGTTACCCGATTCCACCGAAGAACCGTCGTGTGAGGGGGTCTGTTGCACATTAAATCCGTCATGATCAAACGTCCTCCCTCTGGTATGGTGTATTGTGGAGAGGGGGTGCCAGCTCAGGTGTCGACCTCGTCATTTGACCGCGGTTCGAAATTACGAGGTCCGTCCCAAAATAGCCCTAGTGTTGCTTCAAAAGAGGCATTAATATAACCTAACCAAACCAGAAGTGCAACGTAGGAGCACCGTTTGAGAGAATCGCCCTCGATGCCCCGCTCAGCCGATGGCAACAAGTACATACTCGTTGTCATGGATTACTTCAGCAAATGGCTGGAGGTCATTGAAAAGATATGAATATCAATTTCCGTAGCGAAATCATAACGATTACAACTAGGCTTAAGATCAATGTACAGTCACCAAAGTTGAAATATTTAGAACCATTTCTCACCAAATGTAATCGTAACAATTTTTTTATTGCAACTTCTCTTTTAATCATTGAATGATCATCTTTAAGCCAGTTTTTGGAGATTGGCACAACTTTGTGTTGTCTAGACTGGAGAATCGGGTACTGTTCGTTTCAGTATTCTGAGACGACCACATTTCGGCAGTTCTATCTCACTAAGGGGTAACACATGGAAGGATGTGCACCATGTCCGGAATTTACTTTATTATCAATTATAAACATCCCCTCCTTTCCTCTGTCCTCTCCCCCCCTATTTTGCCGAATTACACCTTAACGTATGCGCAAAAGCGCGGAAGTTTTAGAATCCGTTGGCAAACAATACATGGTGAACATTTGAGATATGATGTAACTTTTTGTTGGTGATAAGTCGCCAAATGTGACAACATCCTTATTGTTTTCTAATAACCCTAAAAGCGAAAAATTGATGTTACCAACACCACAAACCAACGTTCTCACATGATA
>JAPMOR010102437.1:291188-304640 GCA_026543865.1 Argiope aurantia | reverse complement strand
CTAATTAAAGTATCTTTAACAGGTCAAAGCCTCTGTCCCCTGCTAACTCTAATCTTTGTCGGTTAATGAATTACGAGACGTCTAATGGGTAAAAAACGCTGTTTTAATTTAAAAAAAGGCGTAATTGCTGGTTTTTATAATTAAAATAGATGCAGAAACAGCTTGAAGTATTTGCTTCCAAGAAATTTTAATTTGTGAGTTCATCTATTTTTCTCGTTTTCTTCCATAATGAAACAAGCGACGTCAACAAGTTTTACGCTGTTATAGACAAATTCCACATACGGAAGTAATTAAATACTTTATAGAGCGTAATTCTTTATAGCGAGTGTTTTATATTAAGGGTGAAACTTTATGAAGGTCTATTTACTTTCAAGTTAATAAGAATCGATTTGGTTTTAAATCTTTTCGGAAAAGAAAAAATATGTCCTCTTTTTGTTTTTATTAAATGTAATTAATTTCTATTAAAATTATATTAAGGCAGTTCTGTTAAAAAGATTATAAAAATTTCTAAAGAATTTTTAGAACATTGAATTGATGTCCCATCTGTTAGGATATAATAAAATGCATAACTCTTTTTTACAATATTATACTATCTAGCTTTCAAATCATATTTGATAAATTATATATATATAATATAAGTTTTATATCATTAATGATGTTGCTTTCTTGTAAGTCTAATTCGCATAAACGATAATTTTGCTTATTTTCTCATGTTTTGATTTTTTTTTTTTTTTACGGAAGGAAATATAATTTAAATATTTGCATTTAAAACGAATGAATGTATTCTCAAATAGAAAAACAAATTATAAAGAATTGGATAAAATCCTTTAACTACACTTCACAGATGTATTAATTTGAAAAAAAACTATATAAGAACTATTTTGAAAGTAACATTCGTAATTTTTAAGCTTTCAGTTATCTGGTATTCTAATATTGAAGATTTTAAGGAATTTTTGGGAAAAAGAATTTTTTTAAACTCATGCAGACTTATGTAAATTTATAATATCTACTAGTAATTACAAAAGTGATGTGTGTATGTGGTATCTTGAAAAGCGGAAATGTGCAGCTCGGAGTGAGTTTTGTGAAATTTTAATTAATTAAAAATTAAGTTGAATTTTAGTGTTTTTCACAACAATATGACATGTGAGATAATATGTGATATATTATGACACAAAACTAAATTTTGTACTTTTTCAAAATATAAAAAATTGCCCTTTTAATAATACCAATAACATTAATCGTTCGAATTTCTGCTGCATTTTGGCAATTTTTTTAAAATTATTTTTTGCCTTATTTCCAATTTTTATATTACATTCTTGCCCTGAAATTCAATCGTTTTCATTGCTTCATCAAAGATTGAATCGAGTGTTTTTCTTTTTTCATTGTTGACGATTCAATGAGGGATTCTGGAAATATTTAATGTCTGCGTAGTTTAAAAGACAAATAAAAACATTTAATTAAAATCCCACGAAATTTGGAAGATTGAAGAACGGTACATTTACATTTTTAATAGCTTTCATGGAGCTGATCTTCATTAAGAAAACTCATATATAGAATAAGTAGAAAATATGAATGATTGTTAAAACAAGAAGATATTTAACAATGTCTGACAATTTGACGAAAATATGAACATAAACATTACGTTTAAGCAATATAAAGAACTGTGTTATCATTCATCACGTATATTACTTAATATTGTAGCAGTTGCATTGCTCTATTTCTCTTTTGGATAATAGATGGTGATGCCTGAGTAGGTACGCATCCCATAGTGCATTACGATTGTAATTATAATGAGATGATGCAGTTTCTTTAATATGCCCTCGTAAATGTCGTGTCTTGTATTTCGTGTTTGTGTTTGTTTTGTGTGAAATGTGATCATTAAAGAAATGTTCCCGAAAACATACATTCTCTTTCTTCCACTGCGCGGATCATAATGATCTTCATTCCACCACATTAGGGCCCAATGAAAAAAGTATGATCTTCATTTCAACACATTGGCGCCTAACGAAAAAGAATGATCTTCATTCCACCAAAGTGGCACCCCACGTTGGGCGCCAATGTGGTGGAATGAAGATCATTGTGATCCGTGCAGTAGAAGCAAGAGGACCCATGTTTTCGGGAACATTTCTTTAATGATCACATTACACACAAAACACGAAGACAATACAAGACATTTACGCGCGCACACCTCACAGAGCAGCAATCTCATCTCTTTTTATTTACAATAGCATTGCACTATGGGATGCGTACCTAATCAGGCATCACCATCTATTATCCAAAAGAGAAGATAGAGAAATGCAATTGCTACAATATTAATAAAACAAATCTCTTAATTTTATTAACAGAAATCATTTCTGTTAATATTACTATCTGCTGAAAAAGTAATACGTATTATTAAATAACAGGATTTTAATCGCAAATGTTTGACTTGCAGTTTTAGTAAATTTTAAGACAAAATATAAATAAAACCGTAAAAAAAATTAAAATGTAAAATCATGTCCTGGAAAATGCCGATATAATTAGAAAATATGTTAACAAATTAAATCTCCATAAAAGATGTCCATAAAAATCATAAGGCTTATTCCATACTGATTGATACAGAATGGTTTAATACTGTATCCGAAACTATACATATTATTTAAAAACATTTATTTTCAGAAACTGACTGGTTGAAGATTGTTACTCCATTTGCTTTTATCAAATGGAGTAACAACTCCATTTAGATTATTAGATTTTCATTATTAGATTATTTCATTAAGAAATAGATTTTATTTGATGTATAATCATTAATTTAAATAATTTTTCATATAATAGACAAGTCCAAAATGATTTATAAACGATATTGCAATCACTAAGACATTCAACAATTTATTTCCTGTAATTAACATGAAAATGAAACTTTTTTAAGTTACCAAATTTTTTAAAGATTTATTTCCTCGTACATGAAGTATACAAAGAGGAAATAGTATAATCGTCAAAAAATTGAAGCTCGAAGTATTATCAAATATCCACATTTCAAACCTCTCTGAATCTGAAAAATACATTTTTGGAATCATACCTTCTATGAACAAGATAACTAAAAAAAAAAAATTGAGCTAGAAACATGAAATTTGGTGATTTCTATCAGATTTTGAACGAAATCCATAAAAGTAATCCTGTCTGGAAGTTAACACGATGATACTAAAACGAAGAGAATAGACTGAATAAAATTTGACATCTAAAGTGTTGAATATTTATCAAATTTCAAAGATTCCTTCAAGGAGTTGACCTCTTTTGGTTCGTACTTTCACAAGCAAATAAACGAGATAGCTCAAAAATGGATAGAAATAAATATAGGAAATTTAGTATATAATTTTGTGACTATAATTGTAATATAACAAATTTCGATTTTAATTGAAAAAAGTTAGGCATCAAAAATACACATTTGGTTTTCTGGTACTTGTAGCAGCGATTAATCGCCAAAAAACATCGAAAAAGATAGCACTCTAATGGGTTCTTTCATAACTATTGTTGATTATTGGAAAATGGAGTTAATAATATACAAATGGCATGGAGTTAATAATATACAAATGGCATGGAGTTAATAATATACAAATACTTTCATTAGATATTGTGGTAGAAAATTTTGGGAAGATAATTCCCCTAGATTATGTTATATGCTCATTATGTGTAATATGAATAGAGGTTGAGCTATAGAAACTTAAGTCAGATATCTTTCAGGTGGATTGAACAACTCTTATATGGTTATTTTAATTTTCATATAAATGTCATATTTACTAAATAGGGGTTTGATATTGAATTATATATATTAAATTCATCTATCATATCAATGAAAAAATCTGTGTGACTTAATTGGATTTAATTTGTTGTTGAAATAACATCTTATTTCTTTCTTTTTAAAAAATTTCAATGGCCGGTGCAAATTACAGGGCTCAAATTACTATTTCTTTACTTTAACGACCGACTATTTTTTTGCAAATTTGAATAGTGTACTTAACAAAGAATAAATATCGAGGTAAATAATTGGAAATATTTTTTAGAACTTCGAAATTTTTATGTAAAAATAAATAGAGGATTCGATTCTTCTTATGAAGCCAAGTATTTGTACATTCACCTCTAGCTTCATATCTTTGGAGCAAATTATGCAGTGCATTCATTTTTTCTAAATTCTATAACCACACAAAAATTATAGAAAAAAATCTTTTATAATGTATGCTTCTCCAAATAAATAATAAATATAAACAGAAGTTAATTCTTATTTTTTTTAAATATAAAATCTTCTGGGTAAAGAGGAGTTTTTTTCATTATTCAGTAATTTTTGTACGCTTTCATGCCCTTTGTAGGTAACAACTTGTATCCGTTATAATCAATCGTATTTTTTAAAAAAATTCGGAAAGAAGCATATAAGTTATGTATTTTAAAATCGTCAAAAAATGTTAACAATGAAACTAAGAATTCATTGTAAATTTAATTAAAAATAGCATGGTTTATATGGGCACAGAATATTGATTTTGAGGAATAAAATTCTGATCATAAAGATGAGAAATACGTGTTTTAGTTGCGATATCGAATAAATATTGGTATGATAATAACTCGAAAAATATAAAAATTGGTAGATCGACAAGTCATCTAACAACGAATTGCTCTTTATGGCTCATATGCTTGTATCTGCTATATCTGTTCATATTTCCCACCAAGCGAAACACAAACTTATACAAGTATCTGTTAAAAATCGCTATGGAAGATATTTTTACCTCGTATGTTGATAGCAAATCAAATTTTTAATCAATTATTATACAGGTAATATAAAGATGTTTCTACCAACAAAAAGCTGTCACGATTCTCTTTTATCATGAGCTGCAAATCATGAATTTGGCTAAATAAGTTAGAAAAAGGAGGATATCCTGTTAGCATAAGATATTATAGATATCTCCTCGATATTGTTCGATATTCTGAATGTCAAAAAAATATTATAAAAATATCATAAAAATATTGTTGGGGATTTAGCGATAATAAGATAAGGTTCACCAGTGTTATAAGATATTGAATAAATTGATACTGTAATACCTACGCGAACATCAGATGATTCAAGTAAATATTTGTTTTTCCGATATCAAATGATACAGTTATCTTGTTTCTGTATATAAATTACTCTACATCATGAGTCAAAGATTTATGATAAAAGGATATTATGACCTCTTCTATTACTCAAAATGTCCCTTGATTACCAAGGTGGCATCTGAGATAAAACCACGCAGCATCCTTTCCCTGCCTTGACATCCAAGGAAAAGTGAATTATCAGACCGCCACGACATCATAGTCAGTCACCGAAATGATCGCAAAATGGCTTATATTACGGTACAATCTAAACGTCCACCAGTCGCAAAAGAATTTAATCTGACATCATCATGGAGGAACTCCACTTCACATTATTGTTATATCCATGGGAAGTGAGAACCTACTTACTTATATGGCAAGTTCTAACCTCAATATCTGAGGTACTCTCACGTGGAATGCATCAGAGGAAGAATACTGAGTTTAGCTGCCATAAATAAGAATAGACAGACTTATTCGAAGAAATTTTATTTTCGGGGAAATAAGGTAATTAGTTTACGTTTCACATAGAGGAAGCCAACTGCTGTGAAAATTCGTTCTTAACATACACATAGTTCTATCTTTTCTGCTTATAATAAAGGTGACATGTCTGTATTGAAAACCGATAACTGTTTTAATTTATAAATTTAAAAAATATAATAATTGAAAATACAAATGAAGCCTAGGATAGTCTACTAATTGGTACACTTTTGTAGTAATTTCAAGTTATAAGTTATTTTTCAGTGCTCTCACTTTTCAAATTTTTTATAACTTGACTTATTTTATTCTTTTAATAATGGAATTACGAAATTAAATTTCGCTCAAAATCTGATAAACCGCAGTGTTTTGAATTTTGTGAATCCTCAAAAGCAATACATTTTTTCAGTATTTTCTGGGCATAATTTTCAGTTAATTTATAAAATATTGTCAGTACATTAATGATTTCAATGACTGACTTATTTAGAGATTATAGAGATATTTGCTGGCTCCTTTGGTTGTATTGAATTTCAATTAAATCGTGAAAATATGACTTCACGCCCATAATTCTGCCACAGATACTGTTAGAGTGAATCTGTCAAATTGCCAGATGTTATTTTACCTGTTATTTTATATATGAACCTTTGTAAAGGAAATTAGTCTCACGTCATCATAGTGCTATAAAAACATAATTCTGTTTCCCATGTATCTTCTAAATTTCTCAGTACTGTAACTTCACGTTTATATTCTTTTTGTAAATTTTCACACATATGCCTATATGTAATGTTACAAACCTGCAATGTTTCTTCCCAGCACGGTTAGTTCAATCACTGGAAAGTCTGTTTTACGATCAGCTCTGTTGGGTACTGATCGGGTGCTGCGGCAGTAATCTCAGAGCTTGGCGACGAATTTGGCTACAAAATAGATATTACTGGAAACTTCGAGAATATTTACGATTCATTAAATAGGAACCGAGATACACATGATTGGTATCTCGCTTCTCTACCTGGCTCGCGGGAACTGTAAAAGACCTGTAGTCTCAAACTACAGTCAGTCGTAGTCGTGAAACGAATCGTCGAGAGGATAACGAAGCAACGGCGGAATAGTCCAACAAAGAACAAGCGTTATTAGAACTCAAGCGATTGCTGAACTGAGCTGTGTGCTGAGTCCTGGTGTTTATTGTGGAAACATCATCTAGTCATGTGAGGAGTAGCCAGTCGTGTAGTAGTGTGTCGGCAGTTGGATACAGCTAAAGCGAAAAGACAGTGGATATTTGCAGACGTTTGGAGAGATCGTAGCATGAAGCTAACGCAGATTCCCTCCTTCTGCTGAATTCTGTCTAGCCGCTTTGTGTGTTGTGGTTGTTATTACTACCGATTACTACTTGTGGACTGTTTGGTGAAGTGTTTTGCTGTGTGTTACCCATGTTCGTCTTGGCTGTATATTTGTTGCCCTTGTGTATTTGTAATCTTCGTATTCAATAAACATTGTCGTTGTTCTCTACTAAAGGATTGTTTCATTTCATCACCCAACAAATCGGTAAAAGAATCCTCGACGGTGGAATAATCAGTAACATATTAAACAGAATAGCTCTTCTTCCGCTTTCAACAATGGAAATAATTCACGTTATTAAATATTTGATGAATCAATAAAAATGGTTTTAATTTCAGAGGTATAACGTAATCTATTGATGGAAATCAGAGAAAAATGTTAAAAATTTCCAAAATTAATAAAAAGTTTGTACGCCTGTTAAATTAATATTATTAAAAAGACAATTTTTTTTAAATTTTGAAATGGTTTAAAATTTATATTTGTGCAATAATATGTTCGGAAGTTAAGATGAAGAAACATCAAAATTTAGCCTAATTTTTAATTAAGCAAAATTCTTATTAAAATTTCTAAAACAATCGTGCTGAGGTGCATATTTTCACTCTCTAAGATATATATGTGCCAAATTTGATAATTTTAGAGCAAACCATCTAATCTGTAGAGCATGAACACATACATTAATCTTTATTATTAGTAAATATATTGATATTCTAGATACAGATGGATAATTAATTTTGAATTAAAGACTAAAAAGTAGAAAATAAGTGCAGTAAAAGAATCTATCTTTTTAGAGGATTTATAAAAAAGAGTTTTTAGCAGCTGCCTTTTTTTAATTTCAAATTCTAATCAACTTAAAATCTATATAGCTTATTTTAACTCAAATTTAAATACACTTGAAAAATATAGATGTCATAATCCTAACTACTACTTGAATCAGATTACTATTATTCATATTCATTGCAGCCACCTGTTCCTCTCTTTCTTTTTGTTGCTTAAATCACCTTTCACAGTTGAACGCTTAAAAAAAGAATAAATATAGCTTCGAAATATTTCGAAACATTGTGAAACAATTTCAAATATTACAATAATATTTCATACATTAAAAAAATGGAAAACTTTAATATGCAGACGATGTCATCCTAAAAAATATACAAATATTTATTCTAAGAAGATTTTTATCGGTTTAATAGGTCTGCTTGTTTTTCTCTATTAAAAAATACTATTTTATATTATTATCTAGTATACAGTTAATTGCTAAGTATATATATGTAAGATGAATTTCATCACTTCAATATAACTATTATATGTCGGCTGATAGCTAAAAATATAATTTAATTACATATATTTACGAATTTTCCTTTATTTAGAAATTGCTAATTGTTATTCTGTGTTTGAATTCTAAGTTGAATTTTAATGATTTATTAAATTGCTGATGAAAAAATAAATGCTATTTCATAACTTGTTTACACGATTTTTCATTTATTCATATCTGGGGGCACGGCAATGCCCCCGTAAAGTCGTGCAAAAACAAGCGGAACGGCCGTACCATCCTTTTCTCGAAGCAGTTCAGGCCATTTTCACTCCCCTATAACTTCGTTGTGGATAAAACTAGAAGCCTGAATTTTCAGTAACCAAGCAGGTATTATATAAACACAATATATTTCAAATTTC
Source organism: Argiope aurantia (assembly GCA_026543865.1). NCBI lineage: Eukaryota > Metazoa > Arthropoda > Arachnida > Araneae > Araneidae > Argiope > Argiope aurantia. Next base: position 296,069 of record JAPMOR010102437.1, on the reverse strand, counting down.
ATTAAATTTGATCCAGTAGTTTAAGAATTATAACTATTCGTTTGTGAATTTTGTCACTGACTGACTGACTGACCGATCATCAAAACTCTAAGGCACTTCTAGCAGACATAGAAACTTCAAATTTAGAATACAATTAGTGTTTAGTGTATAAAGAAAGGAAAAACTAAAGTATTTTGCAATTTCGATCTATTTTTCTAGATACACCAACTGCATAAATAACTTCTATACTGAATCTAGCGTGTCATTCTTGGCGAGTTATTTGGCGGTTAGTCTCTGACACGCATTAACAGTAGGTATCCAAAAATTGAATTTCTACTTTCGACGTGTTTCTTCTCAGTCGATTAAAACAAAATTTTGACATATAATTGCACTTGCAATACCACTCCAAATAAATTTAATAATACCATAAAAATTTATAAATGCCATATAAATTCGGGACCGAGTTATGTTAGTGACTATATTCGGACATATAAGGGAGTGGGCTTTGAGAAAAACTGTTGCTGAAGCTCAAGAAGTAGTACCGGAAAATATAAAGAGGAAGACTACATACAAAAATAAGAAAAGTACTCTCTACAAAAAGAAATGAAATGCCATCAAAAACATAACTTGTAAAAAAAAACCAAGTCTCGCAACTCAGTTCTTCTATCGTAAAAAGTTGTGAGATGAGATCCATGTAATATCAAGTCGGTCAATTTATTCAGTCCCTATTTAAGAGTCCTTCTGTCTTAAGTTATTATGTAATTAGCTAACCTAACAACATCTTATAGTGACCATGTCAATATTGAAAATCTTTTATGGTTTAAATAAATAGATTGACTTGGCAAAACAATCCAATTTAATATAATATGTTAATGTAATCTAATTTAATGTAAAGATACATTGTGTTTTAATGCGATGGCCAAGTCAATCTATTTATTTAAACCATAAGAGGTTAAATCATGTTAGGTTAGCTAATTACATAATAACTTAAGACAGAAGGACCCTTAAGTAGGGACTGAATAAATTGACCGACTTGATATTACATGGATCTCACAACTTTTTACGATAGAAGAACTGATTGCGAGACTTGGTTTTTTTACAAGTTATGTTTTTGATGGCTTTATTTTTTTCTCTAATAATGATTCATTTGTTATTTTAACTCTATGCAAATATTAATTGAAATTGGTAGAAGAGATAGAAAAACTCGTTGTAACTTTAGTAGTGGGTCATTTATTAATACGCAATCTCATTATTCTAAGTAATTAATCTGGATGCGATTAATTAACTAATATGTATGCAATTAATTGGTTAATTAGTATGATATAAATGAGCAATTTAAAATGTAAAGCATTTCGAAATTTGTTTTTCTTTTAATTTTTAGATGTATAACTACGTTCGAAATGAATCTTTTTGAAAAATGTTATAAATTACTTATATTTTTCAGTTTTTACATAAAATAAATTAAAGTATCCATCAAACAAAGATATACTAGGTCAAAAAGTTTTTGAAATTTAGAAGAAATGTCTTTTTTTTATTAAAAAAGAGTTTTAAGCTAAAACTTTCTAATTTAAAATTTTATTAAATCATTTCTTCAAACTCTAACAGATTATTTAAACTATATATTACTTTATTCCTAAAAAAATAAGTTGTGTTTCTATCCAATCTTCAAATATTAGGACTTCAAGCGATAAATAACATGAAGCGATGAACTGTAGAGCATTAAAACAACTGTAAAATCTTTCTAAATGAACATATTGCTTTTTCAGTATTTCTGTAAAGTTTACTTTATAAAAATTTTTGAATCTTCTTTCTAAGTTCATTCTTGGACTGTTTGAATATTCTTCCATGTTCTTCAAAAATTGTAGAACATACTGAGAAATTTTCATTTTTTCAGCAAAATGATATTTATTATATTTCGATTAATTAAGGTTTTTCGTAAGAAAATTTTACCAATATTTAGAATTTGAAAAAAAAATGTTTGAAATTTTAAAACCTTTAATTGCGAATTATGCAAATTTTAAACACACGAATCCACTTAATACAAATATTTCCACACGAATGAACTTAGAGTGAAAGTTCAAATATTTTTATAAAGAAAACTGTTCAGAAATATTGAATACAAAATTTTAAAAAAAAGAAGAATAGGAAATGAAAAATATTCAATATTTTTGCTTAAAAATGACTTTTCAAAGCAGTCATCTACCTTAAACTTTTCTGTACAAACAAATAAAAACTTTACCCGGAAAAGATTAAGATAAAAGACATATTTAAAACTGCTCCATAAAGGAAACAATTGAATTTATTGTAATAAAACTGTTCTCAGAGTTCAATAGGATGATTAGTTTCCTGTTGCAAATAAATACTCGCAATTCTTTGTAAAAATTCAAGTACGGTATTCAAAACAACGCTTCCAGCAAAATAATTTTCCAAAGTCACGATAAGTAATCAGAAGAAAAGAGACTTAATTCTATAAACAAGAACTTCTTTTCTCGCTGGTTGCATTTTATGACTTCACAAAAACATCTTTACTTTTTGGAAAATTCTTTTGATTTGTATCCATGGTTACAAGCCGGATGTTCTTTTTAATTTCTATTTAAATTTCGATTCGAAAGATAATTTTCATTGTGGTCTTTTGTTAGAGAGGTACTTTCGAAATGTTGTACTTAATTTTGGTAAAAATTATTTTAGAAGACAAATTTTGTAAGAATAGGTTGCTGCTCCGATTCACTGCATCCTGAAACTTTATTAAATTCATTGAAATTCAGATTAGATTTATTAGTTAATATGCTTATTAGTGGGTGGGTAAGTTCGGTTTGATTAATGAGTTTAGATTTAGCATAAACATGCAGGTTCTTGATCCCTTAAATGGCTCAATTAATATATTGAATCTAATTAATTATTCAATTGCCAGTGGCAAAACTGCCTCCTCATGAGGTCTCAGTGGATGAGATGTTTTGGATGGGATCCATTGTGTATTATCTTCATCATATTGTCATCCGTATAACTAAATTTATTTTCTATTCTCTTGATAGGTAAGAGTTTTTCGATTGGTGATCTGGTGTATGTAAAATATTGTGAATTGCAATGAAAATTGGGGAACAATTTGCCTTATTTTATATAAAATGTAATGTATTCAACATTTTGATAAATTTTTAGATTAAGAAATTGGTTATATTTTAGACCAGAGGTGGGTAGATTTTTCAAGGATGCGGATACCTCAAATTTTTTCAAAGCTTGCTATCCACCCAAAGGCGTATGTGTGGTGAGCTTGAAAACAGGATCTGCAGTATTTATTACAACTTAATAATAAATACGGAATATGTATTTACCTATATAACTACAAACATAGTAATAATAGCAAGATACAAATATAATAATAATTGCCACAAATATTATAATATCAAATGACGCATTTAATATCAAACAATTCAAAATACATTTAAAAAAATAAATCATTTTCATTTAAAATTAGTTCTTTTAGTTATAGTTAGTAAAAAACTTAGTCTGCATACTGTCCGCCAATCTTGAATATCTTGGTATATAATTACCAACTGCCAATCTTGCTCTGGATTCTAATTGTTCGTCTGTGAGAGGGGAAAAATATGTTATCTTAATTATATTCATCTTTGAAAATGCAGAATCACACAGGTAGATAAAGCCAAAGAACTATGTTAAATGGTATGGAACTGTTTTTAAATTAAGATACTTTACTTCGTTCATTAGATTCTAAAAGTTATTCTTAGGTTTTAAACTAGGTTCTTTTAAAATTCTGCCATTTTTTTAAGGAAAAATTTTTGTTTTCCTCAAGTGATAAAGAGAATATATAATTTATATATTCAGTTATTTTCTCCGCATCAACATTGCCAAATGTGTAACACATGAATGTAACAATTAGTTTCTTTTAGTGTGCGCGTCGCAGATCTTAGTAAAGGTGGCCACATTAAAATGTCTTGGCAGTTCACCGGTCGATCGCGATCGACTTAATGCCCACCCCTGTTTTAGGCAAAGAAAAATAAAAGTTAGCTAAACATAAAGCAACTCTACTTTCTAGCTGGCCAATGAATACTGTAGTATGATTTTCAAAGGTATAAAATACTTCATAATCAGTGATCGGGACAAATAATTAAAAAGGCAGCGCATGAATAAAACAAAATATAACAGCCATGCAAAATAGGGATTACAATTGTAAAGTGTGTATAGGGGAGGAGAGGTACTCGGGGCCTTTATATTATTATTTCTGCTAAAATATAATTATATTCAAAATAATTTTATTTTGTGCCTTTATTTGATAAAAGTCAAGCCTTCAAACCTTTTAAAATTAAAATAAAATAATATTTTAGTTTTAGAACATTATTCTAGCAATATTCCAAATTAATATCTTTAATTTATTAAGTTTTATTACAATTCTAAAATATAATACTATATGTATTGACTACGGATCCCTAGAAGACTTAATTTGGGCCTTGATCGGTGACATTCAATTTAACAGAATACAGATTATTGCGTGCGACCGCATCATATATTACTCAGCACTTCTAACCCTCTTTGATGTTATTAGAGATCTGTGAATAAAAGTAATTTTCTAGCAAAACGCAGAAAAGTATTATGGATGATATCGATTATTGGTAATAAAAATTAATTAATCTCAAATATTGTATAATCGTATTTAAAACTATTAAACTTCGTTTAATGATAAATCTGGCATTTTTCCGAAACTGTCTATTTAACATGCCATTCCTTTCAAATTTATGTACATAATCGATCTTAGTAATCAAATTTTGAACGCTACATTCTCTGATTTTAATGTCCAAATTTTCATGCCACTAGGATTCTTAATCATTGTGTGTGTGTGTGTGTGTGTGTGTGTGTGTGTGTGTGTGTGTGTGTGTGTGTGTGTGTGTG
>JAPMOR010102437.1:230126-291178 GCA_026543865.1 Argiope aurantia | reverse complement strand
GTGTGTGTGTGTGTGTGTGTGTGTGTGTGTGTGTGTGTGTGTGTGTGCGTGTGCGTGTGTGTGTGTTGATGTCCTACAGAATAAAACATTTGAATTATAACTACAAAATTGGATCATGTATAACATGGAGCGTGGAAAGGCGTATGTTATATCTAACTTTAAAAAAAAAATGTTAAAATTTAATGTTATACCGTTTAAAATTTTAAAAGATGTCTTTTTAATGCTGTCACTTTAACAGTCGTGTAAATTTTTCCTGTATTTTAAATTTTTTTAAGTATTTTTTATTTAATTTTTAAAAATCGAAACAAATAAATATTGTTGCTCTAATATTTAAATGTTTTCAATGTTTAATGAAATATTTCATCGCGTGACTTGTTTTCCTAGTTGAAAGCTGTAGAAGAAGGATTTTGTTTAGTATCTGAATAGTTTACAAAATGAATAAAATAGTTAAATTAAAATACCACGAAAATCATTAGCTAATCAAGATATTTGCGTTTTCAATAACACTCTGATCCTATGCAATTGTCCCCATCAGAAAGGTCCGCGCATACAATGACGGGAACATATGTAAGGCAATTAAAATAACATAGTTTTATTATCTGACAATTTGACTGAATCAGGGACATGAAGTTTTATCTAAACGATTTAACGGAAATAAAATATAGCCAATATCCCTGGTGAACCAGCTAACTGCCAAAGGAAATTATTTAAAAATAAAGTCAAGAACTTCCTTATATAAACTGTAAACCTTTGATAATTATGGAAGATTATGCTGTCAATACATTACCAGCTCTACAAAATCACATGTCTCAAACTTAAGTTCCCATGGGAAAAAATTTGTTGGCTATGGTCTTAAGGAAAAGATATGTATAATATACAGCATATGAATTTTTAATTAAAAGGGAAATTTAAATTAAAGTTTTTATTTAAGACTATTTATCTAGCATAACTCATTGCAAAATTTCATTTGTCAATAGTTTTTTTTACCATTTTTGTATACTTAAATGGATTTTATTCTTATAATTTATCTGCTGAAATTTCATAAGCTACAATGTAAACTTAATTCTATATAAATATTTTACGTGCTTTCAAATACATATGAATTATATTTAAGACTTAGGACAGTGAACTATCAGGATTATTAAGATGGCTTAATGAATCGCCTAAAATTATGTACTGCCAATGGCTTCTTTTTATTATTTATGCCCTAAAATCTACGTCAACAGGACCAATTTGCCGAAACTTTCAAAACAAGTTGTAACGTAAGGATACTCTGTAATAAGCACTTCAATCGTTTAAGGAATATCCGGGAAGATTTCCTCATCAGGAATTTTCGAAACTGATCAGCCCAGATATAAATCTTTTCTCGAGAAACCGATGATTTAGCGTAGTATCGCCAATATGTCGCAAAACTTTTGCCAAGAGCAAGCAGAACTGGTAATTATCTTCTTTCTGAAGGTATCCGTGTTTTTATATCAAGGAAAATATTGAAAATATAGTGCAACATAATAGCACAACATAACTCATTTTTTTGTAATCAATGTGTATTATATTTAAATCCTATAGACTCATCAAATTTCTATTTATTTATTATTGTGAGAGAAAAGGACAATTAAGTATTTTTAGTTCTATTCTTATTATTCGCTTATTTATTATTAATAAAAACGGATATAAAATTTATTGCTGGCAGAGTCCTATCTTAATTTTGAACCCAAGTAATAAATGACACGAATATCATTATCTTTATGCATAAATAATTAACTATACATATCATCAGAAAAAACTGAAAATTGCATTTATTACTTCACTAGCCGCCTTTGGTGACCAGCCGGTTCGCCAGTATTACCGCTCACTACATTTTTCAATTAAATATTTTAAGTAACTGGTCTCTTAATAACTTCTCAAACAAAACATTTTTAATCTTCAAATTTTGATAGTCATACCAAACTTATACTGTTGTTTAGATCATTGCTTTCAATTTACTATATATATTTTGCTAATTTGTTGTCATTTCCGGTAAAACTTCAACTTTAATTTAAAGTGGAAATGATGAAATTGCAATTAATATAAAGATATCTTTAAATAAAACCAAGCGTTTTATTTTATTTATCATCTTTATTGTCATTTATTTATTATTATTATTACTGAATATGAGTATTGCAAAAAAAATCGCTCGGTATTTAAGTTTTATGTGAACCACAAAATATTTTTCCTAATTTATGTAATATCTCAAACAATAATTCAACAAAAATTTCTCAGATTCAGCATAAAATTCAGTTTTTAATTTTGCTTTCAAAAGGATTGAAATGAAATCAATAATAATATATTGTTCCGGCCTATAAATATATTTCAAAAATTATGAAGTCTAAATTTAATGCAGTAAGGTATCATATTCTGAGAAATATTCTGGACACACCAAATTTTAAATAAATGAATGAATGTTTCTGTTTTCCACGATCAACTAAGACTTATTTATGAAGATTTGAATGTTAAAAATTTAGAAAAACTCAACATTTTCATAACCTTAGTCCAATTAATCTTGAGAAACCTGCGCGCTGATTGGCGTATTTTCTTTGAAACGATCGATGGAAAATCTAAAATTATCCTTTTTTTATTGAATAGTGATATTCAGATTTTCATAAATCAATCAGTTTAAGTGATTGATTTAGTTGATTGGAAATTAACTCTTTTTATTTAAAATATTAGTGTTACAAGAACATTTTGTTATTCGTAATTTCCACAGCAGAAGCTTAATGTAAAAACAAAAATTCGTTATTTATTAGAGCATTTATTAAATCAAGTTACATAAAATATAATCATTTTCCATTTAGACGATTTTAGCAGATCTGTGACTTACTAAAGGTTTACAAATCAGCTGTGTGGCCCTGATTTGAATGGATATCCTATTCATATTAAACAAAACTTGCTTTAAAATAAAATTGATTGATTGGATTAATAATATAGAGAGTGTAAAAGATCATAAAATAATTTTTCTTAAATTTATTTTTTAGAAAAAATAATATTTCATATATGTTTCCTTTCCTACAGACACGTGCCGGAAATTATATTTTTGCAGATTTTATTTCTAAAAAGATTTAATTTATTTTTAGTTGGAGCTTTAATTAATGTGATGGCAACACTTTGAAAAAAGCTAATTTTTTCCCATGAATACGAAACGTGCTGTAGCAGCTTAAATTTTATTTTTATTTTGTACGAAAATAAATTGTTGAAAAATATATTTAAAATATTTATTCAAAAATTCATCAAAAATAGAAATTTAATTTTAAGGTTAAAGCATTGGTATCATTTAAAAGATAAATTTTTGATCTTTAACTTCATGTAAAAATCTTTTCTTTGCGGTAATATTTTCGGAAGTTATAGCAGAAACACGCCAAAATGTCGCTTAATTTTTAAATAAATAAAATTCTAATTAAACATTCGAAAAAATAACCCCCAGGTGCACATTCCCGGCCACCAAGTTACACACGTGCCAAATCTGGTAGCTGTAGGTTGAATGGTCTGGCCTGTAGAGCGCCAACACACACACACACACACTGAGCTTTATTATAAGTTCTACATAGAACAAACACATCAAAAGTAAACATAACATTTCAATAGTTGCCAAAAACAAAAGAGAAAAAAATGCAATTAATAAGCAGACGATATTTAGAAAAGTACAGATATTTAGACTGGAAAATGAAATTATCTGAAACTAATCACACGCGCAGACGATAAATACAAAAGTAAAAATATTAAAACCTGGAAAGGAAAATATATGATTTATTCCATCAATAAATGCCATAAGTTTGTTTATATCTTCATTATTTTATGAGTCATTAAACATCAAAATGGGTCCGGGACTAAATAAACACCCTGTATAGAGAGTGTAAAAGATCATAAAATATTTTTTCTTGAACTTATTTTTTAGAAAAAATAATATTTCATATTTGTTTCATTTCCTACAGACACGTGCCGAAAATTATATTTTTGCAGATTTCATTTCCAAAAAGATTTAATTTATTTTTAATTGAAGCTTTAATCAATGTGATGGCAACACTTTGAAAAACTCTAATTTTTTCCATGAATACAAAACGTGCTCGTGTAGCTTAAATTTTATTTTTATTTTGTACGAAAAAAATTGTTGAAAAATATAGTTAAAATATTTATTTAAAAATTCATTAAAAATAGAAATTTAATTATAAGGTTAAAACATTGGTATCATTTAAAAGATAAATTTTTGATCGTTAACTTGATGTAAAAATCTTTTTTGTGCGGTAATATTTTTGGTAGTTATAGCAGAAACACGCCAAAATTTCGCTTAATTTTTAAATAAATAAAATTCTAATTAAAAATTCGAAAAAATAACCCCCAGGTGCACATTCCCGGCCTCCAAGGTATACACGTGCCAAATTTGGTCGTTGTAGGTTGAATGGCCTGGCCTGTAGAGCGCCAACATATACACACACACACATTGAGCTTTATTATAAGTATAGATAGATTTAGAAAAATTGTTGTATTTGTTATTTTTTTAATGAATTCTCCAAATAGTTGTTGATAACATAATTTTTTTTGTCGAAATTCTTTATCCTCGTATAATAAAAAATATTTCCTTTTCTTATAATTTATAGTTTTTAGAAAAATCGTATTTTCTGTATTTTTAAATTAATATTCAAATAATTGATGGAAACACAATTTTGTTTCTGAATTCCTTAAAACTAAGTAGATGAATGCAGATTTCATCATCATATAAAAAAATTATTAAAAAATGGATAATGCAACGATATCTTATTTTACAGTACGGAAAAGCTTTTTTAATTATTGTTTTGATCTATATTGAACTCTTGTTTAATTATTTAATGATTTAATATTGTGTTAAATGCTTTAATAACCATTCAATGACTGCATTTCAATTAACTTTCAAGTAAAGTTTTAGGAAACTATGAAACTAATGTATTATAATAAATTCATAAAGGCACGTAAGCATTTGAAAGTGATTGATAACTCATAATCTTTTTTGCTCATTGGAAACCCAAATAATGATGATGCCTCTTTTATGCCCCAATGAAATATTTTTTAATTTATTAAAGATGTAATAAATAAATTCCATGCATGATATTCGAACGATTCCATGCATGATATTTTGCAGAATGCTTAAACAGTTTCCTATACCACTGACAAGACTGATAGACAAACGCTAGCTAAGTATTTGGACCATAAAAATGAAGTTAAGCAAATGGAACAGACCAGTAATCTGGAACATGTCAGTAAAATTCTTTTTGAATCATTACTGAATTCATTAACTTTCCAACGATTTTTACATTTGGTCTGTCTAAGTAAAATGTCTTTCTTTTTTCCCCCTTTTTTTTCTTTCTTTTTCTTTCTTTTTTTTTTTTTTTTTTTGCTTTGAACTAAGGTGACCGGAAGTTTTGGGACAATCTCAAATTCTGTTTATCCCAAATTGGAAAATTCTTGATTTTTTTTTCCTGAATTTTCATTAAATGAACTCTAATTACTCATATTAAAATAATTAATTACTTAAATAAAATTCTAATTTTAAGCTTCCAACTTTAGCTATACAGATTAAATGAAACATTTTGAATAAATTAACAAAGTCTTGAATTTCAACTCTGTTTTTTCTGGAATGAAAAAAATTGTCTGGATATGAATCAAATGTCCTGTATTGTTCTATTTCTTACTGATTAAGAAAAAGTTTATATATAAAAATCAAACAAACTAAATTCAATATTTCTAAACTACTGAATAATTCTATTTTCTAACATTTCTATACAAAATATATTGTCATCTTAACATGACCGATATCAAAGTAATTATATCAGTCTGGACGAAGTAAAATGCTGAAAGTAGCGGCAAAATATATTAATGGCACTTTTTTTCCTCTTACAAGTTTTTAAACACTTAACTATTTCATCGTTTCCGAATTTTTCTGTTATATGTATATACTTTTTATTTATTTAGATTTGACCAATGTTACTGACCTTTTTACCCCTTGTCGGCATCCGGAATTGCTCATTTTTCTTCCAGAGGGGTCCGAATTAAAGCTAAATACTCTGCATGGGGCGTAACGAGAATAAATAATATTAGGAAAAAATTATGGTTATTTTCACTCTAATCCTTCCAATAATCTACCACTGCTAAATGGTATCTGCGACATTGCATAATATTGTTGACATTTCATCATATTTGATTTATAATAGTGACTCTAAGGTTTCAATATTCTGGCTACTTACAGCTCATTGACTGTTGCCTAAGGCACCTATGTCACCTTTTTCTTGCCCACCGGTTAATGCGCTGTTGAAATTCTAGTCATTTTATTTAAAATATCTGAACTATGGAAGGGAAAATATAAGCTGAAGACTCCAGAAATCGTGAGAACCATCAAATCGCACCATCCGGGAAAATCATTTACGCATTAGATTTTCTGTTCTTTATTGAAATGAAAATCGTTTCAGTTACCTGAAATTATATAACATTTTCTTCTTTGGTGAATATAATTAGTGATCAACTTTTCCTTGAGTACTTATTTAAATTAAAGTAGATAGACGATTCAAAAATATTTAATTTCAACTTTCTTTAATCCTCGGGCTACTATTAGAATCACCATAACAATTCAAAGTGAAACAGGAATGAAACTTATTTCATTCACTTATTGAAACTTCTTTTCAATGAAACTTACTGGGTTAATGCGTGAATCTCCAAATTCAGCCGTTTCATTAAAGATATTCAGCAGTAATTTTTTTTCCATCGTATTAAACATCATGAATAACTAGTTACCTCGATCACGCAAATGAGCTTACAAACTAAGTTTGTTACCAAAAAGGCAAATAATATATTGTCACAGCTGCTTTTTTCTTTTTTTAAATGAGAATATTAATTGTCAGAGCCGGTGCCAGAATACCTGGCGCCTCTAGACAAAGAATTGCCAATACGTACTTGCTTAGTCATATAGTTAAATATAAAGTAATTTGGTAAAGAATTTATTGTTCTATTTTTTCTAATTAACTGACCTTTATAAAACCTGTGGGAATATTCTTCCTTTATGTTTTTCTAGCATATTTACACACTTTTTTTTTTCACGAGATAGTAAACCTAATACAGTATTAAAAACTCTTCTCTTAAAGCAAGTGAATCCAAAACTTAATACAGATATACATTCTTTATGGCAAGGTCATACTTTAGATTTTATTGATCTTACTTTATGAATTTTTGAGTTACCAATTATGTAGTACCATACGTACAAAATAGACATATCAACGTACAGTCAGCCTGCTGACAGATTTAGGTCTAAAATTTGATTCTGATTTACTATTCATGTGATTAAACTGTATGCCGAATCCTTTTTTCTCATCTATCTAGTCCGTTGCGCATTTTAATTAGCGTATTCACATGGACACGGATAGACTTCTTCGAGACGGATTTCGTTCAAAATTACCTATAATTTTGGTGGAAAAAAAAAAGATTACTAAATTGTGTTCATCTAGCACATACGTTTCCAACTTTGGTGGACGTTGCAGCCATCTATGGGGGCGATATCGGGCCCTGAAGTAAATGAGGGATGGAGGTGTTGAGACAATCAAATGATGTGAGCAGAATGTATCCACCTATACAGACCTGTATCGATATCATTTTTTTCTCGGCTGTCTAGTTCGAGGCGCTTTTGAATTAGCATATTAACATGCACATGGACGTTTCCAAATGAGGATATTACTAACCTCAGTGGGAGCTTCAACCATCTATGTATTGATAGTGCGAAGAAAAAGGGGGGTAAGAAGTAAATGGGGGGTGAAGTGTCCAGAGTGTCAAGTCGGGTGACAAAGACGTATTTATTTATATAAACCTCTACCTATATCTTTCTTTTCCTGTCATCTGTCTAGTTCGTTACGCTTTTGAATAAGCATATTCACATGCACAAAGCGGGATAGACTTCTTCGAGACGAGTTTCGTTCAAAATTATCTACAATTTTGATGGAAAAAAGATTACTAAATTGTGTTCATCTAGCACATTGTTTCCATTGTTTCCAAAATCAATGCCAGGGATAGCATTAGCCTCAGAAGGAGCTGCAGCCTTCTATGGGGGTTGTATCATATCCAGAGATAAATGGAGGACGTCGGGGCAGTCAAGTGGAGTGACCCAGGCCTATCCACCTATATAGAAATTGTAATAACATGACTGTACTAGTTGATTTATATAGTAGCTGAGGGTACATGAATATACCAAGTTGGGTGTTAGGCCTTTCCACAAATACAGATACTGCAAATCTTCAAATTTAGAAGTTGTAAAGTTCACCACTAACGAAGACCTAAAAGCGAGATGCAGAAGCTGATGTTAAGAGTTCTAGCTTCAAAAATCAATGCCAGCTCTTTATCATGGATTGTGAAGAAAGAGTATGGAAATTTTTAAATATTTTATCTTCATTTCATTTGGTTTAGCATGAGCTCTTTTCAAAAGCTTATTCACTGAATAAGAAAAAAGAACAGATTGAACGTAGCAATTTTCAGAGAATCCGTCTTTTCCGTCAGAATCCTTGTTACTTTACTTTTTGAACAGTTCTGGTAGATAGATGAAATAGTATAGTTGAGTTATAACGAAAGGTTTTAAAGCAACACTAAGATTACTAGGAGAGTGATTTCGTAATTTTGAGCTGTGGTTAAATGATGAGTATGACACTTAAGCTGGAACTCCTTGCTCAAACTTCTGCACCACATCAACGGGAGGACATTTGACCCTTATGAACGAAACGTACCCTAGATCGTAACACCTAGATAGAACCATCGTACCCTTAGACGATGATTGTTTGGTGAATCGGTCTCGAATCTGGGATCCTATGGTTTTGAAGGTGGCCTTCGATAAATAAAATACCTATAGATAACAATGTTCTAACGTTTAATATGGTTATTTATTTTGTAAGAATGGGAAAGTTTGGAACACTTTTTCTTACAAAGGTAGTATTTGGTTTAGAAAAGATTGAAAATATCTGGTTTAGAGTAAGTTATTAAATTATCGTATTGTATGATAGAATCAGGGAAGTCTAAAATATGGAAAATCGTCAAAATCCCGAGTTCAAAATCTTTTACTTTTATAATGTTTTCTCTTTATATACTTCATGAACGAAAAAATAAAAAATAAATCAAATATATAATAACAATTAAGGAGAAGCAATTTTTTTGTTTTAGTTTTTATTCGTATAACCAAAGGTTCTTTTCTTATTTTTTTTAAACATCACATGTCATGAAGTTATTGCTCTGATGCTATTTGTTCTGATTATATTAAGACATTTAGGATTTTTAATTTTGGTATCACATTTTTTTATACCGACTGCATATATTTTCTTGTCTGGGTTAACTTTCCATTTATTTTAGACATTTGTTGGTTTATGGAAAAGCTAGAATGCATGAAATGATTCACTGAGAGGCAATGACTTGATTTTCAATGAGTCACATAATAGTATGGTTATCATAAACAACAATTTCAAAGGCTATTTCTCGTTATGCATTTCTAGTTCCTTCATAAATGTAAAAAAAAAAAAAAAGAAAACCTCAAAAATCTATTAAAAAAACTACCACCCAAGAATTTTTCTACTGTGCTATTTGCTAGAAGCTGATGTGTAGTATTAAGCTAGAAAGCACAGTCGAAATCAATAAAACATTGTGAATTCCCATAATTTTTTAGCCAACGCGAATAGAAGAAATGAGCCATATGTCTCAAATGGGAAGAGTGCGTGTTGTGTTTCATTATTTTGTGGCAACTTAAGTGAATTAGGAAGGAGTGTGGGTTTATTTATTTTTTACGAAACGAATATTTAGGGGCAAAAACAGACATGAGTGTATTAGTGTCTCAAAGATCTTAGATGGACAGATACCATTCATGTGAAAATGGGCACAATATCGTAAAAACCCAAGAAAGTAAATACTGTGGACGTCACTTAATGTGATCACGGTTAATGTTACTCGCTTATATTGCCAAAATCCTCTGGTTCCGAAATGATGTATTCAATTATAAATAAAAATATTCGTTTAATGTGACTTCTAAATAGTTATCAGTTTCAAATTAGATTACTGAACGATGCCTCATTTCAACCGGAATTAACGACTGATATTTGCGAAATTTCTCATTCCACTTGGAGACGCCTAGATTGATTTTGAAAGGCAGCTTCGTCACCATGTTTGTGTTGAAATCCGATTATTAATATCAATTGGTTAATGTTATCAAAATTCTTAAGTTCCAAGGTTATCAAAGCATGCGGATGAAATCTGGTATATGGTCTTCACATCACATTGCAGTATCTTATCAAGTTTTGGATTTATGAAAAGGAAAAAGGGGAAAATGCATACTCAGTTCTCTGTATCCTCAATTTCCAACGAAGCTAAACATGAAACGTGCCATGGAGGATGGAGCATTGCCTCTGGATTATTTTTGTTTCAAATATAAAATGCTACATGATCAGCTTTTCTTTCTTTCACAAACTTACAGCTTTGTAAAACGATGAAAGGTATGAGAAAGTAATGATAAATTAAATTTAGCACCTCATAAGAAATTTTTTTTTCAGAAGCAAATTTAATTCCTAAATTTCATTCTTGTTCACTCTTGAGGTAGGCAGTTATGTAGCCAGGTTTAAGTTAAAATCCTGAAAAACCATAAACACTTACTACCTGCGATTCAATTATGGAATTAAAGGGATATTTTTAAAATGTGATTTGAGTGTTAAAGACAAAGTTGAATTTTTTACAGGTATTAAAGTTTATATAAAATGAGTCAACAAATCTCTGTGGAGCAATTGGAAACTTCACAGTTTCTTCTTTGTAAAATTTTGAAATTTGGTAGCTATTTTTGAGTATGATCAAGCAACAAATGTTGATAATTCTGAAAAAAAAACCCTAATGTGTTGAAGTTAACTTTTTAATGAATACTAAAATGCGTGATGCTCTTAATATTATGAAACCCTGCGTGCAGCAACATACAATAATTTTTTTTTAAAAAAACAATACAGTACTACCAATATATTAGTGAACTGATAAGGAACAATTGTCGACCAGTAACGATTAATGAATGATTTACTTATTAATTTTGAAATAAATCATAGATAATCTAGAAGTAAGTGCTTTTTATTTCTTTTGATAAGATAAAAATATAATTGATTTTACCAAGCTCGGTTACTGCTATCAATAGGTTAATGCTATCAAAATTCTTAAATGCGGAAAATGATCATATTAAGTAGCAATTATTATAAGTGAAATCTGGTATATTGCCTTAATATCACAATTCAGACACTTATCAAGTTTTGAATTTATAAAATGAAAAAGATCAAAGAAGCTAACCCGATTCTCAATATATTCACTATTCAACGAAGTTAAACACAGAAACACTGCCTTTGGGTTATTTTTCTTTCAGATATAAATTGTTGCATATTGAGTTTTTCTCTATTTTACAAACTTGCCTTTTTGTAAAACAATTAAATACACGAGCAAGTTACGGTAAATTAAATCTAGAACCTAATTAGAAATTCCATTTTATAATTCAGTTACTTATTCAGAATCAATTTTATTTCCGAAATTTCAATCTTTTTCACTCCTGAGGCCTGAAGAAAATATGACTTGCAAGAAGATAGTAATACTAAAATTTTGCGATTCATTCTTGATTATTTTCAAAAAAATTAGCTAGAAATGCTTACGACTTTTAAAAAAGTATGAAAAAAAAATAGAGAGAAAAATTCAAGCGTATTGAAAAGAAAAAAAAAAAAAAAAAATCGAGAACTTGCTATCGAAATTTGGGAGAAACTGTTAATTTAATGCAAGGAAACCCTCTTTACATCCAAAGAATCTTATTCAGCCAACTAGGGCTCCCTGAGAGGAATCTCTTGTCAAACTGAATATTAGAATCATTACCGAACGTAGGAAGTTGCGAATTTTGCGAACGCGCCAGACCCTGCGCTTTTCTGAGAGCTCTGCTCAGTGACTGATTTTCAGCGGCGGAGTTAGATATTTTGTGTCTGCCGGTAATGAGCATTAGGAGCACGTTCTTTTAATAAAATTGCAAAGGCTACATACCATATTTCATAAGGTTAGTTTTTCTTTTTTTCTTTTCTTATTTTTCTTATCCTGTTATAATTCTATTTTTTTTTTTTAAATTCCAGATTAAAGAGAAGTCTGAAATGTGAACAATAATCAAATCTCAAAATCGATAACTTCTATTTTTTATACTTATTACTTATGAACGTTAAAATATACCTGTATATATAGTCTTTTAAAATTCTGAAATTAAGCTTTACATTCATTTGTAGTTGTTTATCGGGCATGTGATTTGCCCACCTCTATCCTAGCTACGCCATTAAAAGTAATAGAATCTAGATAGTATTTTGGTATGGAGCTCCTTTAGGGGCATGTGCTTCAATCGAATAAAGAACGGGCCTACACTCAGGGTAAATTATTTCATTCATGAACTCTTGCTTCATATTCAAATAAAACCAGTCTTGACCGAATATTTTCTTAAACAATAAATGAATTTAATTCTTATTCTCTTTAGTAACCATTAAATGTTATTTTATTCATTAATTTACCTTCTAATCAGCGAAAATACATCGGACCTCAGTTTTTTTTTTCTTATTTTTTTATTTTTTAAACCTTAAAAAAACTAATGAATGGAAAAAAAACTGTAGAAAACGGGTTACTACTTTACTTTAAATGATCAACAAGATAATTTCGATCATAAAACGTTTACCAAGAAACATTTTTTTTTATTTCGGAAAAACGGCCGTTTTTATATTCAGTACATCGTACAGATCGAGAACTTCCTCTTCAAACCACCTACAGATACAAAATTCTTGCTTATTTTGGATATATTTGATCACAGATAAAATTCCCCAAGGATTCTATCTATTTTCTATCCCTTTGTGTGTATGCATTTTTAAACAAATCCATAAGTTTTGTCTGATTTTGATGAAATTTGGGGCATGCGCCCTTCAAGATACTAAAGATAATCAAGATACTCAACAAGATAATCAAGATCTTTCTATCTACATATATATCTATATATTTCTTTGTTTGTATGCATTTTAAAACAAATCTATAAATGAAATTCGAATTTGATGAAATTTGTGGCAGCACTTCAAGATACTAGAAAGGTTACTACAAAGTTTTTAAAGTTCAAAAGTTAATTAAAATATTTTAATTAAAAAAATAAGCACGTTTTTGATGTTTTTTATAGCTTGACTTTGCAAAAAGAATATTTCACAAAAAGAACTTTTATATTATCTTAAAATTCAAAGAAATACTATTTAATGATATCAATTTCATTTTCTAGCAATATTTTTTATCATTTTAATAAATGATATAAATTTGGTTTGATATTCAATTTGAAATAATATTTTTATTATTAAGATGACATTCAAACTAATTTCATTCTTTAATCAAATCACACAATTGAGGGGTTTGCCAGTGTAAAAATTAAGATTTAAAAAAATATCTTTCATTTGGTATTAACTCTAGAGTAATGTTTTCAATTCTGCTTTTATTTCGTAGTATATATTTTCGATTAATTTGAAATAATTAATTGAATTAATTTGAAATAATCTGATTCTACCAAGTTTCTTTTTCTTTTTTCGATTATTGAATTTATTAAAATGAATTTTTTTAAATAAATATTATTTCATATAGAATTTAAGTTAATGCATTCCATAATACATGTGAATTGTTCAGGATAAAGTTTTTGAAAAATGCTTTAAAGTAGTTATATTTTTGAATTTTTGCATAATAAAGATTGAAAAATATGTTTGAAACCAAAATATACTGATTAAAGGATAAAAATGTATTAAAAATTGGGAAAAAGAGCTTTTTTGGTTAAACAGAAGTATAAAGCAAATAATTTAGAGGTCTATCTAATGATTTGTTTCAAATTTTGAAGATAGTTTAAGAAATTCATTACTTAATTTTTGAACGAAAAAATAAATTATATTCCAATCTATTCGTTAAATATTGTTCGATTAATAAATAATATAGGTTCAATTTTTTTTCACATTTTGAAGCATTAAAATAACTATAGCATAATTCTAAATGAATATATTACTTATTCTCTAGTTCAAGAACTGCAGATCACGTTGTGAAATTACTATACCAAATTTGAATAAATGATATACAATAAATTATGAAATTTCCCCAAGAAAATTTTACCAAAGATTAGAATTTGTGAAAATGGTATTTAAAGATATGAAATAGTAACAAAAGGTATATAAATGAAAATATAAAAGTCAGTATAACTTTCCCCCCAAAAAATAGACAAAAAAAATTCAAAGGTCTTTATAAAAAAAATGTTTAAACATTAAAAAAAATGTAAATAAAATTAAAAACAAAAATCGTATTTTCACGAAAATTGACTTCTTAACGCAGTCAGTTACTTTACTAATTTAATTTCAGGGAGAACTAATTTAGAGCAAAGTAGCTAGTCTCAAAGATGGCCAACTTTACATAATATACAAAAAGAAAAAAAAAAAATCAAGGTAGAAGTATAAAGAGCACTTTATAGAATGAATTAAGCCCTAAATGAAATAGTATAACTGAAAAGATACTAAATTTCGATTAAGAAATTAATTTCTTATCGATATTTTAAATTAACTTTTTAATAGATCTTAAATACACAATCGGAACAATTCCAATTTTTTCACTAAACACCCTTATAGTAGTAACGAATTGGAATTTTCTGGGCTTTGAGAGAAGTCAAGCTTTTTGTTCATTCTTCTTCTAATTTTTTAGGTTTTCTCTTATGACTTGTTTTAAATTTATTTTCTGAAATATAAATCTAATTTATCATTTAGTAGTTGGATTTTACCAGGCTATAAGAAATTTGAATTTCTTAACAAACTCAATTAAATAAAAATATGGTAATCTTAAATAAAAGCAAATTCTATCCAAGCTCAGAGTTTTAACGAAAGAACCATAAATAGAGCAGAATGTGGTAAAAAGCGAACCGTATCAGATTAAAATTTTTGACAGCACGCGCCTGTCACTTATCAATCTGTCGATTTGCCCGACAGGTGGACATTGCATGCATAGCTCACTAGATGGCGCTAAAAGTTAGCATACTTTTTCTAAGTTGATAAATACTTTTATACATTAATTTATTTTTTGCGGATTATTTTAATAAAATTTATAGAATGAAACAGAAAAATATATCAATAAGGAGTTTTTAAATCAAAAGGTTAATAATTCGAAACTTTTAAAAGAGCGCGCAGTTTTCTACGCCGGGTTGTCGAGGCTACATTTTTCGCTTCAACTTCTCTCGTACCTGTTCCATCTCTGCATTAATATTTTGAGTCGTGGTAGTTTCGTATGTGCATTTAAATATGGCTTCGCAACGGTGTCTTGTGATTGTTGTGGCTCGTGGATTTATTTTGCTATCGGTGTGATTGGATGTTTATTTGTTAGAGAAAGTTCAGTAAAGAAATAACTGGATCACTGTGGAATATTACGATTATATTAAGTAATCTCTTTAGTGTGTGATTCTCACATGTTTTTATGTTTTGGTGGTGGATACCCAAAATATCAGGTAAGTTAATAGCTTGCACAATTTCATCTTGGATATCAATTTCCTTCGGTTCTCCTTGATAATAAAGGTCAAGTGTATTTACTTATATTGGAGGATACTTGTGGTTTCGTGTTAAAGATGCAGTATGGTTGGGAAGCTTCGTTAGTATTAATAGATTTTTGTTTACATGCTCTTAACTTCAAACTGTAAACACGAGGGGAATTTCAATTCCGCCTGTACCTTAAAATGTTAAGGACTCATTGCTAATAATAACAGTGTTTTAGTTATGAAATTAATACAGTTAAAAATCTGAATTTTAATATTTAAGATAATTGTCTTAACTTCCAGTTCAGTCTAATGTATTTAAATTTATTTTCTTGTCTAATAATTACTAAAAAAAATCAAACCTATGTTTTCTTACTTAGTTTATATAAAATGAATCAATAATATAATAATAATATGATTATATTCATTTTGGAATGTAACATTTTAGAAACGAAAAATTCTGCATTTTTGTGTCAAAATGTAAAATAAAATAATTGAATAATAATGACATACCAATAAAAGAGATCTGATGCTCTGTCTTAATACAGAATTCTGATGCAATGTCAGTAATATAGAACTGATGATAAGATTTCAATGTTAATCTTAATTTGTTTACAAGGTTCCTATATAAATGACACTAAATAATATATACTGCCTTGAGATTTCATGATATTTATTCAAACATTTGTTTTTTAAATTAGTTAATTTTGGTTAAGTGATGATCTCATTCAGGAATAAATATAAATTGTTATTCAACACAATTCATAAAGTTAAATATGAAGAATAGTGTATTTCCAAATATGATTCAGTGTTATCAAATAAGTAGTTATTAAAAATTGAAGATAGTCATTGACATTGGATGCAGATTAATATATTGTTAAAAGGATTCCATTGTGATATAAAATAATTTAATTGCTGATACGTTTTAAATTATATCTGTAAGCAAACATTTAAGGTATATGTAGTAAAAAAAAAGCACCTCATTATATGAATTTAAACTTATTGCATATTATCTATTTATGTTTTGAAGTTTTTGCTGGAACACTTTTTGAAAACAGAATAAAATTGGGAAAGAATTTGGCTGGATTAACAGTGAATTAATGAATGTTTTATTTTTCTTTTGTATTATTTTCATTTTGTATTTCTGCTTTTACAAGGAAAAAAAATGGAAGTAGGATTTTTTTTTTTTTTAATTCTTAGCTGTTGTAAAACTTTAAAAATTTTCATTCCATCGACCACAAAAAAATATTTGGTGTAACTAATAAAGATAAAAAAAAATACATTCTTAATTCAATTGCAGTTAGTTTAAGAGCATGTACCAAAATAATTTTAACTTCCTTCGTAGCTAAAGATTTTTAGTTCATTCCAAAAATTTCAGATTTTATTTTCTGCAGCATTGCTTGTACTTTTACATTTTAGCAGTTTCAAAAAGAGTACATTAATATTAAATTATACCATTTGAAATTTGTATTTAAATAAAAATGTCAATTTTACAGGTTATGATTTATTATTTTCTTTCTTTCTCTAAATTTTTAAATTTATATATAGAATAAGTTGCTTTAAATGTAATGTATTTGGCATTTTTCTGTCTGTGTCGCAATGTGAAAGTTAATGAATTTGAGTATTTAATTTGTTCTTATTTTTAAAATAAACAAATACAAACTTAAAGATTGTTGGATATTAATTAAAACATAAGAAAGTTGTGAATTTGTTTCCTCAAGAATTGTTAGTTTAAATTTGCATTCAAGATTTAACAATGTCTCACTTTTATCTTGACGTAATTGACCATTTCAATTTCAATGATTAAGTAAATAATATTTTGATTTATATTAAGAATATTTAGCTTCTAATAAGGAAATAAACTCTTAAAATAAATATATAAAAAAATCACATATAAAAAAATACCTGGTTTGCTGTTCTATTTTAAATATCATTTTGTATCATATTGTCTTCATAAGATTTTTTTTTTATTTATTTATCTGCTTACATATTATTTGTGAAGCTTCTCTAAAAATTTTTTCTCCTCAGTTTACAATATTAAATGCTAGAATATAGCATTAATTAAAATATCTTCAATTCTCCTTACTTATTCATATGCTCTGTGCATAGTTAGTTATTTAGCGAAATATATTCATCTTTGTCTTGTAAAATTTTTATATAAACAATTTTGTATAAATTTATTTCAATATTTCTTTTCTAAATGACATTGTAAGGATTAATTGCAATATTTCTTAGAATATATTTATTTTAAATGTTATAATGAAGAGATAGATATAAATCAATTTAAATTTCGGGGCTAAACTTGTTTCATATTTTTTTAAAACTTTTTAGAATTATTTTTGATAAATTTTTTTCAAGACTTGTAGTAAAATATTTACTGTGTTTCTTATGTTAAAAAATTATATAATATACCAACTAATGTTTCATCAACTGGCGTTTCCAACTAGCATTTAGTTCATTTCAAGAAAAAGCTATATTTTGAGGGATCTCTCTTGACCAGAGAGAATGTGGCTTTGAGTACATACCTTCTTTGATAAATCTTTTCACTAAATAGACAGTCCACTAAATGAATTTGTGATGTATTTTCTCATAATTTCTGTCTATTTTGCTATTGATTTTTCATATACTAATTATCAGAATTATAATTGCCTCTTTTTATTGCTCAGTTAAGGTGACCAAAAAAAGAATATTTTTTCCCCACTGTACATTTATAGACAAAATGCATCAGTTTTTATTTTAGCTCTATGAATAAATCAAATTTTAATTTTTTTTTATTTCTTAAGCACATAATTATCGCCCAAAAATGTTTTTGCTTCAAATAATTTTTATCAACTGTATTCGATTTAATCTAATTCGGATAATTTTCAAACATGATTCCCTTTTTAAAAAAATATGTTTTATGTTGAAAGAGCGTTGATTTCACTCACTCGTTCAAGTTCGCGTAAGCATCAAACAAAATATTCACTTTACAAAAAAAAAAAAAAAAAAGAATAGTTACGTTCTTGTTAGATTCTTATTTGTTTCAATACAATCCATAAACAAGTTTATTTGATGATTACTCCGTTACACTTTGGGATGGAGGATTAGAAGTTTTCTTTCCGTTTATGAGCTGGATCTGCAAGTGTAATTTAAAAAAGTATTGAGGCTGTTCGTTTGCTAGTCATATAACAATCATTTTTAGCGCTATTTTCTTCATGTCAATCGTGATTGAGTTGATAAATGATAATTCAAAGAACTTGTATTTTTCAAATGATTTATTTCGATCATATAAGTTTGTAATATTTTTCAAAAAATTGATATGAGTTCTATTCTATTTTGAAAGCACGATTCGTTTTAATTGTAGCCTCAAATAAAATTCTATCAATCTTTGGTTTTAAAAGTTGATTAATGGTGCATTTGTTTAATAAATTAATGAATAAAACTTCAAAGACAGAGTCAGTTTGCTGTGATATTCTCATATTAAAAACTAACATAATCTAGACCTTACGGAATGCTTTTAATTTAAGACGAATATAATTGGAGCTCACTTATCGTAACTTCCGCTTAGAACCTTTAAAACTTCAGATTTGGATCGGCCATATAAGAAGGAAAGTTCGTTTAAGATGATGTGCAGAATTTTTGAATAATACTAATTGTTTTAAGCATATAGGATGTGCTGCCTTTTAAGCCCATTAGCCTGAAATAATTAAATACTAAAGAACGAATTAGAAGAAAAAGGAGGTAAAAAATTCGAAATAAATTTAATTACTGAGACCACACGAAAAGATGCATTATTTTTAAATTGGAAAATAGTGTACTTTAAGAACAAGCAAAAATCCATGACTGTCACTTTCTTATAATATTAATTCAACATATGTCAAATTCTTTAAACGCTATTAAAAGTGGTGTATATTAAGTTATACAGCTGCAACTTTAAAAATTAGCTAACGTAAATAAATATAACGACAGTAACTAACTTAAATAAATATTTATTATGAAAAGAAAGTTGTGACCTCGAACAATTCTTAAAAAATGTGTTCCGTGCAAGAATCGCCACTTGGCGGAATTTAAGATAAAACTCATAGCATTTTTTTAAAAATTCCAGTACGATTGTTCCATGTAATTTGTGACAGGGAATATACCAGTTCCTATTTTAATTCAATACTTTATTTTTCTGATCTTTAAATTCAATTGCCGTTTTGCCAAAAGCAAGTCTTTTCCCATTAATCTACTGTACAAGGTGGGAAACTGATTATAAAACCATGAAACAAATCACTTTACAATTAGCAATTAATACTTAGTGACATTTGTATATATACTTATTAGCAAAATTAGGAACTCCATTTGCATTTCATTTGCTGATAAATGACTACTCGAGTGCATAATTTCAACTTTCTGTCCAATGGATGAATGTTACTTTTTCCCATATAATTCTCGTCTCCACATTTGGCGTATCGTTAGATTTTTCATTCAGTAATAAATTGTATGTTTAATCTCCAGCATCAAGTTTGATAGCAAGTTTGTGTTTGTTATGTAAATAAGTAAAACTAGTAGCCGGTCAGCATTCATCTGTTTACAAATAATGATAAAAAGGAGTTCGTAACAGCTGAAGCCGAGTCCATTATTCTGATAAGTGATAACTATCGTCCCGATATCGTAGACGAGTGCACAGTCTACGATACCGAGACATCATTTAACATTCTTAAATTCATTTACAGAACTAGGTGCTACTCAGCATTGTTGTTATGTATAGTTAGGTTATTGAGAATTTTTTGAGACATCATACAGTTTATAGTATAATTGTCGACATTGTTTTAAAATGTATAGTTTATCCGATATTTTTTTTAATAAAGTTCTAAATGGATACATTTATGACATTGGAGACAGTTTATAAATGCATTTCAAATCTTTTTTTTTTGTCCTTCATTTTTTAAATTTGGAACTCGCTGAACTTTTTATATTGTATGTTATTCAGATTGGTGAAGGGATGTAACGAAGGTGTAGATGTTCGGATGTTCATCTTAAGAGCACGACGAAAACAAAAATCATTAATGAATTTAGCTCATTTTTTAAAAATACATATGACGAGTGAAGCGCAAAAAAATATAATACTTTGAGGCCCCTTATGCTTCTAAGCTATTAATGGCGGCTTGAAGCGTAAAAAATGAAATCACCTTTTTGCGCAACTTATCTTCACTACATCACCCGCACTAATAACAATCCTCCTTAATTCTTCTTTTATTATCACAAATAGGAAATTCAGTGCAACAGATAACTAGTTCCTCTAGATCACTAGGATAAGGAGGTACTAGTGATTTTAAGAATATCTTACTATAGTAATAAAATATGGAAAGGTAGACAATTAAATTATGATGCGACAAAGTCGTACTATTAAAAAAAAAAATCCATAATTTCTTTCCGATTCTGAAATTGCACGGCCTCGTGGCAGAGTCTCGACTTTGTAATCGTAGCACCGCGGATTCCAAACTCAAGATTCTCTGTGTGTGAAATTCATCAAAAATCAAACGTTTTCCTATAGGTATCTTGAAAATTTTAAAAAAGAGCACCATCTCTAGTATTAAGTTCGTCATCTGATCTTGGCTCAAACTTATAAATCTATCTCAAAAAAAAAAAAAAAAGTCCTTGGTATACACCTTCAAAGCAGGACTGTGTAACCATTTAACGTAAATCAAAAATCTAGCAGTATCAGCATATTTTAAAAATAGATCATGTCTATCTATCTTTATTCATTTAATGCCATAAATTATTTTTAGTATAGTTAATTTTGCTAGAAAATAAATTTAAAAAATTAATTTAAGTAATAAATAAACAAGTGACGAAAAATAAAAATTTGGACTTCTTATTACCAAATTTTATGCGATGTGACAAAAACAAAACTCTGAAATTTCCGTTTATAGGTTGTAAATGAAGATATTTTAAGTATGTATCTTTTTTAACCAAACATAAAATAAATGAAAAATTTGGCCATTTTGATGATCACAATAACCGCACCCATATGGATCAATAACTGGATCCGTAACAATAAAACAGTTCGATTTTGCTACTTTCTTTATATTAAACCACACCCACGTGTATTGTAAAAGCCTCAAAGTCAAGGTTACGTCGACGATTGTCAGAGAAAAAAAAATATTCGAAAAAAGTTTTAGTAGTTTTATTAGTTGAAGTTAAGAAAGTAAGACAGCGTTAACTTTTTATTACTTTTAAGCTAGATTGAAGCAGCAGGAAGGATGTAAAGTTTTCCTTTTATTTTTTATTTAAAGTGGCAATGTTTATCAATTGTGGCTTTGATTATTTTTATATTGAACATTAAATGCTGCGCATTTTTTTTAATGTTGTGTTTCAGTTGAAAAACTGCCCAATATATTTCAAGTTCAGTTGCTTTAAAATATGTAATGCGGGTTATCTTGTCCATTTCTTTTCATGGGGTGATCTTAAATAATATATATAATATTGTATATAAAAAAAAGCAGAATTGCCAAACTTCATATTAAATAGTCTTTTGACTCTTCAAATCAGCAGCAATATTAGTTATTTTTATTTGCTTACTTGTAAAATAATGACTGTTGTTTAACTTCTTAGGGAACTTCCTAATTAAATGGCACGCTCTTATATAAGGCATTAAGTTCTTTTATGGATTGAAATGATGATAATAAAAACATTCTAAATATTTAAGCGTTTTCGAAGGATATTTGCCTTTTAACTTATTTCCTACTTAAATATAATTACAAATATCAAAGAAAAAAAAATTGCAATTTAATGAACGATTTAGATACTCATTTTCACGCGATATTTGTAGTTTTAACTTTATTTACATCACATTTTCAAGTAGCACGATTTCATTAGTTGCGATTAGATAACTAGGACAACAATAGCGCCTCTCGATTTCCGCGTCACACAAATGGGAAGATCTTTGCTCTACACTTTTAACGAGCATCAGGCCCACTTATACGACGATTTTGTTGTAATAATCGGGCCCTTACCACTAGACCACCGTTACCATCATTGAATACGAAAGAGTTAATTTGAAGAATGATATCATGTTTACTATTTATTATTCATGGTGTTCATGGAATTTCTATTTTAGTAAATGTCTAAATTTTAAATTTTTGGCTCAGAATATTTAACTTTTTGAAATCTAAAATTTTTTGCCTACTTCGAAAAAAATTGCTGTAGAAAATTATAAGAATTTTTTTAATGCTACATATTTATTTAAAATAGTCTAAAGATTAATTTTTAGCCTTCCAGCTTTAGATTATTATAATTTTTCTTTTTAAAATGAAATCGCGAAGTATTTTGAATCTATACTTGATTATAGTTGTCCAATGGTAAAATCTCTGCATCAAGTACACATATTTCCGACTACGGAATCCGACTCTGTCGACAAACCATCGTGTAAACGGGTCTGATGCAAATTAAATCTGTCGGGGTCGGACGTCTTCTCACTGGTGTGGCGCGGAAATTTGGAGAAGATATGCTGCCTCAGTTATTGTACACGTAATTTGAACACAGCTCTCCTTGTTTTAGAATTGGATGTGTAACTTATCTAAAGCTCATCTCTGTTTATATAAAATAAGTATGAATACTTTTGCGATGATACGAATTCTATTTATATATTACTTTAATTTATATATTACTTGTCTACCGAACTGTGTAGTAGATGTTTTCCTTATTGGCCGAATAATTAATTGCAATTCTCAATTATTCTCTAAATGAAAGTGGAAAGAGTGGAAGCCATTTTAATCTGTGATCAATAAATAACTGTATAGTAATAACAAGGAAACTTTATTTTATTTTCTAAGATTTTGATTAAGTTTAATTTGTAATGTTTGAGTCTAATTTCATAGAAACAATTTTAATCGTATTAATCTTAAAGGTAATCTCTTCATTAGATTTTTTTAAGCTTTCATCCACCCTTCCTGAAGGTTAAATTCAAATGAGCGAATCGATCACTAACGAATTTTGATGTTCATATTCTGTTTAATAATAAACTGAGGCTATTGTTAAACTCCAGATACAGAGAGGGAGAGATTCGATTTTTTTATGGGGAGAGGCGATGTCTTTTTATTTTAACATGATAGACCAATTAATTAATTCCCATCCACTTATGTGATTTTATCAGTTTTTGTTTCATATAGAAGAGTACGATATCAAGATATACCGTCAAGAGACCACTCTCCTCCACCACCTTCTATTTTCGGGAAAATGTCAAAAGCATTACTTCACTGTTCAAGTGTCTCTAGGGTAAAAAAAGGAACGACAGAGTTCTCCATTCGTACTCACTGTGCCGATTTCGAAAACTTTTACTTCAGATGAAAGCGCTTGATCCCTCCACATATCACCAATGATTGTGTAACTCCATCGTCCTGAAATTTTGAAGAAATTTCTCAAAATAAAACATTTGCGAAGGCACAGCCTCAGCAATTGAAACGATTTTGTCAATTTTATTCATTAATTAATTTCACCACTTTGCTTGTATAACAAGCCAGCCATTTATTAACAAGCCAAGTATTATTTAAAATAGTTTTTTCATTTGGTGTTGATAAGATATAATTTACCAAATTTGGTTGTGATTACTAAAGGAATTTCATTAATATTGATAGCGAATAGCTTTAAATTCTGATTCTGTTCATAGGATGTGACCACAAGGATAGCTATTAAGAACTATTAGGTGACCATGCTTTGATTGTTTATTGAATTTAGATTACTAGTAAAAGAGGACCATTCATTCTTAAATAATAAATGTCGTAAGATTACAATTTCTTTTGCTATTTTTTATATGAAGTTATTTTCGGCAGTTACTGTGTAAAATGAAAGTATCACGCTCAAATCAATTTTGAAAAAAAGGTACTAAGGTAAGCTGTGTCCAGTTTAATTCTACAATTCAAGGTATCTAATGATATATAGTATACGGACAGGATAATAATGTATAGTGACCAACAGGTTGTATCATCCGCGTATTAATATGTTAGTTAAAAAATCATTTAGTATTTATATGATCTAAAGCATGTTTTAATTATTTTTCTTTTACCTACACAAAAGTTGACTGTTTTGCATCAATATTTTTTAATATAGAATACCAAGAATCGGAAAATGATTTGATAATCACTGGCTAAACAATCTTGACGTAATCGGAGATGTGGCGTATACGGGAAATCGATCGTCAAGTATTCTCATGTTGGCATGGTATGGGAATCAAAGACTAATACGACATTCTCGTTTATACTTTCATAACAAGTTAATGCTTCGAATCAAAATAATAGTGATTTGTTTTTATACATTGACCCAAATTATAGTGCAGTCATTTTTATATTTTCTCCTTTAATTAAAAACGTTTAGTTGAGCTACAAATCAATGCTATTTCAAGAGAACTTCATTGATCCAAATTATCTAAAATTCTTTAATAGCTATATAATTGTGCTTAAAGCATCGAAGTAACCTCGCTTTTGATTGGTTGAAAATATCTTAAGAGTCTGAAATTTATTGACTACTTTTTAAGTGACGTATAATGATCTGTTACTGGCTATTTCATAAAGGTTTTTGAGGGTTGCATTACTCAAATTTGCATAAAAATTTGCATAAACATGTTTTTTTATAAACATGTTTTTTTAGAAGCTACCGTTTTAAAGCGGAGTGTGTTTTAATATTTTTTGCATTAATTTTTATCTCTACAGATTCGTACTGAAATGCATTATTGACATTCTTTTTTATTCTGTGGTTTCTTATTTAAATTTGATTGCCCCTTTTTAACTAGAAATACTCGAACTGTAGAAATTTTTTTTTGTATGAATACGTGACTATATGACTATACCTGTTTCGAAAAAGGCAACTTGTCATAGACACTAACCGATACTGGTTGCAATGAATAATAAGCATAAAATTTTATTTTACTAACAAATATCGTGACAAGAGTGTCTTAAAATTTAAAATATTGCATTTATAAAATGAAGGACATAATTAACATTTAGTGAATACTGATTAGTATTAACTATTTTCCTTTCTACAATAGTATTAATAATATGTATGTTTTATCTTATTTTAATTCACTATTGTGCTTTGTTTTTATCTATTTCTATTGATTATAAATTCTGATTCATATCTTATTAGTAACTATTATAGCACATTCTTTTTTTTGTAATAGTAAATGTTAATTAAGGCTTTTGAAAAAGGAATTGTACAGGCTGTCTATTCTAAACGAATGGAACCTTATTTGAATATCATTTCAATACTCAGCCTAAAATCGTAAAAAACACGCAAAAATAATGTTGTTTTTCAAGTATTTCAAGACTTACAGTGGTGGCCAAAAGTGTGGACATTTTTTGAAAGTTTCATGTTTTTCAAATTTGCGTGCTTGTAGAATATATTAATTTTCACTTAAATACAAATGTTTGGATATCAAATTGAAGGCAATTCAATCTAAAATTTAATAACAAAAACAGTATTACAATATCTGTATTACAAAAAAAGTTACGCTCATTTTAGTAGAACAAAAAACATGAATCAAAACACAAATCGTTTTGAATAATGACGTGTTTTGTAATAAAAGCGTACTAGCCAATCACAAACACTGTTCTGAAGACCCATCAAATGTCTGTAACTATAATTTAGGTTATTTGGATGGTAAAAGAGTTATTGTTGTGGAAATATTTTGTGGAATGATGCATACTAGTACAATTAGAGTATTGCTGTTTTTGAATATTTTGTCCTTTTTTTTAATTAAACTAATTTTAAACAAACAACACCAACAAGAAGAACTGATTGGACATCTACAAAAAGAAGCCGAATTGTCATATTGAGAGAAAATGGCTTCTCTTATACTGAAATTGCAAGACAAGTTGGTGGTTCAGTGACTTGTTCTGGTGTGCGAAAGTTCTGTTTACGTTATGAAAAAACGAAATCAGTGGAAAATAAGGCCAAATCAGGCAGAAAAAAAAATGCACAACTGCTACTGCCAATAGAAAAATTTCATCAGATGCCATTAGATGTGAAATGAATGCAGCGGTATTGCAGTAAGTTCCAGAACAAAAAGAAGAAGGTTATCAGGATTTGGACTACAAGCTAGAATTCTAAGGAAAAAACCATATTTAAATCAAAAGCAACTCGAAAAACGAGTTAAGTGGGCAAAAGAACACATTAAATGGTCAGAAAATCAATGGAAGCAAGTAATCTGGAGCGATGAGACTAAAATATCGCTCTTTGGTAGTGATGGTAGAAAATACGTGAGACGTAGAGTAGGTGAAGCGCTTCATCCTGATTGCATTGAAGCAACTATAAAAACAACAACAAATGCTATGATTTGGGCATGTATATCTGCAGATGGTGTGGGCCGAATTCAAGTGACTGATGGCATCCTGAATAGAAAAAAATACATCGATCCTGGAACCAAAATTGATACCTTCCATCAGGGATTCTTCCCCAACAAAGCACCATTTATTTTTCAGCAGGATTCAGCTCCATGCCACACAGCAAAAGTATGCAAAGCATGGTTTCAAAATAAAAGCATAGATGTATACCACTGCCAGGAAACAGCCCTGATCTCAATCCAATTGAAAATTTGTGGCGACGTTTGAAAATTCTTGTACGAAAAAAACGTCCATCCAATAAAAGACAACTTATTGAATCTATAATTGATTCTTGGCATCATGTGATTACGAAAGATGAACTCCAAACACTCGTTCACTCGATGAAAAGACGCTGTGAAGCTGTCTTAAAAAATATCCTACTAAGTATTGATTGTGTAAGTATCACTTTAAAAAAATGCAAATCTAAGATAGATCTTACTAAAATGAGCGTAACTTTTTTTGTAATACAGATATTGCAATACTGTTGTTTTTTTTTATTATTAAAGTCTACATTAAATTACTTTCAATGTGATATATAAACATTTATATTTAAGTGAAAATTAATATATTCTACATGCACGCAGAGTTGAAAAACATAAAACTTTTAAAAAATGTCCACCCTTTTGGCCACCACTTTATATAATTGTTAAAATATAACTCTCGGAATGAATAGGAAGTAGGTAATTTTAATGCATTTTCTTAATTACCGTAGGGCGAGGATGCATTCAAAAATTAGAAAAAAGTATTTTGACTGAGAGAAAATGCTTTCATCATTGGTAATTCCCGATTTTAGAGGTTCCATTTGCATTTACTGTTTTAGTGCAGCTTATTCTGTTATTTCAGGTCGCTATATATCACCAGTGATACTTAAAACCGACTTCAATTTTTTTTAAAAAATCTGCCATAGAAGCCATTTTAAACAAATTCAGTTTCCTAAATGCATACTTGAACTTTTAAATGACATTCGTATAACGTTTTTTAATGCTTGAAAATAATAATCAATCAATTTAGTCATTAGTAATTTTGCATGAGACAAAGTTGGAAGTAAGGGGTTATGAATATTATCTTTCCAATTGTTTTTCTGAGTATGTTTTTAGTATACTTTCTTGTATTTCCTTTTTCTGCACTAATTTCCATTTATTGAAAAGAAATTATGAATATTTGTCATCCACTTTCAGAACGGGAATTGTCCACGGTCATAAATGTTCTGTCTATGAAGATTATGGACATTGGAGAATCTAGATGCTGATTTAGCTTACGGTCACTTTGGTTGTAGTTGTTTTTCTTTTTAGACATTACAATCTGTTTCAATACCCGTTTGTCTTTGTTACTTAGCATCTCCTTCCGTCCACTACTTAGCTTTGCCAGGATTGCCTTTCCGTGCTATGTGTACGCAGTCACGATTCTAGACACCGTACTTCTAGAAACGCCTAAAAGCTGGGATGTGGGGCACAGGATTTTCCACATACTCGGATTTCTACATTTGTGGTCTCTTTTGAGGTCTGAATTTTATGCTCTTGACAAAAATCCAAGATGTATATAACTTCACTAAAGTTACCTCATACTATCATATATATAATTTTTATATTAAACCCCCCCCGGTTTTTAAGGTTATATTTTAGTACTTACAACGCGTATTCTTAAATGTCACTTTTATTCACAGGTGTTTCTCTTATTTTGATATCCACCGGTATATCACATATTGATTACTCATGGAATTGAACTGGACATAGCTATCCTCATTTTTTTTCGCGTATTTTTTTTTTCCATGGTACTTTGATTTTGTGATAGTAACTGCTGAAAACTCAGTGTTGCGTATGCATGTAGTAACAATGGAAAAATTCTAGGTTTTAGCACAAATGAAAATTATATATTTTCTGGCGATCCTGAGAGGAAATAAAGACTCCCTTAAGCATTATTTATTGGTGGTTCTTAAAGTGGAGCCGCGGCACTCACTTTGGGAATCACTGCTCGACATGCATTTTCAGCCATAAGGCGAACTCATTGAAGTATTTTTTTAGAGATCCTTTATTGTGCAGAGGAAAGCTATCATTTATTTCATCTGACAAAAGAAGTGACAAGTGTCACGACAAACTAATAAGTTTTGATTGCGTGACAAAAGACCACTTATCCACTCTGAGAGGAAGTCAAGTATTGCACTAGTTGAAGAAAGTGTCACCTTAAGCAGCCAAGTGCCAATGGTCTTTATATGTTAGCTAACTTTCGATTAAAAATAATAAATCGCTTTATCTGTACTTGTAAAATAGTTTTCAAATAATAAAATTTGGATGTAAAGATATTTAATAAAAATATTTCTTTGAGAATTATGTAGATATTCTAAGAGCGGCGTTATTTGTGTTTTTCGAGGGTGTATATTGGCTGGAATCATTTAGTCTATTGTTTGATCATAAATATGCTATTCATCATATTAATTATCCTAATATGCTATCTTTTATTCATTCCGATATCTATTATAATCCTAAATATGTTTGTTGTTCGTAGATGAAACAGTTTGAAACTTCTTTGTGAAGGTCAAAAGAAATAAAAAAATAATTTTGATATGGCAGCCTTATTTAATTAATTTCTAATACTTTATTATAATTATTGTTTACAACTTTTGGAGCCCTACAGATAATTTTGATAATTTTTTATGTGTCTTGTAATGTAGTAAAATGTTCTTGACATAGACTAGGTTTGAAATTCCTACAACATTATCATAGAGCCAGGAAATGTATCAGAATTTTATGTGTTAAATATGTATCGACAAAAAAATGAATGATGAATTTGAACAATTTAATAATGAATTATGGACTAATTTTCTATCCTCTGTTGTAAATTTCTGTTTTTATGTAAATTAAGTTTTCCTTACTTCCAGCCATTTTTAGGAAAAAGAAAAAAAGGAAGTTTAGTAAGTTCAATATTCATTATCGTAAATTTTGAAAATTTCAGTATTTAATTCTCTTTTAAATTTCAATAGAGATAAATGCAATAGTGGATCGAACTTCTCTGTGACTACTTTAAATGACAAAATTTCTCAATTTCAGTCTTCAACTTTTATTATATTATGAGAAAAAACTTTTCTTGAATAATATATTAATCTTATAATTTTGCTATCTTTTCTTCAGAAGGATTCATCCATCTTAGTTACTTTAAGATTATTATGTTTGTTTGAGATGGAAAAATAAATCCTATGAAGCTAATTTTTTCAAAAATGAAAAATTGTTAATATTCTTTTTAATATATTCTATTTACTGTTGGATAAGAAGCAACAAAAAAAAATTAGATACTAAATTAAATTTTTTTTAATACTGAATTGAGCTCCAAAAAAGAGAATTATTCTCACATATAAACGATATAACTAGTTGGCAGATTTCCAGAAGCTCGCATCGAAATTTTAAATGCCAATCAAATCTAAAATTCGTTTACTAATAAGCGAATTAATTTTTATCATTTATTTATATGATTTTTGGAGTCGTTTTGAATTTGCATTTATTAGAAGTTTTATTATTTTAGTCGCTTTCCTGTTTGTTCGTTGTCTGATACATTGTGCTGGATATTAAAGTAATTTTATCCGCTTAAATATTCCACCTCACGCATTCAATTCTTTGTTGCATTTTATATTAAGAATTTGGCTGGTTTCATATCTAGAATTGCAGTCACGAATGCAGTTTCTACAACTACATAATTGTTTATGCTAACTCAGTCTTTTTTGTATTGATTTTTCTGTTAGCTCCAAAGTATGTTACAGATATGTATATTAAGGATTAGATCATATATTTTTACATTCGTTTAATTTGTATACTTGGTAATGAATGGTTATGACTACTTGCGAATAAGTAAAAATAAGTCATTAAATAGGATAAAATCTCTGCTTGCTACACAATCGCCATTCATATAATCGGGTTTAAGGATGGTTTGATTCTACTTATGAATTTTTGTTTGCCTTCGAGGATGAACGTGATTGATCTGGATCTTGTTCAAAACTAAAGCAAGAATGGTTGGTAATTATATTTTTTTAAATCATAAGAGGTTATTGAGTTGTGTGAACTTTCTCCAACAAGCCTTCCAATTTTGGAAGTCATAGTGGTGGCTGTTTTAACGTATCGTCTTTAAACCCGCCTCCGGGTTCTTTGGATTTGACATGACCCAGATGTGGCGTTATATTTATATTAGAGGCTTTCAACCCTCTTTAGTTATCACTCATGGAACATGTTCCACCCTCATTGTTGAGGGATATGTATGAAAATAAAGCACCAGACTCATCAAAATAGTGCAAGTCGCAAGACGGTTTGTCATTGGATAAGAGATTGTGTTTTACAATATTCATGCAGATATTGGCTTATGTCTTACAATGTAATGCTTTGATTATATCTTAATGATTTAGATATTTTTATTCGATTTAAGCGTTGTTTAAAATTTTGATTACATTTTATTAGGCATTACACTTATTTATGAAGTAGTAATTATGTCATTTGTAACGCAGCACTTCTTTGTTCACGAACCAAAGTCGTAACAAAATTATAATGGAAGACTTGTCTTGTCTGAATGGAATTGTGTTGTAGAGAAATCGATCAAAAATGTTTCTTCTACCAATTCCTTGATCAGGACGTTTCTGAAAAATATTTCCCGAGCAGAATTATTTTTATTTTTTTTAAGATTAAAGAAGGCAGAAATTTAGATAATGTGAGAAATGTTTTGCTATTTATTAATACGTGGAGGAAAAATAATGTCGCAAGATAATTTCATACTTAAAGAAATTATCTTTTAAATTTGTATTGAAAATAACGAAAATTGTCTAGATATGTGATCCTTTTTTGAGAATTAACTCTCCCAATGCATTATTGATTGCGTACATTCAATTTTTCTTTAACCACTTAACTGTTTTATTTTCTTTACTATCTAATAAGATGACACCTTCTATTTTGAGAATATTTTCTTATTTTGATTTGAATGGAAATCCATTGAATACTTGACTTGTCTATGTATTCGAAGTAATTTTAATAGTGAATTATAATCGTTATGAATAGTTTATTTTTTTTGTTTACAACTATCAAAATTCGATAAATCGATGCACGTATGGCATTCGGGCAAAAAAGTTAAGTGATTAAATGAAAATTATTCTAAGTGAATGATATTTTTGGCTTACTAAATTATTGGCGATATAAAATGAAAACTTAATAATGCAAAAGTTAAATAATTTTGTTCACTTTCCAAAAACTCATATCTGAAACGATACTTAAAAATCTTTTTAATACCGACCGAACTGTTAACTTATGAAGATGCGCCTTAAACGTTACAGCGGTTAAAAAAGTATTATATGGTTAAACTTAAAATGTACTCACTACTATTTTGCGGATAATAGTTGTGGCAAACACAAATAAAATGTTTTTGAACCCACGGCATTTTGGTTCATGTGGATGCCAGAATTACATCGGCCTCCACATGAACGGAGAATTCATCATATTATTTGTTGGGATATTTAAAGAATACTTGTCCGTAAAAACAAAGATTTTTGTTCTATTATTTTTAAATGGTTTCAGTGGAATTATTTGCTTGCTTATAAAGAAAGAATGTTTTGTAAAGAGTCTAAAATTTATGATTGAAAATTTCCCTCGAGAAACTGAATTCCATCATATACTTAATCTGTGCTATTTTGATATTTAAGTATTTACTTATCAGCCTAATTATCATATTCATGCATTGCCTGATATCTTTCTGATGCTGTTAAATATTTTGAATGTCTAATAAAATCGTAGCAACATTGTTGTATATTTTGTGCTGATAAGAATGTGTTCTTTGAAATGATAGAATGCATTTTATAACCACAAGTTTTTTCTTCAAAACAAGGTTTTCTTTTCTTTCTTATGCATAATTATATTTCCATCGATTTTGATGGCTTTTTTTGCTTGCAGATTTATTTCTGTGTCTCCAGTATGTTTAATAATAGTGTGTTTCTTGTTTTTTCCAGCTCATCTTGTTAGGATGCAGGCATAAGTATGACATCTTTGAAAACAGAGTGCCGAAAATTTTCGCCGAATATCTTCAATAAGAGCAAGTGTCAGAACTGTTTTCGTGGAAAAGATGCACATTCGTCCGAAGCACTCGAAAGCAATAGGGTAAGTTTCGTCATTTTGCATTCACAATGAGCAACATAGCTGCAATGAACGACAATCCCTAACCACAAAATATCTTGGAAATTCTTAGTTTATTGGAAAATACTTTTTCCTCTCTTTGTTGGAAAACTATTGCATTGTTTAGCATAACATTGAAATCTGCTAAAGTTTTAATTTCCAAACCAGTACTATGCATATTATTTTTTAAACTTGGCATTTATAAATAATTAATTATAATAAAACAGTGTTAATAAGAAAAACATGTGGTGTAATTATATAGGAACGATATTATCACACCATCTTCCTTATTTTCCATCTATAACACATACACACAGAGACCTTTTTACCGCTATTCAAGTTTAATTTCCATCTCTTCAAATTATTCAAGAATGCAAAATAATACTGAAAGATATCTGCATATTTTAAAGAATATATTCTTATTTTCTTACGTTTGCTCTCTTAATTAGTCTTAGGCATGATTCTATCGTCCAAAGTGCAATTTTCTCACGCAGAAAATTTAAATCGAGTCTTCTCAACTAAAGTTTTTATATTAATTTAATACAATGTTATCGTATAAGATTTTTTCAGAAATTGGTTCCATATGATAATCCCGTGATGTTAAAATCTTAGTATATTTTAATTTTGGAACATCAAAGTTGTGACTTCAGATGAATGTTATGTTACAAACGTCCTATTACTCCAAAACAAAGCGGCGGAAGTGGTCTTCTGAAAACTTGCTCACCTACTCTCCAATAAAGGTGATATCTCAGAATATCCTTTCATGGTATTGACATAAAATAATTACGAAATATTAACCTCTGCATTTCTACTGAATCTAACGCAAGCGATCGTTAACGAATTTTTTGACGATTAATCCCTGACATGCGGCTAATAGCATACAAAAATCGAATTTGTGTTTCACACCCATTTTTTTTCAACTGATTGAAACGAAATTTGATACAAAACTATACTTGTAGTCACAAAATGTCATACCAAATTTGATATATTTAAATCTTTGCGTTTTCGAACTGTCGCATTTACATGTTTCTGAGTGTACAGATCGTCAATCATGTATTGGATTTGACTCAAAATTTAATTGATGTCTACACTATAGATGCTAATTTTGTATACCAAATTTTACATATCTGGCTCTCTTAGTTTTATAGTTATCGAATTACCTTATATTTCAATAGGCGGACCGACATACTTTCTCTGAATGGATATTTCTCAAAATGTGAAAGAAATCTCCGAAATTACTATAAAGACCTTATATCAAATTTCACTTATCTAGCTCTGAGCATTTTTAAGTTATTTTTTTCTCAAACAGACATTTTCCAAAACTGTGTTTTTTGAACTCGGGATATATTAAAATGTGGAGATTTGTCAAAATCTGAAATTCGAATTTTTTTGATGATTACAATACTTCCTTTCTCTGTACTTCGTATACGAGAAAGTAAAAAGTCATTAATACGCTATCATTTTTAACCTGCACTTGTATAATGTCTATAGACTTTAAGCCGCGTTTCAAGATTCTTGCAAATTCTTATTCAGTTTGCATTACTACTTTTATTAAATAGTCGTATGGCAGGGACCTTAAATTTATTCGATATTCTGAGTTAAAATGGTTGCGAAGTTTCAAAAGATCAGTGGTTTTGTTCTGAATATTAAAGAACATTTTGCGAACATTTAATTAAAGTACTTAATGCGAAAATTTCTGAAGTTTCATAAATGGAATATGATAAATATACCAGCATGGATACATTCATTAGATAGACAAGTTCCTCTTTTGTATGAAACTAATAAAAAAAAAAATTTACAATCGTATCATGTAAACCTGCATTTTCCTGAAGAAATTGCACTGAAGAGTTGCCTTGACCTTGAATATCTTATTTCAAAACATCTCGTAAAGTGATTAAAAACATACACTATTTTTTTTTGATGTTAAAACAAAAGGGCAAAGACGAAATCATAGAAGGGTAGTTGATAATAAATTTACTCCTATTTTATTTACCCCTTTTTTACTTTTAAAGAGATGGTCGGACAGTAATGTTGGCAGGATTTCTTGTAGGAGAGATTACAGCCATCTCTGTTCCTTAGTCGAAAACGAGTTAATTTCTTTTTTCCCCTTTGGAATTTTTCCTAGAGAAAAGTGAGATCCGGAAAACTGGTTGGACTTGTAGATTTGACGCGAATTCCATCATAATTTTGCTGCAGAATATGATTAAGACGATCTCTTTCACATTGTTGTTCTTTATTTTTTAAATTCAAATTTGTTTTCCTTGTTGTTTTGTTTTTCGTTACCCTTCCCTTGAATTGTCATTTTTTATTGATATGTCAGTACTTTCTAGCATTTATCATAATTATATTTTATGCCGTTTAAGGCTGAAATATATATGTTTTGAAATAAGACCTTGCAAATTATGAATGATTAAAAAAAACGTGAGCATGAAATTTTTATCTCGTATGCCTGAATTTAAATTTGCCAGGAATCAGTTTAAAACAGCTTAAAATTAATGACATTTCAGTGTTGAAAGGGAATTCCTACTTATTCAGAAAAGGTAGCTGCTTAGGGTCGCTGGACTGAGGCGACCAGAAACAGGTCACTTAAAAAGTACCATTTAGATTAATTTTCAAATAAGTAAAATTTTCAAATATGCAGATTCTGTTTGTTATAAGTTAATATCAATACTTTGTCAAATATAATTGTTCATGTCCATATCTATTTTCATACATTTTGTTATTGAAGTATTATAAACGTTTTGTATAAAAGATGTGTGCAAATGTGGATGTCGCACATTCGTATGTTATAATAATGAAATAATAACCGATGTATTTTCAAAAAAGTAGAATAAAAATGGCTTAAATTAAATCATTAATATATTAAAATACATTGTATTCTAAATTAAATAATTAGTTTATTATTTAGGGTCTCATAATACCTGTATATAATTTCTATACTTCTCTTTATTCCTTTGAATAATTTTTTCCGAGAAATCTGCATGACTTGCAATTTAAATAAATTCAAATCTATTTCAAAATATTGCTTTGTAATAGGTTGTTATTGATTAGTTTCGTAGTTCAATTCCAGAATGCTTTGGCTTGGCGAGATAAATATTTGTGAATATTCGTCCGTCTATATATTAAAGTTTAGAATATAACAGTGGAAAATATTCTTTTCGTGTTTCTTTTGCTACAAGGATAATACATTGATCCTCTAAAGGAACTCTTATCAATTTTTTGTAGAAAGTCTCAATCGATGGTTACAGGCATAGAGGTATAGCTTTCAAATCTGTGATGATCATTCGACTTGATTGCATTTCCCCAATAACTCATAATCGCATAGAAGGATGGGAACGTGTAACTTAAAAATATGAGGTGGTCAAACCAGCATTTCTTTGATGCCCAAATCATATTACTTGTGTTTTCGTTTTGTGGGGGATTAGAAGATAACGTGTATGTGAAGACCGAGCGTGATTAAATAGACTTATTTACAAAGTTGTACTGCATTGTAAATAATATAATTCTGATTTAATAATATAATAATTATTGAAAATAATATAATAATTCTGAAACATGATATACTTATCCCATCAGGATATTTGAATCCAAACTTACATAACGTACGATTTTCTTACTGTGTTATCAGAAACTTTGTATTTAAATTTTCTTTGCTCTAGCCAAAAGTTAATTTACTAGCATTGTCATCACATGCATAAAAGCTTTGGCAGCTATTCTAATTTTCCAGCTATTAAATTAAATACTTATCTCTATGCACCAAAGTGTTGACAGCTATTCTTATTTTCCAGCTATCTAACTGAATACTTATTTGTATTTACTAAAGCGCTAGCAGCTATTCCTATTTTCCAGCTAATTAAATATTTATCTTAAATATAAAAAGCGTTGACAGCCATTTCAAATTTCCAGCTATTAAATTAAATAGTTCGAAACGGCGTTTGGCTTAAATGCAACATTTTGTGTCGAATGCCTAACTGGCAAACAGTTAATTTAATTTTAAACGAAATATTTCTAAATTAAACTGTTCCATAGTAATATCGATGTAAAAAACGTCATTGTTTTAATTTGAATGCATTAATGATATTTCCGGTTTCCCTTTTCGTTACCAAAATAATAATTTAGAACTTGACAATATCCAAACATTTTTATAATATCTGTAGTTTCTTTTTTAATATGTCAAATGCGTTAGCAACACTTTTTTATGTACGAAAATGAAATTTTTTTTCCTTATATCCTCGCAAATATGTGATTTTGCGGAAAAAATACGTTTCTAAAACTAAATTTGAATATATATATATTTTTTCGCCAATAAATATTTCGGGAATACATTCTGTTCTTCGAATTGCTGTACAATATCATGCTTGTGTTAATTACTTACATAATTTTTTTAAAGCAAAATCTAAGCACTTATGTAAAATCTTATAAAAAGTATACTTTATATAGTTGCATATTGGATTTAATCTTGGTTTTTTCCTATAATAATTGAAACTTTTTTTGCGGAAATTACCTCCCCCTCCCCCCTCTACTCTAATTTCCATCTTCTATTTTAATTCTCTTAAATTCTCCGTACTTTGTTTAATTCAGGACATGCTATTGACTTCTCTTTTTGTATTCAAATCCATCCTAATACCTGTTATAGCATCGCGTGCATATTTCCGTTTAGATAGATACATCGAGACAAATAAAAAAGATGAGTCCTCAGTTCGAACGGGTTAATATCTTTCTGTAGAGATTCTTAACTGCACCTAACAATGCATCTTTCTTATCCTTAATCCTTAGGTGTGAAAATGACGACAAGAAAAAAGTCCTGAGCGGGCGCTAATGTGCATTTGGCGAGCGAATATCTCTTTACGATCCATTGCTTTGGCATGTTGCCTGTACCGTTTCTAATTGTTTCAATCTTTATCGCATCCTCTTCTTGTAATGAACCGTAATCTCAGCCAGTGAATGGGACATGGAATGCCTTAATGTCATCTTTTTTACCGTTAAAGCCACCCATTACTCTATGCTTTGTTTCCCCATTCTGAACAACAGGTGTCTCATCCCCTCTCCCTTCCCCCATTTCTCTGTCAAATTACTTCCTCGATGACAGGCATTCGGGAGTCCGTCGACCCATATAGCATCTCAATTATTAAACCTTTATTGTTCCATCCCTTTCTCTTGGTGAATGCCTACCTTCTCCACGTGGTGGATGTAGGCCGTTGAACCTTTCTGCTTTTTTTTTTTATCGGAAACTATGGAACCGTTTGAACAGTGGTTGTCCATTCCTTTTTCGGAAGTGGACAGAACGAACGATCGATGTCGGAAGCCTGGAATGTGTGTTCCATTGTCAATATTTGGGTTTCGGGTTGCCGAGTAAAAAAAGTGGTTTATATATAATTAGTAAGAGCGGAACGGGATCCATATGTATGTTCGGAAGGGGTAACTATCATTGCTTCCTGTGGTCGAACGGAATACTTCCTGGTTGTAGTGTATCAGCTGTTCGATAAGTATGCTCGATATGACATTTCAGTAATTTAATC
This sequence comes from Argiope aurantia, assembly GCA_026543865.1. NCBI lineage: Eukaryota > Metazoa > Arthropoda > Arachnida > Araneae > Araneidae > Argiope > Argiope aurantia. The sequence goes on along the minus strand of JAPMOR010102437.1, from coordinate 252,612 downwards.
AGTGTCGGCTACTCAGCGGGAAGATCTTTTGCTCGATGAAAGATAATGCACGAGATGTCAATTAAAAGTGAATGAATTGCTTTCTTCCGTATTGAATGAAAATCATCTGTGATTTCTTTGAGCCGTTGACAGAAGTAGGGGTAACAAACTTTGAAGAATTTTTTTCTCTTTTCGATTACATTAATGATAGTTTCATTTGTTCATGATTTAATCCGCCGGTTAAAGAATTTCAGATATGTGAATGTACATAGCTACTATATGCAGGAGTTTTCTATTCCTGTGCAAGACATTTAAGTAGGGAAAAGACATGTAACATATATTAATCAAAATAATCAATATATTTTAAAAATAGTTTACGGAAACATGATTATAATATGATTCGAAAGCAGTATTGATGATTTCATTCTCAATGTATTTGCTTACATTCGAACGCTGGTTATAATTTAGAGTTAAATTTTATGACTTTAAGTAATATTTTAGGAAAAACTGTGAAAAACATTTTTTAAAACTGATTTACAAATCTTCCATTTTTTTTTCTACTTTTAAAACGTGTTATTTTTTTAAAAACTATTTAATTTGAAATATCAAGTAGGAGAAATCTGTCGGAGAAAGCATTTTTTTTTTTTAGAAATTAAGTATTTTAATAAAATATACGCTTTAAAATCGTGTAATAAAAAAAAGGAAAACATATTTTTGATTCATATTTTAAAAAACTCTATTGATTAAATTTTTTAAAGTTGAATGTACTGTTTTTCTCGCAGAAATTTAAGTTATAAAAATTTTTATTCTGCTCTCTATGGAATTCAGAATTTCTTTTCTTTAATCTGTTAAATTCCGCTAGATTCTTTTTTTTTTTTAAATGTGGCCTTAATGTGTGATCAACAAATGTGGCTTATCATTCTATACTGCTTAATCTTAAATCTAATCGATTTCATTTTACTCTTTAATTCTGAGTCCTTTTCACAAACTTTTATACTTTTTAATTAATACGAATGAACCTAATCTTTTCAGTATATCTCAAACTCTAGGCATGCTTTACTGGAAAAATTACTTTTTTTTGCTTATGATAAGAAATGCGATTATATTTGAAAAGTATTTTTTGTACTTGTGGTAATATCTTTCAAAATCAAATTCCGTACAGTAACCTCATTTCCGTCAGAAATTAGATTAACTGTTACTTATTTCCTTTCCACAAATCCTTTAAGAATGATAGGGGGGGGGGGTACCAGCTCAGGTGTCGTCCTCGTCATCTGACCGCGGTTCAAAATTACGAGGTCCCAAAATAGCCCAAGTGTTGCTTCAAACGGGACGTTAATATAACTAAACTAAACTAAACTAAACTAAACTAAAACTTTAAGAATGATAAAGTGTGATATCTATAAATATGCTCCGTGAAACAAAAGTGTGGCTGTTAAGAGTTATAAAACTCTAAGACAAAAATGCAGAGGAATAGTTTGATTTTTTTTTTAAATTTAAAATTAGTTTTCAAATGAATTATGTCTTCCCATGTTGGCATATTTTATTGAAATTTTTATCATTTTTTTTTTGGTTTGTTGAATGCTTGTTTTATTTAACATGGATATTTAATTAGGATATTTTTTAAATGTTTGATATGGATTACTTTAATGTAGGAAGTATCCAAATAAAGGATATGAAAACTTTTTTAATGATGATTTTTAAGTTACCCTAATTTAGATTTTTCTCCACAGCTATTAGCAATTAACTATTTTTAAAGTAATTATAAATCAATTTTCAGAGGTTGTTAGCACAGAAAGAAATGTGTAAACAATATAATGAATTTGGTTGTTGTTTTTTTCTTTGAGCATTTTTTATTACTGAAAATTATTTTTTTATGAAGGAACGAATTCTTTTGGTGTAAATGTTATATTCTTCGATTCTGTTTCTTATTAAATCGCCAAGAGTGAACTGATTTGATAAGATTTACGGTTAAACTCACCGTAAAAAAAAGAATCCGGGACATAAGTGTGTAAAAATATATAAATAAAATAAAATAAATAATAATAAAATAAATAAAAAATCTATAACGTGTATTGAAAAAATCCAAAACGAGTGTTTTGGTGACTAACGAAGACATATAAAATAATTACTTTTCAATGGTGATATGCTTCATTCTTTCTAAAAACTTCAAATCTTAATTATACATGCCACGATTTTTCATTTTATTTTAAACAACATTTTGACTCTAAAATTATCCCATCCTGAGCTTTATGAAATAAAGGATTTTATAAAAAATGAAAGCTTAAAAGTTAACTTCAGGTGGTAGGCCACAAAGGACCTTTGTCCTTTAATTGAATTTTGAGTTCAACAAAGCTCAGTTAATATTAACATAGGATATGAATGGAGAAGTTTGACGTTTTCTTAATAAAAGCCATTTATCCTGCTAAATTTCTAGAAATTTTTCTTAAGAATTTTTGAGATTTAGAGATCGATTTCGATATCCACATTACTAATACGAGTGGCCTCTCTTGCTAACTGATCCGCAACCTCGTTTCCTAATACTTAAATAAGGAGATGCCAACTAAGGAGCTCGAGATGTTGAAGATTCTCCAAACAATAATAAATCCCACTGGAGAATCCCAAGTGCTTTAAGGGACGATTAGTTGATCCATTCCCGGTTATACATTTCCAGTGTTCTCAATGCTGGCTAAAAGATGATTACTCAAATTACATATTCGTTCTCCCCCGCTTTCTTTCCGCCATCGTGTTTTCTCGAAGATTTTTTTTTCTTGTAACTCATCCTCCTGTTCGGCAATGACACACTTACCCACTTCGCTGCTCATTAAGTGTTAGGTAACAGCACATCTTTTCGTAATCACGAGCCTCATCAAGGGAGGACAGGTGAGATGAAGATTAGACGAAAAGAATAACTAAAAATTCAATAAACTTTTCAAAGGCCACGGATGCGCCAAAACCTCTAAAACTCAAATGGAGAGAGAGAGAAAAGTAAAATTAATTGCTTTTCCCACGGGTTCGGCAAGCGGTGCTAAAGCGTAAAACTGGTCCTAGTAGGCAATGTTTGTTTTGTTTTCGATTACCTGAGCGATGAGTTTACTTGTTTCAAATAAAAAACGCGGCGGAAGTTTTCCAGTTAATTATTTTTCAAAGAATTTGTACCTAACCTTGACACTTAAATCGATTGTTTTGATGCGAATACTATCAAGTGCGCTTGTGTTTTTTTACTCGGTAATAGGAAACTGGTTTGGGAGGATTTTTGTATAATCTAGCGAAAGTGAGCATTCAAATTTAAGTGGAGATATGATTCATTCTAATTTTAAAACAAAATAAAGCTGATAAATGTGTGGAACGCCTCCGCTAGCTGCTTTGCACTGAAAGATATTTTATTGTGGGAAATCAGCAGTCATCGCTAAATAAAGATTAATATTAACTTTTCTACCTTTCTTTGCTTAAATTCATGGTTGCAATTTCCGTCTTTTATTTATCCATTAGTAATTGTGGATTTTCCCAGTCTTTTATATCTCTGAGTGGTGCAATCAAATATTATTTCTTTATATATCTTTATTGAATTAAGTCGTTGATATATGTTTACCAAAAGGTCTTATTCTGAAGATTCTTATTATCTTTATTTTAGTGTTAGGTAATTTAGAAATTCTTATCAGATATTTTTAATAAATGAATTTTGTACTTATACCAGAAATAATTATTAAACTTGGCCTCATTGTAAAACAAATTGAATTCTGTATTGCTTTGATATTTCCACTGAACATTGATAATGACCAGCTAAAACGAAGTTTGGCGATTCATCAGTTATAATTCGAAATGCCATTTTTGCGCTACTTTTTATTCATATCTTTCTGTGCATGAGGTAAGGCAAAATTGTCATTGCCCAATAAATGTGTTGCAATCTTGTATTGGTGTTGAATAAATGTGCACCTCACCATATATTTTATTTTGAAGGCTTGATTACATATTGATAGCAATGCTTTATTCATTCTTTAGTATCATGATAGAATCCAGTTCTTATATTCAATTTTTTTCCCTCCTCTCTTTTGAACCGAAGAATATTCTGCCATCAATATCAACGTTTTTTATTGCATAATTACTGGACCCTCGATACCTCTACCTCTTGCCCAACAATTTTTTTGGAACTCATTAATTATCCCCTAAATCCGCCTTGGGTCAAAGATTACAAGAAAACAGTATCCCAGTTGAAGAAAGATGCGAAGCGTTTATTTTATCGGGCTCGGCTGATAGTGGAATTGATTAATTTCGAGGTGTGGCAGAAGTATTCAGTCAAGGGTAGAAAGAGAGCGTATTGACAAATCTGAAGCTTCAAAAACGATGCTCCGCAGCTGCAAGCGAGGAAGTAGATGTAATTTTTCTTTTTTACATCAGCAAAGGAATTAGATGAAATCTGGATATTACTGTCCTTCAGGTGGTAGAATCTTCTAAATTGTCGTTTTCTTGCATGATCTGAATGATTAAAGCTCTTTTTATCAAGTACCTTTTAAAAGTTTATGATGTTTTAGAATTTCTTTTCATAATGTTTTGTCACCTTTTTGTAGAAAGATAATAATTTGGGGACTTGGTGAACTAAAAGCTACACCGTTATGTATGCTATCTTTTTGTTTTGAATAATTCCCAACTTAGAATATGTGATACATTGAGCATTCTTGGAATAAAATTTCAACATTCCCCCAAAAATAAAAATTATTCTTTTGTTAAACACTAGCCGGAAACAACGCCAGAAATTACGACAACGCTCCTCCTACTACATGATATTGTCGCTTTTATAATGGAAGGAACATGCCCATCCTGCTAGGGCGTTAATATTGGAAGTCGATAGTAATACATTACTGAACTTTTTGGGGCAGATAACTGACAGTCAATGAACGTATCAAGGGGTCGGGTGAATTAGTGAACAAATCCTACTGTAGAAGTCTATCCAAATTCACCAGAAAAGCAAATGGTAATTGCAAACCTGACAGCAGGTTTTGTTTTAAAAAGAATTAAGGAAGTTATTTCAGGGACATTAGATTCCAGTGAAAAATGTATTCGACCTACAAAACGATTATAATTTTTATTTGCGCATCTAAAAAGACCAAATACTCATTGGCATTTTATGAAAGGAATGAAGAGATATAAACAATTTTTACTTAGACAAATAAATTATTTGTAGCAAAATAATCTACAAAGACCTGACTGTCAAAAGTGCGAGAAAGGGCAAGTAAGTCATAATGTAAAGTGTCATGATTTCTTTCCACTAATTTATAGCGAAATTTTATTTTGATCTTACTGTTCGGTTCTATTTTAGTCATTATTGTCAGTTCCATTGTAAGGCCTGTTTCGACACTGTTTGGCGCAATTATGCAATAGGGAACGAATCTCATAAGGCAATTTTAAATATAACTGTTTTTACAAATGATAAAAAAGGATGAACAACTCCAAATATGATTTCTAAAACATATTATTGCGTTACAAGTATGCTGTTGTGTAAGATTTTGGAATTGGTTCCATTATGCCTTGCAAACCACGTATATTTAGATATACCGTTTAGAATAATAAATCTGAAATTTATTAAATGATAGTTCGCGACTCCATTATATCTAGTTTTTAGCACTGCCTAATTATGATGTCAACTACATTTATTATGTTCATTTGAGCCATTCAATTTAGTTCTGGTTTAAAGGAAATTTTGTTTTCTTTTTCCTTTTAAAATCTATTGTGCATCAACTTAGTATCAAACTTCTATTAAAAGTGAGTGAATTATGATTTTGTAAAAGGTAAACGCATTGTTGGGATTCCTTAAATAAGTATTAAAAAATTTTACATCTTTCAAACTAACCCATTGTTGATCTATTGTGTGAAGTAAATCATATCATTCTGTCGTCCATATAAACCAATAACATCAATCACTTTCGATTACGTGCATCTATGGCCTAAAATGCTGTTCTCCTACGTCGTCCGTCTCCCAAGGACACTGCCAGTTCTTTCGAACAATTCACGTGGGGAGGGGAACGAAAGCACGTTCGACAACACCCAGTCTTTTGACAAATGTCACCCAACTCCGCTTTCACTTTTATCTGTTTCTTTCTTCTTCTTTTTTTTTTTTTTTTTCTTCTTTTTTCTTTTTCCTTTTCTTTTTTCCCTCCCGTTAAAGAAGCCGTGGGGGAAGGTAATGTAATAATAGCTAGTTCATGACACGTAACCATGAAAAGGTGTTGAAACTTGAACTGCAGCTGCGATTCCGAACACTTGCTGTTTGACGAATTGTTGAAGGAAGTTGATTTAAATGCAGCTGCTTTTGAAAACATTAGTTTGTTTTATTGAAAATTTTTAAAATCCACCCAAGTTAATTAAGTTTAGTTGTACTACAAATGTCGTCATTTAACCGGATTAGAATATGCTGATCAATAAATTTTCATAATTAATAACCTTATTTGATATTAATACGAAGTGGTTACAAATGGAATTGAAACTGCATTTTTACTGGCATTTGACGAAGTAGTTGAAATTAGGGAAGGGAGATATGCCTATGACATATATTTAAAGTTAAGAATGACTTTCTATGTATGGATACCACGCCATACAAGAACCATATTTATGTACCTTATTGGTGGGATTGAATACCTGCAATTTTAAATGCTTAGACATTATTGTATTTTGGATGGAAGAGAGAAACATTGTAACTGAAGATTAGTCTACAATGGTATAAATGCAGAAGATTGCATAGTGTGCTTATTAATATTATGTAACTAAACAAATAGCTAGTGAAAAGAAATAACACATAAAACGTAAACATATGTGACACAAAAATCGCACTATTATTTACTGTCGAATGGCAACAGCCAAACGCAAGCAAATCGCTATATAAAGGTTGTCAGATTTTTTCATTGAACGTTTTTATAACTGCATTTAATCCAATACGCCTTTAATTAAAATGTTAGTAGTAATGTTTTAGATAGATTTAACTAAAAATAGTGCACTCAGAAGAAATGAAAAAAAAGAAAAAGTGTGAGATAAAATATAATCGATTGCTAAACTCACTATCATTTACTTATGGAAATTGATGACCATATTTACCAAAGCCATTGTCTTACAAATATGTTTTTTCGAAATATCTTAAAATAAAAAAATTACCTTTTAATGACACCAATTTCATTTTTATACGATGTTTTCTTTATTTCTTTTTATAATTTTTTAAAATGTAGTACATAATTTGTAACATTTTTTGATGTTATGAAATGTAAGCTCATGCATGAAAACACTTAGTCGCGTGTTTTTAATAATGTTAAAATTTAGATTAAAAATGCATTCTCTAAACATTAATTCCGGATTAATATTTTTCCGATTTTATTTTTGTAGTATAAACAAAAGCAAGTGTTTATAAAGTTTATAAACAAAAGCAAGTGTTAATTGCAAGTGTTATAATTTGTTTTCACTTATTCAAATAAAATCATGTTTTTCATTTTCCCATCGTATGAAATAACAAGATGACATTTAGAATATGCATTCTATATTAATATTTAACTGTCAATTATCTGGGTGAAATAGCTGGTCGTCAGAAGCAACTAGTTTAAGAAATATGAATTTTGCGTCCTGCTGTTTAGTTTAATAAACTGTTTGTGTTTTGTAATTGTGAGGAAGTGTCTAAACCAACATCTCATTTAGTATTCTGTGATGTTGAAGGAAATCACATTGTGATAGACAAATGCGGAAAGTATTGACGTTTTCTCTGTGAAACAAATTATTTTAAACAGTGTTATTACCAAACACTTTCTCACTCCTGGTATACATTTAAGCGTTGTTTTGTGAAATTTACAAAACAACGCTTTTAGTGTTTTCGAACTTACCATATATTAAATTGTAGCTCTCAATTATCTGTGTATATAAAACACTAAAGTACAGAAATCTCCTATTCTTTGCTGTCAAATGGCAACAGTCAAATATAAAAAAAATCGTCATATGAACGTTTCAGACTGCTTTGCTGAACGTTTTTACAGTTGTACTTAAATCAGCGTTTTGCTGATTAAAGGAACTGCAAAATATTATTAGAAATGCTTGGGAAAGATCTCGCCATGTCAATTTGGGGAGAATAGAAGATATAAAATAAATCGAGAAATAAGCATCAAACAGAAAGTAAAGAATTCGAACTCGAAAACAGGTTATAGATAAAATTGGTATTAGCTGTAAAAAAACAAGTCAGAAAAATCTATATATTAACCTAAATATTAAAATGCTGTAACTAGCATTTTAAGAGATTCGTGGACGTGTATGTTATAACGTTAATTTTCTTTGAGATGTTAAATGACGTGAATTTTGAAACATTAAATTTGAAAACCTCATTGTCACGCATTAAATTTTTTATTGATTTAAATTTTTTAAAAATTAAGGTATTCGCGTATTGAGTCGTTGATAATTTTTCTCTTTTTATTGCCCTTGAACATGTTGAGAGCAAGTTTTATATAAATGTTTCAGAATCGAAATTTTGAACTTATAAATTATAGTCAAAATTTGCTGGATATTATTAAAAATTTCCCAGTGTTTTATTCAATTATACTAGCATTGAATTCCAGTAAAAAGGTTAGTGTTCGGAGAACCTTTATTTTTTTATATGCACCCTTTCCTGTAAAATTTCTGCTGGCACCCATCCATAGAAACTAGAATAGTGATTTCATCATTTAATGCGACATCAGTCAAAATGCGAAAAGTCAATCGTATCCCTTTAACCTGACCATCACTGTCATTTTTATTGGTCTATTGTGTAAACGCACGTTTGAAGAGTGTGTTACGTCAACTAGCGTGACATTCGACGTACGCTTCCTTGTTTTTCACTGTCTATACCACACAGAAAGAGAGAACCAAACCCATGTGTTGTTGTCAAATCAAAGGAAAAGGCATTACCCACTCTTATCCATATTTGACTACACATCAGTGGGTGCGGGTTCAGTTGTTAAAAGGCCGCAAATGGCCTCTAAACGAGCTTCTGGTTTGCTTGATTTTCACCTAGGGAGGAGATGCTTAGGTTGCAACTTTTGTTACCTTTTAACATGCGTGCTTTATCACCATCCTCGCCTCCTCATGATCTCTGATAGTTATCTTTAACTAGTTAAAGGCGGAGAGGAGTGGTTGAAGTTAAATTTAACATGCGCATTAATAGAAGAGTGTTGGCGAGCACGCCCCTCTTGCTGCTTTGTGCCGATGCAAATTATTTTTAACCACCGCGCCTTACTTTTGGACTTTCATTACTCGATCGTGGGATGTGATAATGTCATTGAGTTCGAGTCTAAGCTATTAGTGTTATGTTTCACATGGTTGTGGTAGCGGGATTCTTTTTGTGTGAAATGGTTTTTGATTTTGGTGAGTTGCAGAGGGTTCAGTGTAGGATTCAAAGAAAAATGACACGGGTAGAATGCTTGTCGTGAAAAGGTTATATAGTGTTATATTAATGTACCGGACAGTTTTAAATGTTTAATTGTCAATGGAAGTATATAAAAACTTTCAATGACAATGATCCACATTATGTTGGTTTATATATTTTTTTAAAAGTCATGAATGTTGCTTTACAGAAACTAGTTAATGAAGTTATGTTATTTATATTTAGCAGAATCTAATATGGAATATAGAGGAATTTGTTTCAGTTCGTTCACCTACTCATTATCAAATTAGTGATTTTCTTTCTTTCTTTTTTTTTTTTTTCTCTTTAGTTTTAAAAACTTTTTTTTTTTTTTTTTTTTTTTGGCTTTCCTTTTCAGTATCAGTTGCATTTTTGTGTTATTTTAATACTTCTTGATTTCCATGAATTTGTAGCACGATAGCAAAAATCTTTTTGAGAGTAATTTCGCTTTTTATTTATGCAGCCATTTTCATTTCGTGGTATGACAAATGCTTGGTGGAGAAAATATAGCAACACAAAAGTATTTCATTTTTTGATAAAATTTAAAATGTGAATAATGCTTTAAAGTGTTTCATTCTTTTAAATATTTTCGGTGTGTTGAATTTTCTATAGGCATATAAATTTTATATACTTAAAACAATAGGAACAATTTACGAACCAGTTCCCCAGACCTAATTGCTAGTGCGATTTCACCAGCTTTTACTTCGTATGAAAATTTATGATTTGTAGATATTTCATCAGTCGTCGCTTATCACCCAATTTCCAGTCGATATCTCATAAACCCTACTTCACGGTATATTCTGATTGCGTCACCAAGGCATATTTTGATTGAGAAATCACCAACCCCTCTATAGATTTCGCCATTTTTATTTTATATAAAAACTTGTGACACTTAGTCATCATGGTAACCGTTCGTCCATCATCCTCCTATTTCAAGTCATATCACAAAATGACTCCCGAGTCAACTATTGACTCGTTTCTGCTAGTTTTATTCTCAATTTCATAATTTTGGAATGATAGTTAACCAATCGGAATGCTTTATTATTACTATTATGCAAAAATAGTTTAAAGTGGTATCTTTCTTTTCTTGTTACACGATGCAGTTAGTGGAAGTTGGTTAACATGACAAAATTAATACTATAAATAATAGTGAGCGAACATTTGGTCACCGGAGGCTGTTAGTAATAATTATATGAAATATTGCTATTTTATATCTAAACTTTTAATTTATAATTTATATTGGTTTTTCACTGAATGTGTACAAAAATAATATACATTCCATAAATGTCTCAAGTGTTCTGCGAAACTTAGTTAAACCAAATTGCAAACACATTTCCAGAATAAAATGTCTCCTTTCTTCTTCTTTTTTTCGTATGTGTGGCTAATTAGAGAAAACAACTACATGGGATTAAAATGCAAAATATTTCTAGATTTAGAAATTAGAAGTACTATTAAATATTTTTTTCTTCGGTTTATAAATGGAAATAAAAACGCATAGCCAACTATATTCTGATGCATTGTTGAGTTAAGGAATTTACTTATATTCTGTCATTTGTTTGAAAGCAAATTTCTTAAATACCTTGATCTCATACTGTACATTTTTACTTTTAGATCGTAACATTTTATTTAATTTTTTTTGACAATTGCTTTTAAAAGTATTAATTTGATTTCTAAGTTGACGGCTTAAAAAAATGCAAAGTGAGAGAAAGAAAAAACACACATTGTTGCACAAGTTGCAAGTCTTATCATTTGCAGTGCAATAAATCGTCGGGAGCTTTATCTACATCCACTCACCGAATAATCTTCTAATGATCTCCTATGGAGCATCTCGTGGGTGGCCGAAGGCGAGGCCGTACCCAGTGACATCAATACCCCTTTTTCGGACTTGGCTCTAAGTTCGTGTGCACCAAGTCGTAACAGAACGGTCGGGGGGGGGGGGAGAAGTGAAAAATCAAAATTGAAAGTAATTCTCTGCCGTCACGAAGTCCACTGACTTCTGACTTGGTTAATTTTAAACAATGCCTCTTTTTTAATGTGCCAACCACGCAACTCTGCATTGCCCTTTTTAATATGGATTGTTTGAACTGGGTAATAGGGATCGAGGTCTTTCTTCCAGATCCTTTTTTTGAATGAATGATATTTAAATAAAGTAATGCCAGTGCCCCCCCCCCCCTTTATATGATGCCTTTATACTTTTACATGTTTCGAATATTCCTTATTGCCTTTTTGGTTTTGATATGCGATTAATAGAAATAAACAGCGTTGACAATAAATGTTTTAATGAGGGGAAATAGAATTAAAATACTTTTTCTACATAGATTCTGTATTTAGTCAAATTCCCTTTAAGCTTTAATGTTAAATAAATTAAATTGGTTCTAAATGTCTATGCTATGCATAATTAGTCTAGCGATATGCTATTAGCGATTGCACACTGAAGATCTTCCTTCATTGCAACTTTTTTTTTTTCCCAAGAGTAAATCCTTAAGAATTTGTTTAATAATTTTCGTTAAAAGTGGAGTTTAATTTGTATTTAAATAGTTTAAACTAAAAATTTTATGCTGTTCAATATATTTTTTCATACTTTTAGGAAAAGCAGGAAACATACTTGATAAATATCCACTGCAGTTAATATTTTTAGTAATTGTGCAATTGTTTTCAGTTTCATTCGTGACTCTCTTACTGTGTGAAATAAGCACAGTCACGGTGTTTGCTCTTACTCTCACTTGAGGAATTTCAATGCCTTTCTTTAATTAGTATCATGCTCAACTTGAGGAAAGGTTCGTGTAATTTTTTCAGATGCTCCTGATTACGTTCCAGCTGTGTTTCTCAGAGGTTTATTTTCGAGACTCGCAAACTAAATGTGTATGCAGAAAATTACAGCTGTTTCTATTCCTTTCCGTAGAACTGTGTCGACTGGAACTTGTCTATATTTAACACCAATTTCAAATGTTTTCATCAACTCAAACTTGATCTGCCCGCGGCTCTCATAAGTCATAATGTCGTTCTCCTCTGTTATTTTCATTATGACTGCATATGTGATAGTCTTATAAATGTCATTCTGTCAGTTGTTAATTATTAGTAATTCTCTATTTTTTTAGACTGAGTTTGTAAACAAAATGCCGTTCTTAAATTATTTGATCCATAAAGTTTTCCTGTTTAAACTATTAATAAGTTAGACTGAAGATCATAGAAAAATGAAAAAATTGGCACAAATAAGCAAATTTAGTAATTTGTATTGTTCTATTATTTGAGATTCAGTTTCAGCAGAAGCTTAAATTCTTAATAAAATTAAATACACTACATACATTTAATCGCAACTAAATAGCCTTAACCCTAGAATAAATAGCTTTTTATTATTTATTTTTTTAAAAAAAAAAAAAAAAAAAAAAAACGTGTTTTGAATAGCTACATATAATTTAGGAAAATTATGAAAAGAAATATTTTTTTCTGGTGATATTTTAACAAAATAATTAAAATGTGCTAATTGGTTTTATTATGAATTAAACAATATTCTAGTGACACAAATCATATTATATCAATTCTGCAATAAAAATAAAAGTCCCTTTTTACCAATATATATATTTTTTTACAATGCAATATATATATATATATATATAATATAAACTCATTTAATAAAAGATTTCAAAACACTAATTGTTGCCCTTTGAAGCAGTTTCATGTGAAGCTTATAAATGGGAATAAAAACGTGTTGCCAAATGGCTGCACGATGTAGGGTTAAGACGCAAAATACAAATGATCCTTCAAAGTAGGCTTTACATATAATATTAACTGTTAATTACAAAATGAATTAAATAGTATGTGATTAAAAGATACAATTACAGTTGCGCAGTAACAAAAAATTTATGTATACGAAGGGAGATTTATTTCAGATACTAACTAATAGTTCTATTGGTGGCTGCTAACAGAACATTGATTGTGAATTTTTCGAAGAAGTTAGATATTCATACTTAAATTTTCATTGAAATTAAGAAAATTTTTGCTAAGCTTAAAAACGAAAGCTAATTCTTTACTTCAAGAAAATGGATCTTCGCTTGACAATAATGCGTTTTTAAATTTTTGTTGATGCATTGTATCGCAGTATTTTAAGCATTTTCGTCGTGAAAAGCTTAATATTTTATCTCTTTGTGGAAGGCTGGATTTTTTTTAAATTTATTTCATGCTTTTCATCACAGTGTTTTAAATTTGCCTTCTTAGAAAGTCTAGTGTCTGCCATTTCTGTGGAGTACGATTCATTTGTTATTTCGACATTTCTCCAAGTCTACCTCCACCTATCTCTATCATATTTAGAAGGTAAACTGTTGTAGGGGGACCTCTTATCTTTTAAAAATGCTTTAAGTCTGGGGTTACTGCTGTTATCTGATGCCGCAGAAGGGCAAAGAGAGTTATCATCACTCTACAAATCTTCCCAAGTGTCAGGCTGGACCTGTTACGTTTTTATCTCCCGTCCTTTCACATATTTTTGCTGTGCTGTCGCCAGAATCTGTATTCTCCCCCGCCATTAAGGACGAATTCCCGTAAGGGGATATACCTTTACATTCTTACTCTCTCTGTATCAGTAAAAATATTTTGTCAGCAGTTTGATATTGATTGTTTCTAATTTATCCGCCTTTTGTCGTAATATAGATATAGAATAAAATAGTCCCTTCCTTTTTTTAAGTTTGCGATACTTTTCGGTTTTGTTTCCAAGTTGACAAAAATTCTCAGAATTTGAATTTGTAGTATAGCTTGAGAACTCTAGACATTTGAGTGTATGAAAAGTCTGTCATAGAATCACGCTTTTCTGGAAATTGCTTTTATAAAGAAAGTAAAAGTAGCAATCTAAATATTTTTATTTTTTATGATGCAGGATATTAATTACTTTTGGCAACATATTTACAATAAAGGTTTATTTATTAACTTTAAATAATTTTTTGGTTGTCTTCCTCTAATATTGATGCTATTATGTCACAGTTTTTCAATCTTACAAAAGCAGCATGTTCACTTCTAGAGATAAGTGTATATTAGGTTGATCATCGTAATTGCTGGTTAAATATAATGATGCATCAGACTTGAGCTACGACTTTCAGAATTTTTAATATTTAAATATGTAATTCAAAGGAACCATTAATTTCAAAGAAAAAAATTCTATTGGGCACTCTTATCTCTGGTATTTTTTGAAATATAATAAATGTTTCAAATAATATGCATACACTAATGAAGGGACTAAATAAATTTGGGCCCAAAGGAGTTGAAAAAGAATCTCCTTTTTCAAACTTCATTGCAGCATTGCAGTAAATTTTGCATTTAATCTACTAATTTTCTTAATGAAAGTGTAATTCAAAACATTCACATTCTTTTCTAGCCTTCTGCTCGTTCCCTGGAGCTCATTTTAGTTCTGATTTACAAGATACCAGTTGATCAATTATTAGATCAGGTCTGAGCTTTCCAAACGCAGTTCATTTGTGAAAGTTGCATTTCTTAAATTCAGACATAGAACAAAATTTAATCCGTTACATGGCAATTGTAAGTTAAAAAAAAAAAAAAAAAGAAAGAAAGAAAGAAAAGAAATGAAATTATTCAACTGAGATCGTAAAACCACTTTTTTGCTTTTTCTGTAGCTTGTTTACAACTAAAAGAATCCTCTTCATGTGAATTTTTGTTTATTGAGTCTTAAGCTTAACTGATCATTTCCGTAAATAAAATTTTACTTTATTCTAATTTTCCTTAATTACAGAGTTAAGTATTTGCTTCTTTTTAAGATTCTAAGCAAATCCGCAACCTCAGACCACTTCAGCTCTTGTTAAGTTACAAAGTAATAAACAGAGTAATTATTTTTACATATAATTATTTCTTTTACCCTCGCATCTCCCTCTGCCTTTGCTCGCCTTTGGTTGATTAATGTCCTGTTGGAATATTTGTGTTGAAGGTATTAGGCTCAACCAATTCAGTGTCGTTGCTTCAAGAGATGGGGGGAGAGGGGTGTGACAGAATCCTGAAAGGGCAGAAGTACGAAACCTGTCGATTATGTTATTTTCTCATTATACTGTCGGGAAAACAAATTACTTATCGAGGGGGAAAAGTTGTCGACCGATCATCTAATATACTATGACCGCACGGCCGAAAATTTGTGCACGTTTGCTTAATTTGGTATGCACAGATTTTTACCTGATTCTGCAGCCGAACTGGCAGCAGATCCAACGATCAATTTTGTGGCCCCCTAAATAATGGATTAGAGACGGCAATGGCTGATGGTTAGTTAATTGAAATGTTCCTTTACATAAAAGGGAAATTAGCTTAATGGGGGTTTCGTGTTTGATTTGAGCTTGTCTACGGATGATATTGATATGGCTGAATATTATTAGTTATTTGTGTAATTGATAAATGATTTTGCGTTTCCAGTGATTCCGGAATCACGCTCTTTTAATAGCTATCTAGTTTTTTTTTCCTTCGTAACAATTTTAATTGCTCTGATTTTAACTCTGGATCACAAAAGTTGAATGTCAATAAATAAATAAATATTGCTAATAACATCGTTTCCTTCTATATTGTAGAATTTTTTAAAAAACTTTTCAGAGATAAGTCGTCGATGTAAAACATGCTATGCACATGCTGGCAGTAAGAATTCAGATTTTGAGAAATGAATTAAGAGTTCATTTCTCAAAAGGGGGCCTGAGACTTTTCTAAAAATCACTTTTTATTTCCACATGGTTGGTTAGCAACTGTTCACTCCACAGACCGCTCTAATGCATTATTGGCATTCTCGCGAAAAGTTATAAGAAATAAAATATTGTTAATTTTGTTTTTAAAATCTATTCTCTTTAAATTAAGTGATTATGCATTAAATGCTATTATGAATTTTATCAAGTTCTTTATATTTTATACTTATGCAAGACAATATGCGCTGTTAGAAATATGAAATAATAAATTTTTAATAGCTGTTCCACTCAAATTTAATCAAGACGATTGTGTTGATAAATGAAGAAAACTTGTGCCGTCTTAAACTTTGTGTTGATAGTTATTTCCGTGCATTTCTAAAAATGTTTCCCTCTTTCTTTCTTCAGGAAATATTGTTTAAAAGTAAGCATGAAACTTCTGAATGTGCATCCGAAGTCAACAAGCTAATCATTTGGTAGTCTGATTGTTATTATGAAATTATAAAGAATTTTTATAAATGAATTTATTTAAAAAAGGATTATCAGAGACATCAGTTTTGTTGCGAATACCATTTAACTGAAAACGAATGAAAACCGTTTTCCAATTTATAGAATGATAAATGTTGCTTAAAGTTTTTGTGATTTTAACACTATGAAATTATGCTCAGAAACCTGAACTTTGATTGCAATACTTCTTAATAAGATTTTAAATTTTCAAAGATTTTAATTATAGCCTTATCTTTGTAAAATACTGATTTTTCTTTTTACGAGTTTATTTAAAATGGAATAAATATTGTTTAACATTTTAGTTTGCTAGAATTTTCATCCAAATAAACAAAAACTTTAAAATTATTTTCTTTTAAGATGGCATGGGTAATCCTGGTCAGTATTTAATCAATTTCTAGTCAGTTTAAGTCGGATGGTTCTGATCATGCGTGCTCGTTATATGCCATCCCTGCTCATTCTTTACATTAAATTACACTCTTCAACGCTACCTACTCATCATTTGTTGGCTACTTGACGTTCCAGCCCTTTAATTTGTGCGCGGGTCGAGGCGCTCTTTTGCGATGATAATTGGATGGATTGTGCAGATTTCGATTTAGAAGATGACCAATTATGGAAGCCCCTGAGTGAATGATTTGCTCTCATTCTATAAATCCGCCCCCGATGTCAAGTTTGAGGTCGCTAATCACATGTCAGGTCGATTTCAGCGGCTTATTTGGCTTCTCTCTTGATAGACTGATTTGATCTCAGTGCTGCATTTGCGGTATACCTCTGGCTTCATCAGCGGGCAGGTTCTAATTCAGATTATTTTTGTTGATTTTTTCTGAAGGCACGCTAATGAGAAGAGAAAAGAAAAAGTTTGAATTCTTTTATTGATTCGTAGGAATTTGTATCCTAAAGGCTTACCAACCATTTATGGTATTTTTTTCTCGTCTATAAAGTATTTTTAAAAGAATATTGTAAATATAATAGTAGCTGTTTGTAGAAATTCTGTGCTCTGGAAATTAAATGAAAATTTCAAATTGACTTTATTTTCTACCACTCTTGTAAATTTAACTGCGTGCCCTGGGATAATAATGCCTCTTGAAAACAGAAATTTATATATGTTTTCTTTTTTAAGCTGATTTTTAAAGTGTAATGTTGTGGAAAAAGAAAATAATTCCAAATTTCTTTTTATTTTGTAATTAAAGTTTTCTCTAGGAGATTTTTATCAGACAAATATTGTTTATAAATTTTTATTTTGGCCAATGGATATAGCGCCTCAGAGTCGAAACACAGTTTAAACTTTTATGAATTGTTTAGGTAATTAGCTAAATCTACAGAGAGTGAACAAAAAGAACCAAGTAGAATTTGTTAGTTTTGATTTAGTTGGTATAAAATTTCTTTTGGAATAGAACATTTCAAATATATATCATTTCATTTATAGAACACAACTAAGAAAATGATTCTATATACTGAATACTAAGTAATCACTACGATGAACTATTTGAACTTCTTCATGCTTTTTCATGCTATACTTTATGGTTTTTTTATTTTCTTTACACTATATTTTCCTGTCAAGAATCTCTTCTAGTTTTTTATTCTGGAATTCATCTTTTGCTGAATGAATACCAATTGAATGGTGACTCTGATCGATTTTCAGAAGAGAATCGAGTGATGGTGGTAGGAGGGGCAAAAAGCACTGATAATTGGAAGCTGATCATAATTTCACGGTTTTCTAACATTGTTGTTTGAGTCGTCCATTCGTTTCTCATTAGACGGGCTCAATTAAAAACAAAACTCTGAAGCACAGAAAAGAAAAGAAAGATATGTGCGCTTTCTCCAGCTCCATTGTGTATGCCTTGCAACCTAATTGCAATTCAAGCATCCACATAGGCCATTAATTAGGCGTTACGACACTCCGGACTCGTGTTTGTTTTACGCCTTGTGTACATGTACAGAAGAAATTGTCCACGACTTGGGTAATTTGAGGAGATTGACCAGAACCCTTGCCTGCCCTGAAAAGTGCCTTTATGTCAGCTTCTTTTTTTTTTTTTCCTATTCGTTTGTGTGTTTATTCGTTAATAGATCTAAGACACGCAAGAATAGAAAGTCCCTTTCTTCTGATAATCGTTTCGGGATTGTCACTGGGTGGCCCTCGAAATGCTGCAATTTCAGATGGGGGCTAATGAGGTAAAAGCCTTATAAATGGGCATTTCAACTAATTTTTCATTAATGATTGAAATGATTGAGTATTAATCCATGTTCAGCTGAGTTAAAGAAAGCAGTTTCTGCTTCAATTCGAAGTTCAATATTTTAAATGTTTCATTCTTTTAAGGCACATGCCTATTTGAGTATTGCGATGACATATTTTTATACAAACTGTCTTATATTCATTATTGACATACCGAAGCCTTCGATATGCTGCATTTTTAATTTTGGTTTCGATAAGAAAAATAATTATGAGAATTCATCGAAAAAAGGTAGGTCGCCTGTTTTTGTTGCCCCCCCCCAAACTTAAATTTACTTGTTATTGTTCAGTGGAAGTATGTAATGTGGAGGACGAGATGATATGTGTTAGCGCGCAGCGGGGACGAAATATTTCTTGTATAAAGAAAGAAAGTTTGAAAACATTTTGCTTTTTATTATTGCACTTTCATATTTTAAAAGTAGTTTGTATAAAAATATTATCTTTTTTTTTTTTTTAAAGTGAATTCAAGGGATGGGGAGGAAAAATACGAATTGACGCAGTCAAGTTAAATGAATTTTCATTTTGAGATTCAATTATAACCTTCATTTGAGTTGAGTAGGCACATTATTGGTTCAAATGGATCATAATAAAGCACTTCTTTTCTTCACTGACTTATGTTTCTTTCAGCAGATACTACTGGAATCGCGGGTGATATGTTATCACTTGAAGTGAGGTGAAGGGATCAAACAGATAGGGCAGCGTTGTTGTGATACAGAAATGAATACTGTCTTTATCGGCGAAAAGGAATTGGATTTTGTCTACAAAACAAACAGATTGTATTTATTCATTTTTCAACAGTAGGGTTTGAAGTTCAATAATATATATCTTTCTTCGGAGACTTCTGACTATATATCAAGTGTTGAAGTTTAGCAGATTTCACAGTTAAGCTGTAGATTTTTTTATCGACATCTCTTCATAAATGGTTATGCATATGCTTCGTAATTTATTCCTTCCTTCATTTTTTTGAAGCAACTACCCCCCCCCCTTTTGTCATTGAATTTTAGTTATATGTTTGATATTACGTTCACGAAGATTCGGATACAAATTTTCCTATCAATTATAATACTGACATTGCAATCAGAATTATTCACAATTTTTCCATATGTTTTTTATAAGCAAGATTTTTTCTTAATGATTTTTTCATTCCTTTTTATGTAGCTGTTTTAAACTCTTTGCAAGTAATCGCCTTTATTTACACATTCTTTGATTTATATAGTAACAACGTATCATGCCAACAGAGGCCGAACGAATGTGAAGTAAAAATTCGATGGTTTTTCTTATTAAATATTGCGTCCTCCAATTCGCCTAAAGCGTGGGCGCGCATGCGCTTGTGGTCGGTCAGTCTAATCCCCCTCAACCCACGTGTCCTGCTGTGGGTGTGATTTACCTGTTGAATATTGGTGTATATTCCTGTACTAACGTGACTAAGATCTGCTGGGACGGCGTCCACACCTGTTCAGAGAGTAACCTTGCCATCTTACGAAATGGTGTGTTGCGGTCTCCGTCGTGTGTCATCGGGGCGGTCTCATCCTCTTATGTGGGCACAGCTGCTAGCTCCGTGTTCTTTTGCTTGTTTATGTTTGCGGATAGAATTAAAATAGAGCAGCGGAGAAAAGTTTGCAGGAAAAATAGGTGAAGAAAGTGCGACAGGGAATAGGTAACAATTTTTCAAGGTTTCTTTAAACTGGACCTTGAAATTTTCGAGTAGGGAGAGGATAGAAGTGTCGGCATGTTTGACTGACGTTGTTTGAGTCGTGTCCTTCATGTTTCTAGCAGCTGTGTCAAGTGCGAAAATGACACGTTAACACGTTTTGATTTTAATTCTATAATATGTTAATGTATTTAACTTGGATTATTTAGTTTCCTACGGACGGCATCCTAGTGAAATAAACAGATTGAGGGAAATCTGAAATTATAAACATGGGAACATGCGTTGATGTGTGAATGAAGGAAGGTGAATAGATAGATTAGAAATAAATATCTAAATTAAAATTTTTCTATTACGGTAATTCTTCAGAAATTTAGTGGATTTACGAAGAAAAAGAACCCCTTAGTTATTAATTTATCTATTCATCAAATTATATGTCATTTCATTGAAAATCGGTGTTGTGCACTTAGAAGGTTAATTTTTTTAGTGGAATTAATAAATATCGGCAATACTCTTAACATTTAAATGCTAATATATATTTTGTACGTAATTAATAATTATGTATTTTATATAAAGTTAATACACTTATATATATATTTTTATCAGTTCCATTCTTTTCACCCCAGAAAAAAGAAAATACAGAACAAAATATTAATAATCATCAGGAGCTTTTTTTTTAAAAAAAAAAAAAAAAAAAAAAAAGAAGTTTGAAGTCTCAAATGTAAAAATGTTAATGGCAATTCATCATTGCGTATTTTAAGATGGGAATTTCTGCTATATGTTTTCAGTAATACAGAAATAATCTTGAGTCTTTCAAATACGTTCAAGTAAAATGATGATTACATATTTTGGTAAAGGTATCTCGTACAAAATGTGCCGAACGCAGAATCTTTTTAAATCTTTAAGCATCGATTACTGCTTATAAATTATATCGGGATAAGTTTTTTAGAAATCTTCCGATGAATTTATAATCTGATATTTTTACAAATTTAAAGAGACCGCTTAACATACAATCAAACATAATTTTGTCCGTTGTAAAATTTAATATTTTAAATATCGATACTGTGATATCTTCATGATATTAGTTAGACTCCAATAGAAATTTATAAAAATCGGATTAAATTCTCTGAAAATTGATGAACGAATTGAAACACGAATCATAATATCCACTGAATTCACGATTCGTCAGATCTTGAGGACTTTCAACCCAACTTTTTTTTTACAGTTCGCTAGGGAAGGAGGTGGAATTCTTTCCTGATTTTCATTAATGAGCATCTCAGCCTGTCTTAGCACCCCTTTCTCCACATTCTTCTAGGGAGCTCCACCCAATTAAGAAACTGCTCATCCTGCTGCGACACGCCGCTTGCCATGTACCCCCCAGGGATTATTGCGTATAATTACTGTAGCAGCAGCAGCTCTTGTGACCTCACCTGATGTCACGACGCGCCCTTGCCGAGCCCACTCATCCATCTCACTCCAGTACAGAACCCTATGTCCTGTTTACTTCGGTTAATACGGCCTCTTTGGCAGAAAAGAGAATCCTGGAATTTAAAAGAAACCTAATGATATCCTGGAAATAAATGGGGTATTAAATGGATTTACATCCAGTACTTTACGAATCCTGCAGTATGATTTTTTCTTCTTCTTTTGAAACTATAATGGTGTGATGCCGAACGACATTAAAATTCCATTTCTATGTAAATTATCTCCTTATGGGACATATTGATGAACTTCTGATTAATTAAATTCTTATTTTCTTTTAGTATAATATTTTTTTAAAAGTTGGGTTGAAATATGTTATGTATTTAAAATAAATTAAGCAGTTATCAGATACTTACGTGAAATTTATTTATAAAACAATTAAATATTTCTGAAACACCTGTAATATTTTTATAATGCTTTTAATATATGTGCGTTATATTCTGTCTCAGTATTTCTAAACCTAGGACTTATGATTCTTGTTGTTCCGTTGTGTTTGTAGTTACCGCTTAGTTGTGTTCGTTTAATTCCGAATCACGTTTAGATAACAATGTATAAATCTTTCTGAGAAAAAAAAAGTTTTATTACTTTAACCA
>JAPMOR010102437.1:185995-229726 GCA_026543865.1 Argiope aurantia | reverse complement strand
TAATCTCATTGTGTGATATTATCTGAATTTGCAATTGGAATTCTGATGTGATTGCTATTCAGTAACGATTATGATCTAATATGTCTTAAAGTAGTCAATGTCATCTCCCATGGTCCGCAAACATAGACTTCATTAAGGTGCAATTGTTAGGTGACTTTCTGTTTTATTTTAAACCACAAATTTAAACAGATGCACGAACCAGTCATGTGTTGCAATGCCAATAAATGTCTGTCTTGTATGCTATGCGGAAGATGATTATCGTATGTCTGTTACTGCTTGCAGGTAAAGTTACTGCTGCCTATTAACGGCTCACGTTTCAGCCACCGGGAACACGAATGTCACCTTGATGCCATCGATTTAGCGGTCAATATATCTTTGGACAACCCTTTCGGTGTCTCGCGTGCATCGGGTCTTACCCCCTAGACCACTTTTTAGAATGCAAACGGACTACCCCATTTCTTTATCTGATATCAGATCAGTCCATCCTCCTCCAATTCTATAGCATTGTTGTGAAGTTTTGACTTGTCCACTTGGCTAAGAATGAAGTCGTAACGCTTTAAATCCTTTTATTTCGTGTCATTTGTTTAGTAGATTTAGGCCGATGATAAATCTTAAGTGATGCAACTGTTAAAGTTTGTTTAGTTAAGTGCCTTCCCCAAGTGCTGTGTCAATTGAATGCGGAGATGCCTACAGTTTGCCGAAAAGGCATTGTCTTCTAACTCAGTTATTTGGATTTTTAATAATTCTGAGGCGTACCGTTGATGGTAAGTTATTGGCTGTTAATTCATTATTATTTTTCTAGTAATTAATTTGCAAAATTAAATAGTTTATTAAAGATGATTATTTTCTGACGCATTTATTATGCTGTAAAATTTATTAAACTGTACAATATCTTATTTTGATTGAAACGCAATTGTACAGGGGAAAAGCTTCTAGTGTAATATTTTTTTTGATTATGAAATTAACTTTTTTTTATAAAATATGCAGACGCTCCAATGCAAGTTTATTGGATAAATGGCAACTTGTTTTATAAATTAGTTTCTATATTATTTCGAATTAAAGGATAGTAATTATTGACCAGATAATGTATTGTTTTTTAAACATTAAATTATGATGTGATCTGCTAATTTCATAAACATGAGGCAAAATATTTAAAAAGAATTATGTTTTGCCCATCAATTGTGATGATCCATATTCATTTGGTTCGCAAAAATTTTGACCGATTTAATTTGAGAGTGCTAATGATTTATATATTTTTCAGTATTATTTTGTTCTATTTATTTATGTTTCTACATATTTTTAAAATTCGATCGTTTCTTTATAAGCTATCGTTTCTTTATAAGCTTTTCAGCTATCGTTTCTTTATAATCAATTGAAATATAGCAAAATCAGTTTAATATGTTAATTACATTTCCTTAATAGATTTTACATAACAAAAACATTGGTAATATCGCTGGTTGCTTTTGTTAAAAATAATTTCACCTACATCAATTTTTGTGTGACTGAAAAGAACGATATACAATGAATTTACTCTTATGGTCTAGGTCCATTCTGCCAAACTAGATAACTGTAATTCTTTTTTATGCATGCAATTAACTTTCCGTTACAGATAAAAGAGTATAATGTTACATCTCAATAATAAAAAGGATCAGAGCAAATGATCCTTTTTTCATTCTAAGTAGCTCAGTTCTTCAACCTTCACCAAGGAAAAAGTATCATTTTCATATCTTGTAATCTGGTTTCATTACACCAGAACGTGTAGGGAAGTGTAGAGTTGCTTTGTTACTCTACTTTTCCTCATTCTTATGCGGCATTTTTCCTCCTTTATTTTGTATAGCCAAAAGGTTAGTTCCGCTATTGCTTCCAACATTAATTAGATGCTTGTGCTGCAATAGAATTTGTGTGTTCCTCCAACTTAGGGAACAACTTGTATCAATGTATCAGTAAAGGAAGTGTTTAAAATGGAGATGCTATAAAAGATGTCGGATTTTTCTGTTTCTGATTTTAGTTCTTTGTCTTTTAGTATAGAATTATGTCTTTATTTAGATATTTATTATTGGGTAATTTATTTCATTTATGTCAGAGATACAGCTAGGAGGTGATGTTTGATGGTAAGATATTTGATTTCACAGCAAATACATGGCAGACTTTCTATTTCTCGCTTAGTTTTCATTTTTTTAATGATGATATAATTTTTTGTTTTGTTTTTTGGATGTTTTCTTAAGAAAATAACTATACATCGGGAATGAAAAATTTATGATAAATTTTCGAACGTGAATTTCTGAAAGCAGTAAATCATAAAATGCTAACTATTTATAAAAACTAATTTGGAAAAAGTACATTTTTTAAAACCGCAGTTTTAATTTTTATTCCAGTACTAAAAATAGTGTAATATCTAAATAAAATATTTAATTATAATAAATTAAACGCACTCATTTCATGTTCATTTGATATACATCAAGTTTGACACAACAATTTGATTTTACAATCTGCTATGTACCTACTTTATCGAGGAAAAAGAAGTGAACAGTGTAGATATTGTATATATGGCGTGAACTTTTATCTTCTAATAACGACGTTAAATGAATTAATTTCATTTAAATACAGTTATTTTGTTGGCTTATATTTTTTTCTTGCAACTTACTTTATACTAATTATCTTTGGCGACCAACATTTCACTGGAATATTCATTAGATTTAATTTCACTTAAATAAATAGATATAACTTCATGGCCATGATTACGTCAAATTGTCATCATTAAAACTATGGTATTTTAATTATCTTACTTATGTTCTGTTCATTGTGTACATGAACGTTCTAATAGAGATCAGTGCCATGACATCATAACGCTATTAAAAGCATTGATGTGCGACTATCTCTCTTCTAGCATTCGTGATATTATAATTTCATTTTTCATATGTTTTGAAAACTGTAGATCCTTATTTCTTAGTTTCCGCGATGGGGGGGGGGGGAGAGGAATCATGTGACTAAATATGTGTCGAAACAATTAAAATGTTTTGAATTTCAGAACAACAATGTTTATGGTTAGAAATCAAGCAAAAAAAGTTTAAAAAAAAAACTGCCAAATGTTAGCAAAAATTCGCACGCGTATTAAATTGGTATCATTAAAAGGGCAACGAGTATTAATTGATATCATTGAAACGGTGTAAATGTTTTGTACAATTATATTTTTGAGAAATTATAGCTGAAAAACGCCGACCGCAATATTCGATACTTTTTGTCAATTTGTAAAACTAATTGTTAAATATTGTAATTACAAATGATCATCAGAAAACATCATTTTTAATGCATATTCTTTCCAAATGCTTAAACTGAAGTAAGTTTTCAAAAACGGAAATGTCTGTCAGAGGAATCTTGCCAGTCTTCAAATGTTCCACGAGCTATCAATTAAGCTCTCTATTGGATTTTGTTTTTTTGTGACATCAATCTGAAATAATAAAGCATTCAACATATGCATGTAAACATTAAGTATGCAGGATCCATAAAAAATTTTTATGCTTTAAATAATAAACATATCCTTGACTTTAGAGCCAATATGCTAAGCAGATAAGTTGATGTATGGCCTTAACTTTCTCACCTTCAGGCGATTTTGATACTATCCTTGGGAAAAGAATTTCAATTAAGGAAGAAATGCGTTATAGAATATCATTTTACAGTTTTTAAAACAAATTTTTCAAAAAAAAAAAAATGTTTTAAATGTTTTCTGCTTGCGAAGAGTTTTCTCTATTCTGTTAAATAGACTTCAAAACTAATTTAGTTTTTAAATAGCAACTCTTTTTCATTCGTATTAGCTTTTAAATATAAAATTCTCATGTTTTTGTTGAACATTTCGACTATAAAATTTTAAAAATGAGATGCTCAATAAGAATTTTGTTTGAGAAATGATCCAAACTTTTGATTAAATTCCACGAAGGCATATAATGTTCCATATCATGAGATGACCGAGTTTCATCTAAAATCAACTTTAAAATAAATATTGGATTAAAATAAAATTAATGGCAATTTTTCAGTTTTGAAAAAATTGCCTATTGGAATTCGAAGTTAAATTTGGAGCTATTTTTCAATTTGGAGTTCTAAAATGTGACGGGAAAATTCGAATTAGGAAATAAAAACAGTTGTTTTACGACAGCTGCAGATTTTATTTTTTCTGCAACATTTTCTTTCTGTCAAGATAATATATAATTTATATTAATTAAAAAAAACATTTACAAGCATGCAAGTCAACTAAAAATATTGTATATTACTGTGCCTACTAAGGTAAAATTATAAAGGATTTTTTTTTAATTTTAATTTTTTTTTTTTTTTTTTGGTAAGATAGTATTGAAGGTTTCCGATTCTTGATACAACTGTGTATTTTTTACGAATAAGTAAATAAAGAATAAACATTACTGATTAATATGCCCATATAAGGCAAATTATATTTTTCAAAAGTTCCAAACGTCAAACCCTACTTGTGTCATAGTTTGCCATTTCCTTCGTAGTCCGTAAAGGTTTAAATAGCAAGTAAATAAACCATGAATGAAGGTTCGAGTCGAAATCCAAACAGATACCTTATAAAGCTTTGAATTGAAGAGTGATGCATTGTTGTCGGTGATCATTTTCTTTTATTTGTACCAATTTTCACGGTCTGGCATCCAACGGCGATATATCGCAACACGGCGTTTCCCGCCTTTTGTTGTGCACTGACCGAAACCCGTCCCGTGTAATTTTTTCTTTCCTCTGTTCTCGCGCGCTTTTTATTCTAACTCTCGGATTTCCGAATTGATAAACCCGCTCTTGTGTACGAGCTCATTGGAGTATTTAAAAACATGGAGCGGCACTACTTCCTTCCGCACTTCAGATTCGAAAGGTGACATTTCGCGTCCCGCCTCTGCGCTCTGTGTCATGGCCGGCTCATAGGACTGATTAATGATGAACACCGATTGTCGCCTACAGATTGTTTATTTAACGATGATAAGTTTTTTTCTGTATGGAAAATTTTCTGCAATACCATTCAAAATAATTATTTACATTTTCTTCTACAAATTTTGAATCCCCCCTCCCTTGAATACTGGAAATAAAAACTGACCAATGTTTTCATTTCTTTTTTTTTTGGAAAAAATTATTTTTGCTGAATGTATATATTTGTCTATTATTATTGAAAGGTGTAATAAAAGTATACAAGAATATGCCAGTTGGTTACTTTCTTTTAGACCTTTTTCTTATGAATGAGTATGATTTGATTGCTTGCTGTTAATTTGACATTATTTTCAGTCGATTTGACATGAGGAAAAAAAAATGTAAAAAAGAAAAGAAATTTGATTTCTTTAATTACTGCTTCACTGTAAATAGCTGCCTTTTTTTTCCCCTCTCTTTTTTATCGAGCATACATAAAAATAACATAGTGACAGCGAAATCTTTTAATATCGAAGCATTCTAATCAATAGAAAATATGGAATTTTGATTATACTAATAGGATGATTATACTAATAGTAAATACATACAAGTTCATTTTTCCTTTGTAGCTTAGAAGCAAATTGTCTATAACAGACCGATCCTGTTATTTTTGAATTACATTCAGTGAAAGAAACATTACTTTAGTCTATTTTTAATGTCAGAAATGCAAGACCTCTGGATCACGACGTTTTTTAAATCTCCTGAGATACGATATCTACTATTATACGAAATTTTTATTATGATGAACTAATTTTTAATGGGGAAAACTAATGTATTCATTAAATTATATTTTAGCTTTTTGGATTTTTTTCTCCTTTTTTTAGAATTGCCCAAAGTATTATTTTTTAAACCAATATATTTTTATTATTTCTTACATAAAGAGTTAGCAGTGTGATGGTAAAATTATTTGACCTTGAGATTATGAATCTATATTTGCTTAATCTCCATCAGTCTGGAAAAAGCAATTTTGTAATACAGGATAATTCAGTGCGAACAGCTAGACTAAAGAAATTTAATATATACACCAATATCATTTATTTCTACAAATTTTAGATGATATTTGTGTATAGGGACACAGGTCCATCCAGGGTCTGTCCACAGGTTTCCATGTGGATATTAAAACTTTAAAAACTAGAAAATTGAAAATTTTAATCAAAAAAATCTTTATAATTATAATTGTAAATTGGTATCAAATTTTGGATCAAATCGTTATCGGTTTGACCGTCTGTTGTATTGGAGGTATGTGAATTAGAGCTCAAACCTGCTGCAGTTTAGATATATAAAATTTGATGTGTAGTTTATGTCCTTACTAAAATTGATTATCAGTATCAAATTTTTGGGTTTAATCATTTGAAAGGAAGGCAGATAAAATCAGTTCTCTATAATAAGAACAGAAATAGCTCCTTATTGTATTAAGATACAAGAAAGTTGGGAGTACGCTCCTTTTGCTTCGCTATTGTTCTGGAATTAATATATTTTCGAAATCTTAATTTAAATAGCTACCTGAAAGATTTTTGACATCTCTACACGTACCTTTTTGCAATTACATTGTTAACAAAAAACTTTTTATACAGATTTTCCATCTTTGTAAGTTTCTGGCTGTTTACAGTATCTTTAAATCGCCGCTACTTTTAAGAACCAGAGATTGCCCTACAAAAGTTAAATAAATATATATTTTTTTCCTTTTAAAATCAGGTATTTTTTTAATAATTATATTTAAATTCATCTGAACTAAGATAAGGAATTGCAGTATTCTTATAATTAAGTCGAAATCAACATCAGTTACTCTTTCCATGCTTTCTAAAGAAAATAGACGAACATAATTTGCTTTCTTCATCTTCTATTCACCGAAAAAGATCGATATTAATGATTATTTCGTCTACACACGAAACAAAACCATTCTTGTCAATTCTATGAAATTGAATCCTGTCTGCTGCCTTATGAGCTGGTGACTTAACTTTTTTTTTCCGCTGATGTCCTGATTCAGTTTGGCACACCTCGAAGCCGCATCCAGACAATAACAAATAGAAACTTTCTGCGATGTTAACGGTTTTATGCCCGTTCTCTGTTTGCAGACGGCCCTTTTATGGGTTAAAAAAAGAACTTATCGACGTCTGGCTTGCTACAAGTATCCTTGTTGAATATTCGCTACCTACGACCATCCGTTTTTAACCGCCAACACCTAGCGCTGGTTTTCCATTAAAACTAAATACGCTGAGTTGTTCTTTTGTTGCAGATCTTTTTTACATATGCGGTTGATCGTGAATTTGTTTTTTGTCTTCTACAGCCTTTCATCCGATTGTTTTGCATTGCGTAACTTCCAAGGTTTCTTTAATTATCGAAAGTGGATTTCATTCTAATTGGTTCTCTGCAGTTTTCAAACGCTTCCCTTCCGCGTTGGTATAATGTTTGCTTATTTTTGTCTGTTATTGAATAAGGACAGTAAAGAAAGAAAAAAAAACTCGAAAAAAAAGCGGTTATTTAGAATCATTTATCATGCGTGAATTTGTATTATACGCTCTCTTCATCAACATTGTTTCTCAGTATGACCATAGGTCAGTTAGAAGGTTAAAGGTGCCATTATTTTTTCTTGCTTTCGATTGTTCAGTGATTCATTCAGTTATTGGGTTTCATTTTTTCAAAGAATTTCTTTTTCTTTCTTATTCAGATGCTCGTTTTGTATCCAATTTCATTGTTTTGCTATCATTTTTCATCCATCCCGAACGTTTTCAAAATAGTTGTAGTTACGTATTTATATTTTGTCAATGATGGCCATTTTTTCACATTTTAATGAAAAGATGAATGTTGCAAATAATTCCGGTGTATTTATTAGAACCATGATGATTTATTTTTTAATGTTTATATTAAATAAAAAAATAATCGTAATTATTGTAATTTGCAATTTACTTTGAAGTTTCTTTGACATAATGAAATTTTGAAGTTGTCATGTCTATCTCCATGGGATTAATGTAATTCTTCTTAATTTACCGTTTTTAATTCGATATCAATTGTAGTTCTAATGCAGATATATTATTTTCATACATATTCAAATTTGAAAAAATCCTTTTAAATTAATTTCAAACGTATTTAAAAAAGACCCTTCTGTCAAATATTTTATGCTTCTGTGACCATATTCGTATTGGAAAATTGAATTAGTTATGCAATTTTACTTATCATATGCAGTTCTTCCACGAGAGGGGGGGGACCTCAGATATGAGGATGATAAGCTTCCGGTATGGTAGTTGGCTCTCGCCATTCAGTTGAGTATAGCAATTGTGTGGGTTGGCTGCTTCTTACGATGACGGGATGTGCCTCTTATGGGATGTATTATATTCGTGATAAAATTCTTTCCATTACTTTATAGTTTTGTTATATTATGTGAAAACACACAGTTTTGGACAATCAAATCTAGAAATTTTGTTTTTACTAAAAACGTTTTACTGGTTATTTTAACGTTTGAATCGCATGGTAAATGTTACGTATCGATGAACCAAAAATATTGCCAATATTAATTTTTAATTTTGTTTGCATATTTTAAAATTCATTTTTGCTTAACTTTTTGAAAAGTTTTTTTTTTTTTCTTTCACTGTGTTTATACTGCAGTGATAGAAAATTACATGTTGTTTTTAAAAGATAAAGTATTTAAATATTTTATATGTTTAAATTCTTATATATATGTAGCATATTATACTATGTAAATAAATGCGCTTTTATATCTGACTTGCAAGATGGTTGGCGTGAAATACAACTAACAACAAAACCAACTCTAAAAGACTATTTAATTTTGATTGTTGTGGAGGTTGGCTCCATAATCAACGCGTTAATTTATTTTCAAGGAGTAAGAAATGTCCTTCATAAGTCATCTAAATAGCTCAAAAAGAAGTCCCACTCCTTCCAAAACGCTACTTTTATGAGATTTTAACAATAGGACAAAAAGTATTTTACGTCTACGCATTTTCATCTTACATCTTTCCCTTCACGTTTTTTTTTTTTTTTAATTTTATTATTCCTTTCGTTTACCTAGTACCTGTAGTTTTATGCGGACATTTCTGTCTGGAAAGTGAATGTGATCTGTTTGTAAACTTTTTAAAGCGCCTTTTGTCGCTTTTATTGTGCGTTTCAGTTTTGAAGTTTTTGTGATACATGTATATGTTTTGAAACATAAAACAAAGTCTTTTAACTTTTGCCTACTAAATTTTAACATAAGATAAATTTTTTTTAGCTGCGTTATTAAAGTTCAAATCGCCGACTATTTCCCCACTTTTTAATGGAAAAAAAAGGAATTTTTTAATTAATATATTCTTTTAATATGTTATAATTATTTCTTTAATATTTTCAATAATTAAAAATGATGATTTTGGCCTTTGACAAAATAGATGACAACTGTTTAGATTAAAAACTTATATTTACAATTTTTATTTTTCAAATTATCTAATTAAGCGAAGTCTTTAAACTTTTTTTTTTCTTTAAGTAATGCTTGTAAACTTTCGTTCATAATTTAATTAGCTTTAAGTTTTATTTTATTTTGAAATGGCTCGTGGACTAGATTTCGATATGGGTATGTTTTTGATTTGCCTTTGATAATAGAGCGATAAATTTGCTATCACTTTTTGATTTTTTTTAAATTAAAAAAATAAAAATTGGCAACTAACGTCATTCTTGATAAGTGATTATTCCCAGAACGAATTCTACAATTTCTTCCTTCTTCGATTCTTCTATTTCTTCTTCTTTTTATTATTTCTTATCTATTATTTCTGTTACATATGTATTCTTGTATTATCTCTTAGCAATTCTTGAACCAGGCGGTTGCCAATAGATTTTTATGACTTCTTTTTTCAAATTGATGACCATATTAGTTTCTTAATAAAATATAATGTAAGAAATAAAACTATAAAGGAGTGGGGGCATGAGACAGATACGTCTCAGTTATAATTTTTCTTGATTATTGAAAATAATCTGTAAATACTAACAGAAAAATTGTGCTGAATTAATATATGTCATGATCATTGTTACATATCAACTACATAATTTTTTTCAATGAGATTTTATTAATTGCTGTCGAGTATATGAAATGGGTATGATGCAAACCTCATTAATTTAGTTAATAGCGTAAGCCCAATTTAATTTTTTGTCTTTGTATATTTATCAGTTTTTTTTTTGTTTTTTTTTAGCCCAAAACAAAAATAGTTTAATGCCAAACGATGTTGTTTATTTATACTTGTTATAATTAATTACTCGGAAGAATTCGGAACATTTCTCAATCTATACTTATAATAAAGCTCAATATGTGTGTGTGTTTTGGCGCTCTACAGGCCAGACCATTCAACTTACAGCTACCAAATTTGGCACATGTATACCTTGGAGGCCGGGAATGTGCACCTGGGGGTTATTTTTTCGAATTTTTGATTAAAATTTTATTTATTTAAAAATTAAGCGAAATTTTGGCGTGTTTCTGCTATAACTTCCGAAAATATTACCGCACAAAAATTTTTTAGATGAAGTTAAAGATCAAAAATTTATCTTTTAAATGATACCAATGTTTTCACCTTAAAATTAAATTTCTATTTTTAATGAATTTTTAAATAAATATTTTAACTATATTTTTTAACAATTTTTTTCGTACAAACTAAAATAAAATTTAAGCTGCACGAGCACGTTTCGAATTCATGGGAAAACATTAGCTTTTTTCAAAGTGTTGCCATTACATTGATTAAAGCTCCAATTAAAAATAAATTAAATCTTTTTAGAAATGAAATCTGCAAAAATATAATTTTCGGCATGTGTCTGTAGGAAATGAAACAAATATGAAATATTTTCTAAAAAATAAATTGAAGAAAAATTATTTTATGATCTTTTACACTCTCTATATTATTAATCCAATAAATCAGTTATATTTTAAGGCAAGTTTTGTTTAATATGAACAGGATATCCATTCAAATCAGGGCCACACAGCTAATTTGTAAACCTTTAGTAAGACACAGATATGCTAAAATGATCTAAATATAAAATGATTATATTTTATGTAACTTAATTCAATAAATGCTCTGATAAGTAACGAATTTTTGATTTTAAATAAAGCTTCTGCTGTGGAAATCACGATTAACAAAATGTTCTTGAAAATCTAATATTTTAAATAAAAAGATTTCCAATCAACTAAATCAATCACTTAAACTGACTGATTAATGAAAATTTGAATATCACTATTCAATAAAAAAAATCATAATTTTAGATTTTCCATTGATCGTTTCAAAGAAAATACGCCAATCAGCGAGCAAGTTTCTCAAAATTAATTGGCCTAAGATTATGAAAATGTTGAGTTTTTCTAAATTTTTAACATTCAAAACTTCATAAATAAGTCTTAGTTGATCGTGGAAATAGAAACATTCATTCATTTATTTAAAATTTGGTGTTTTCAGAATATTTCTCAGAATATGATACCTTATTGCATTAAATTTAGACTTCATAATTTTTGAAATATATTTATAGGCCGGAACAAAATATTATTATTGATTTCATTTCAATCCTTTTGAAAGCAAAACTAAAAACTGAATTTTATGCTGAATCTGAGAAGTTTTTGTTGAATTATTCTTTGAGATATTACATAAATTATGAAAAATATTTTGTTGTTCACATAAGACTTAAATACCGAGCGATTCTGTTTGCAATACTCATATTCAATAATAATAATAATAAATAAATAACAATAAAGATGATAAATAAAATAAAACGCTTGGTTTTATTAAAAAATATCTTTATATTAATTGCAATTTCATCATTTCCACTTTAAATTAAAGTTGAAGTTTTACCGGAAATGACAACAAATTAGCAAAATATATATAGTAAATTTAACGAAACGACCTAAACAACAGTATAAGTTTGGTATGACTATCAAAATTTGAAGATTAAAAATGTTTTGTTTGAGAAGATATTAAGAGACCAGTTATTTGAAATATTTAATTGAAAATTGTAGCGAGCGGTAATACTTGCGAACTGGCTAGTCGCCTAAGGCGGCTAGTTTATAATAAAGGAAAACTTTTTTTCTCTTAAGTGACAAATATTTGGAATTCAAAAAAATTCCAAATATTTCTCAATTTATAATAAAAGGAAACTATTTCTCTCTCTCTCTGTCTTTTTTTTTTCTTTTTTTCTTTTGAAATCAGCAAGTTTTAACTGAAATTGCGCCTGAAAACAATCGCCATGATTTTAAAAAAAAAAGTCGGTGATAAACCTATATTTGTTTTACGCATTAGATTGTCACCATGGACAAGATTATGTCATTGTCTTTGTGCCATCCATCATGCTTTGCGGATCTGTGATAATGCCGTGTTTGTTTAAATGCTGAGGTGAATAGTGTCAAGAGTATAAGCAAATGGCGCGAATAGTAGAAAGCCACGGAACTCGATTGTTATCTTGGCAGCTTCGAGAAGGAAGATGGAGCGATCATAAACAATTTGAACGACCCAATAAATAAGATGAGAATATGCAATCGCGCTTCTGTTGGCTTCTGTTGAACTTCGTTGAATAATTGAATGTTGTGTGCGCTTCTAAATTTCTTTTAAATTTTGGATCTGTGCAAAATAAAAATAATTATCTGGAAGACCGAATTTCACTCGGCATTTTTTTAAAACCTTTTTTTTTCGGAGAAAAGACATAGATAATTAGATCGCAAAATTTTAAGGTAGCCGTAGGTTATAATCCTATGGCAATAATGCAAATACCACAAAAATTTACGAGAGGGCGCTATATGACATTGTCAGCTGATAGAAAAAGGCTTTAATAGTTAGTGCTGAAAAAAAAATTGGGTGAGGGTGGGGTAAAAATGCGTTTTCTTAGAAAAGACAGGTATATAGATAAATTTAAAAAAACGAATCCATGTGTATCTATTGCGTATTTTAATTTTTGAAAAATTTTGAGATCATCTACCAAAATTATTTAATATTAGTTTTCTTATATATATTTATATCTATAAAAGAAAAATAATTTTCAATTAATATCGTTTTCACGCTGCTTCTTTTTTTCATTTTTTATGACATCTCAATTAATAACATTTTGCGAATGAATTATTTCTGTTTAAGTAAACACATAAACTTATTCTTTTACACACTGCTCGGAATTTTATTATCTCATGGCTCAATATTACCCTCATGGCGGAAACTTATTCATTTTATTTGTGATCCATCTGAAATGGTTCTGAAGCATTTTTTAGAGTAATGTTTCTTTTATTTTAATGAATGTTGCATTTTTCATTTAAAAAGGATTTTCTACCATTTTTCTTAGAAAATAACATTTTCACCCCTTTTGAAGTATTGTAGTGTAATCCTTGTTTGTGATTTTTTTTTGTTACCATTTTAATTTTCTTTGCTGCCCTGAATTTTATCTATGAAATAAACGAATGAAATTTCAACAAAGAAACGTTTATGTCATATTACGTCTATAGAATATCGCCAATAATTTGATTAAAAAGAAAGTTTGTAAAACGTGGCAGTTGGTTGATAATGCACCAATCTATCTGCTGAACGTTTTCAAGGACCATCTTTTTCTTTTCTGGTGTTCTAGCAGCTCGTATTCAGTATATTTTGCTTAGCTGTGGACTCTTCGTAACCCTAAGGAAGGAGGGAATAAATATTATAATGGTGATATCTCTAGCAACTACTATTAGATATGATCATGATTTTCAAAAACCCTCTGCCTAACGCTTTCAAGGACCATCTTATTTTCTTTTCTAATGTTCTAGCAGCTGTTATTACATCTTGCTTTGCTGTGGTAATTTGCAAATACGTATACCTTTCTTAACCCTAAGGAGGGAGGAAATAAATATTAGAATGGTAATATCTCTAGCAACTACTATTAGATATTTTCACGATTTTCAAAAACCCTCTTGTAGTACTACCAATTTGAGCCGTTTGAGCTTTTGACGAAACAGGCCGATTGTTTCTTCCTTCATTCGCCTTACCTATCCCGCCTTGTCTAGTAGGTCAACCTAGTCTCGTGTGTCCAAATCTCCATAGCTCTGGGGGTTAATTTCTGCATGTTCGTGACTCCATCTTATTTTTCGATTAGATGATACTCTCGAAAATAAAATTGCCACACTGATCGGTTTGTGTGGATGGCGACGTCCGACAATAGCCGGCGATGAGATGAATTGCCCAGTTTCTGCCATCGGCGCGCTTTGTTTGACCAAGTTGTTTTTTGTTGACTTTGCGTGCAGGTGTGATGATGTCTTGCATAGGATGTCGGCGCCTTACTTCGTCTGAATCGAACAGGTGTTCCTGAGAAATCACTGTTTATTTCTGTATGGGCTTTTCTGCGTCGATGTTTTTCTGTTAGCTGATGAATCTAAAGATGAAATATTGAAGCAATAATGCAGTTATTTATTAAGAAATGCAATCTCATAAACAAGAAAGTCATTTGCATTTTTTCAGAAATTATTAAATCTTATTCCTTATTTATGAACTTCCGCGATTCCTAGGTATTTATTTGGATACATTTTGTGGTGATGACTAATATTCTGTCTTAACTTAGTGATTATTAATGTATGTGTGTTATATGAATCAAAACAAAGGTAGAAGTATTTTTGGTGGAAAAAAGTGAGGAAAAATAAGCAATTCCAACGAATTGCTGAACATTGATATCTTTTAAATGTGTCGAAATTATATGAAGTTGGTAATATAAATGGAATTTTAATTAATTTGAATTTCGACTAGGAATTCAAGTTATATCAAACAAAACGCATCTTTATTTTTATTTTTTTTTTTATTTTTTTTATTTAGTAAACATGATCTTTAACACTTTTGTTTGCGGGTCGACAGTCGGTTAGAGGAATTGATTGCTGCTTGACAGCAATAACGAATTGTAAAATTTGGATGCATAAACTTCCATATTAGTTTCAAATTTCTTATATTCGTCACATTTTTTTTTATTTATCTAAATTACTTTTCATATCGTCGATAGTTAATGAACTAAACTACATTTCTATATCATTATTGGTCACCTGACAGCAATGCTTGAAAATAAGAGTGCATTTGCAGTGATGATTGTTTTAGATCAGTCTATATATGTGAAACAGAATTATTTAAATTAACAGTTCATGTAAAAAAATTACAGTTTAGTGTTTAAATTCATATAGTTGATAAAGCTGTTAACAAATAATAAATTTTGCATTCACTACGGCTATTTCAATTCAGTTAATGCTAATAAATTAATTTAGATTCTTATTAAAACCTGGAGTGCGTTAGTGAATGCTGTGTATACCGTTTGTAGTAATTATTTCCGTTCCAAGCTAAAATTATTACCACATCTGAATTATCTGTACAACCAAAATGCAATTCAGTATTGTAGTATAGAATGAATGCATGCATCCAGTATATAAGGAGAACGGGGGGGGGGCACATATTAGTAAGGAGCAAATATTGATACACTGTATGTATTTTTAATTTTTTTATACTGTCTTAAGAAGTTATTGGAACTGTTGAGTAATTAAATTTTAAATTAAGTGTTCATTAGATAAACATTATTCTTAATAATATTAATAATAATAATCATAATCCACAAACGTTTCAGCATGGTATTGGAGTCATCTTGTTACGAAGGCTTGCAGAGTCTCGTGAGCTCTCGATGGTTTCTATTCTGGCTATTCTTCATCGCCATTGTCCTCATACTGTATGCCGTTCATTCCTTTGATT
The DNA here is from genome assembly GCA_026543865.1 of Argiope aurantia. Lineage (NCBI taxonomy): Eukaryota > Metazoa > Arthropoda > Arachnida > Araneae > Araneidae > Argiope > Argiope aurantia. Next base: position 214,088 of record JAPMOR010102437.1, on the reverse strand, counting down.
CACCCATATATGACAATTTTTTTCCCGTCTGTTGGTTTCTAATTGTCTTATATCAGCGTTAAATCAAGCCGCATTATATTTTTTTGGAAAAGTCAAGTCCATTCTCTTGATTTGTCCTGATAAAATCTCTACCCCGAACCACTTGGACATAGAAATTGATCATTAAGCGAACTGTTGATTACTAGAACTGCCAGATTATCTATGCGCATAGATATTGGAAATATTTTCCTCGCTATTTTGATTAGTACAACCGATTGGTCGGTACATATCAAGCAAAGTCTACTGTAATACTAAATAATACGGAAAGATCTTTACATTTATAAAACAGTATTCTTAGAATTATTATTAACTCATTTTTCTTACATTATATGACATTATGAATGAAATCGCTTTGAAAGAATGAAACCAAAAATAAATAAATGGAGAGTTTTGAATTTTACACCATATTCTCCCTCCGAAATGAGGAATAGATAATATCTCATTTTTTTGCATTCTGTTGATTATTACCTTCGCTTACGAGTAAATTCTCCGGGTGTCTCTGAGTTCTAAAAACCCAGTTTGAAAATGATGATGTTTCGGATAGAAAATCACTCATTCTCACAGTCAATTACCTTGGATCGGGTTATATGACTTCAGAAAAATTGCTCCTCGAGCGCAGATTTGATAAAATCTTTCCCACGTTATTAACATGTAAATGTCTTCTCATGGTCCCCCCCCCATATTATCTCGTTTTCTTCGAGTAAGTTTATTTTGAGTAAAAAAGAAAACCCCCTTTTTTTTCTTTTTCTTTCTTTCGTAAAACATATTTTCTTAGTTCATTCTTTTTATATTTTAAAAATTCTTAATTGAATTGAAATAAACTTTACATGAATCCAAATACGTTCTAAGTGCTTAAAATTTGTGATATAATAGATTTGTTTTTGTCATTAAATGATTTGTCGATTGTTTTTGTAATTATTTCATTTTTGAAAGTGAAATAATTTCGACGATACTTGTTCGTATTAATTTAGTGCTTGAAATGAATGATGAAAATTTACTCAATTCATGAGCTGAAACTTTAAAATTGATGAATTTGGCTAATTCCCAACAAATAGGAAGGTTTTATAAAATTATAAACTGCAGTAGAATCTCACTTAATCAACAATAAAGGTAGTTCGCCAATACTGAATATATATATAGATCACCGAATCTGTTTGTAGGTACTTATTAGGATTTTATTATTCAATTTGTAGAAATTACGACCACACACGTATGTCCTATTTTTTGGATGCGTTGTTAACATTATTCATTACATTAAAATAATGTCAAAAGTTTTGCAGATTATTTAAAACTTGAAAAAGTGCATACACATTATTTTCTATTTCAGAAAAAGAAAATTCATAATTACCTTTCTTACGTATTATCGCATAAAAGTTAAGTATTTCTTAAAGTGGTAACATAAGAGGATGTATCAATGAATAGCGTAAATAATGTTGAGCACAATAATAAATTACGCAATGAATAATCAATAAATATGTCTTTATGTTGAATGTTTTGAAGTTTCCTAATCGAATCTTTGCTGTTTTACACGAGCGGAATAAACTATTCCCGGAACTTGCCAAAAAGCAATTCGGGCATGGAACCCTCAGGTTTGTAATCTGTTAGAGCCCATGAAAAGGTCCCACTTCGGTCAAAAGCTTGACTCTTACGACGACCTTAAACGGATTGTAAAACAGCGGCCTACCCACAGTCAACGGCGTTCTATGAGACTTGGATTTTCATACAGACCCAGCGCTGGGGCAAATATTTCAGCTTGAAGGGCAGTTATGTCGAAAAGTAGTTAATTGTGAATATTTCCGTTTCATATTGCCTTTCGTTGCATTTATTATTATTATTATTGTGTTCAACATTATGTACATTATTAGTACATACTCCATCGCATGAATAACCATTTTAAAAGATTGTCTTTGGAATCGTGGAAACATGAGGCAAGAATTTGAATGCAGCAGTGTTTCCGGATTGCCAGGCCGCGTAATGATTTGGTTCACGGAGCACCTATCCCCGGTCAGAGGGCTTAATCTCCAGTAAATTGAAGACTTGTAGAATTCTTGACGTTCATTATTTTGCGTGATCTTCTCCGTATGTAGTCTTGTGAGAATGGAAAAAAAGTTCAGACGGTTTGCCTTTATACTCTACCAGTCCATTGCATATTTATATCTCGTATGCGTTAATTTCAACTCTAAATGTATATCTTATTTTGATGTTGCTAGTTAATTATATTATGATTACGGGAGATATTGCTACATATCTACTTGATGTTCAAAATGATAATTCATTTGACGACTTGAAAAATATATTCCACTGATACATTGCTTTCTTTTGTTCCGATTCTTTTTGTGTAAATTTTTTCTTTTCTTTATTATTTATTGCACTCTTTTTTTATTGTCTTTAGACCCCCCCCCCCCTTCTTTCGGTTTTTCAGTAACTCGGGCTCTGTGCTTGAGGAAACGGGTCAACGTTTTTCAAAAGTGTGCTTTAGTGTTTTATTAAAAGGTAGTCCACAAAGCAGTGCTGTTCATGCATTAGACTTTCTGATTTTTTTTCCCTTCTTCTCTGTACTCTTTATTGTGTCGTTTTCTTTTACTTTGCATCGGTCCATAACTTTATTTTCTTCTTTAATTTTTCTTGTCGTTCCATCCGGTACTCAAAAGGTGTGTTCATGAACCGGCACCAGTGTTTACACGGTAACCCAGTGCTGGACAATGGCCATGCTAGTGCGCTGTGCTCGAGCTGGCGTGCGGAAAATTCTCTATTTGTTCTTGAGAACAAAAACGAGCGAGGTTTCTTTGAAATGCATAACGGTTTACTTCGCTTTTATATAGTATGTTTATATACTATTTAATTCCATTGGAATTGTGATTACACATAATGTAATCTGGTAATGAGCGAAAAAAACTTTGTTTTTCTGTCATTCTTCTAGTGGTAAACAAAAACTTTGATGCATTTTTTTTTTTTTTTTTTTTTTGTATTTAACATACTGTTACGTTTTTATAATATTGCTCATGCGTTGCAACTCTGTAAATATTTATTTTGGCTTCTTTTAGTAATTCTATATACTACCTCGGATTAGGTTTTCAATTAAATTAATTTTATTTTAAAAACATTTTGTGTATTTTGTGAGCATGGTATATTTACATCTGAATAGTTTCGAATTTCTGAAAGAATCAGCAATTTATAGTCAATTATATCATATCGAATCTTGTTTGGTTCTAAATACCAGTCTTTGATATGATATCGGCGTTTTCAGGACAATACTTATGCTTTTTTTTAAAAAACAGATAACTAAACAGGTGCATAATTTCAATATACGTGTCTAGATTGCAAATACAAATTTGTGTAGTTATCTGCATAATAGGAACATAATTTAATTAATCTGAATTATCCAATTATTTTGAAGTAATGACTTCTATTAACGCCAAAATACAAATGTATCTTTATTATTCTTGCTAAAATGCTTTTATAATTATTTACTTTTTCAAAATGCATAATTTTCCTGAGTATTTATAGATATTCGTTTAAAGTATTTTTGATACAATTGTTTTAAGTAATATTAATGCCTCTGAGAATCGACCTTTGAAAAGTAAAGAAGATGTGAATTTATACATTGCGGCAGAAATATCTTAGAAATTGTGAGAATGGAAGTTTTAATGAACAATTATCGCACTTAGATACTATAACAATTTTAGAACTATCATTTAATTATAACCGATAGGTTCAATTTTATACCACACACATATTACAATGATGTTCTTGTAAAGTTGTTATATTTCTGCTGTGTAACTGGCAACAATACATTTAAAAGAGCAGGTTTATTTTTTAAATGGTTATCAGTGCGGTATCATGAATTTTCCAGATGGCACCGTTCACTTATAATTATTCTTTCTGGAATATAATTACATTTCAGTTCGTATTAACAGACATACTGTATTATCGATGCTCATACAAGCCGATCTTCTCTGAAGATATTTCTAAAACCCGTTTCACCTTAAACTCTATGAACTAATGTGAATAATTCCTAGATGATCCACTAGCCTGTTTGAAGGATCATTAGTCACTAGTTACTCTTCATCGCCATGGTTGAAAATAAAAGAGGGGCGGGGAAGATAAAAAGTAGAAAAAAAGTATGTGAATTTCTGTGCGATGTACATCGAGGCTGCTGTCCTTATTTGCGCCGGCATCATTTCGGTTAAATCAGGATAGACAGATGCAAGCGGAGAAAACGTATAATTTTCGAAATTCAAAGCGGTAGATTAGATGGCATTAAGATAAAAGACTGTCTGCTGGGTATGAGAACTGGGACAACCGAGGAAAACTCGGGAATATAGCACTGGCTGATGCAGGCGGTCATTGTATACGAAGGGATATTCTAAAAATCAAAATGTTACGAAAAAAAATCGAGATAGTTTTCATCTGTAGGGATTAAACTGGATCGTCACCCGAGCTGGAGTTAATGTGAAATTAGACTTCGGTGTAGTCTGTTAGTGAAATTTATTCTAAAAACTTATTTGTAAAGGCACAAAATTTTAAACTGATATCATCTTTCTATAAACCTGCCGTTATTTTCTGAACTATTTCGCATTTATTTTTCATTCAAATATTCTTTCTGGTGATGATATTTCTTTTCAAATTTTAATATCCAAACTTTTCTATTGATTCAATTGAAAAAAATTTTTTTATATAATAATTATAATTATATAATACAGAATATTTTTAAAGGCACAAAATTTTAAACTATCATCTTCCTATAATTATAAACTGATATCATCTTCCTATCCCTATTATAAATATTCTGTATTATATAATTTTAAAATACGAATGTGTTTTAAATGTAATTTATCAATATATAATTATATTTCTTATATGCCGTCTAAAAGTGTAAAATTTTCTTGCACTTTCAGTATTTTTTCAATTATATTTTCACCTTGTTTTTTCCATGAGTATATAAATTAAATAATAGGATTTCGGGGCTCAAAACTCGGATAATGCGATACTTTGCCGAAACAACTGATTGTTGTTTACTAAAATTTTATATCATTTATCATATATATACATGTTTTGTCCACTTCTATGGACTGTACAAAATTTATTTTCCTATTAAAACTCCAGCTTAATTTATTATTATTGAAGGTATTCAGATCAATAGATAAAAACCTATTTGTAACCAATTGGTGAAATACTCATGCTGGTATATCAGTAACCTATTGGAATATACTCATGCTGATCATCGCTCATTATCAAACAAAACATAACTTAAGAAGAAATTCTGAATTGATCATATTGAGAATTGGCGATCTAAAAGAGAAAAGTCAACAGTGCTATGTTTCTTTCAATGAAACTCTTAGGAGTTATAATTAAATTTTAAAAAGTTCACTAGATTCTCAATATTTATAATGTAAAATTTTGATTTTGTATTTTTAAAACTTCAAAAAAAATCGCAAAATGTTAGATTTATTTTTGTCTCCTTGAATATTTTGACATTCGCATTGTGCCTGTAGATCGTGAATCAAATATTTATCAACTGATTGATATGCGGAAAAAAAAAACCCTTATCGATATGTTGTGCAACGCATATATAATTTTATTTTTCTATAGCTAAATAAGTTGTAGTGGATTGAAACATTCTTTTTTAGAGTACTTTTAATTTGCTACAGTTATATCAGATTATTTTGCACATTAATGGTTCTAATGATTTTTTTTTCAGTTATATTTCTTTCTTTCACTGTATCGGCTGTAAATGTAGGATCTCAAGGGCAGATAATTTTCTTTTTCGTTGATTGTTGTGAAGGCTTCTTTACAGTGTTGAAATATTTCATTCCAACTGTCATTATTGTTATTTTATTTTTGCTGTGTCTTCACCATGTCGTGAATTTATAATGAAACAAAAGTAATAGAGTAGGTCGTGTTTTTTGTTACTTTGTTTAATAATTGGCAAAGTTTAATGGAGGTAATTATCTCCTTTTTTGGACATAATGGACTAACCAAGAATTAAATATCCATTTATAGTTCTTTGAGAAAATAAGGGAAATTAACTTTGATACATTGTAATGTTTGATTTGTTCAATTAGGAATAACTTTGAAATAATGATTAGATAAAAAACTTAGCAGTTTCAGAATTGTTTGAAAAATATCATAAAATTGTGTTGAATAATATTTCTATTTTTTTATGATGGTTTCATTATGTCTTAATTCAAGCCAAATGGTAAGAATTTGGTCATTAATTCTTAGTATATAAGTTTTTTGAAACTGGATAATTAATCAAATTAGATATATATTAGCCCTTTGAAAGATTTTAACAGTGCGCATATTAGCCTTTTTTTTTTTAAATTCTTTTCTAATAGTAAGGATGAATGTGCGTGTATGTTGGTTCTTTAGAAGCCAAATATTTTGACTTACAGTTACTAAGAGGTTTTTAAAAGTTTTAATTTATAAAAGGTTAGATTGAATTTTGCCATTTATCTGCGGTAACTGCCAAAAATATTACTGAGCAAAAATTAATTGTGCATAGTTTCAAAATGAACGTAAAAAAACTTTTTTGTCAATGTAGTAGTCCAAATAATTCCTAAACTCTCACAACTTTTAAAAAATATTTCTAACAATATATTACATTATTACCTTAAATTCAAGCCGTTTTTATTTCTTCAAATATTTGATCGCACGATTTTTCTTCCATTGACGAAAGTTAAAGTAAACGAATTATGTTTATTTATTTGTAGCTTGCAAAATGAATTAGAAAATGAAGTTAACGAATTTTGCAGCGAGATTTAGAAGATGAATAAAATGGACATTTACGTTTTTAATAGTACTGCTATGATATGAACTGTACTCCATTAGAAAGGTTCATGCATACAATAAACATAACTTAAGACAACTAAAATATCATAATATAAATGTCAGATTATATGTCGGAATTATAAACATGAAGTTATATCTAAACAATTTATTAGAAATTATATTAAACCAATATTCCAGATGAACTAGCTAGGAATTGTATTAAGCATATTTTATTTTTATTTTGTAATGATTTTTGAGCGATTCCTTTTTTTTTTTTTCTTGTTGTTTTTGTATTCAAAGATTCAATTGTTATGTTATATCTTAAATTCATTTCTTTTAAATTTTTTTCGAAAAATGTTTATAAATATAAATTTTATTTCATTAAATACTTCGGAAATCATTAAATATGTATTTTCGTTAAAATGTGAAATACTTTATTCTGAAAGTATATGTGTATTATTAATAAATGTGCCAAGCATGCCAGTTAATTCAGTGCATTAATTTCTTTCACGAAGAACGAATGTATAGGTATGCCATAAAAATGTCATTGCCAACTTGCATATTGGAAACTTCTAGAAGTTAACTAACGACGAGTTACTTGCTGCCTCATGTGTTATTGATCATTTCATATGCCGAGTATCGTCTTTAACAGCGGAAGGTCCTGGAGTTCAAATTGTTGGAAAGGCCTCTTGTAGAGGCCACTCGGTCAATGCGGTCGAGAGTTTCAAGAACACATATCAGCTAGAATTACTTGTTTTCGGAGGGTATCCAAACAGTGGACCGGTTCCCTTTTAAACTTTCACCATATTGTAATTTTTCGAGAATGGCTTGTTTAATCAGTTAAAAAACTGTGATTACGAACGATTGGTAAGTTTAAAAAAATCGTATAGTTTAATGCATTTTAGACTGTTGTAATAAAATCTGTGATTTATCCGTAACAACTGCATCTGAGGAAGATGACCAAGATGAAGCTATAATAAATGATTTCTTAAAAAGGATACATAGGCTAATTTCATAATAAAAGAAAGGGGAGTTTTGATGTTTCTTCGTTATTTAATGCATAAACTGTTGTAGTCAAAAGCTATTTCTTGTATTTGGTGGTTTTTGTTCATTATGCTGTGATTTGAAATTCAAACCTCCCTGTGGTTAAAGAACTAAATTGATTTTTGAACTAACGAGGTAGAAAATTATTAAATGGATATTTGAGAAACTGATATTTTTATACTGTCAAGGTTGTTCTAAATTGAATAAAATTATTGAAAATAATGCAAGTCTTTCAAATCAGATTGCATTATTCTGGTATATGCTCTTAGGTATATTTTTTTGTTTCTGCAATTACATAACCTTGTATTTCTAAAGTTTATTTTATCACACTTCAGGTAGTTGCATTTTTTTAGTTAAGTCATTAAATCATGACGAAACCACGTAAAATTTTAGAGATTTTTTAAGAACTGTAATTTAATATTCTGAGAAAAAATTTGTTTTCTTTTGTATGACATATCACAATTTATATTTCACAACAAAAAGAAAGTATGAAATTAAATAGTAGGTTGAGATCTATATTATGGTTACAGTAAATGCTATCATGATGAATCAACTGAAACTACCCATTGGGAAGGATGAGGGGATTTGCTAAATGATAAATTATAACCAATAACGTCTAGATATGTGAAGACTTCATTGAATAATATTTTGCAAAAAATGAAAATACCTTAAATTTAAAGCCTCAGATGTATTTTAATATCTCTTCGACTATGATCTGTATGATTTTTTTTGTGAAATGTTAAATAAAATTTATGGTAGTTAGTTACTTTTTACATAACTCCATTTTAAATTATTAAATAATTTTCTATCTTTTTGGAAACATTTACTCTAATATTTTGTGCTCGTATTCAACTAAATTTCTTGATTCTAGAATTACAATTTATTTTTCTTCTTTTTTTTATTCATTTATTTTTTTATAAATCCGTATCATTTAAAAATATATCCGAATGATTATTTTTCTTGAAACCTTTTAACAGCACATATTTATATATCGATTTCTCTAGAAAAGGGGGGGGGGAAACATTATGCTTTTTAAAAAAATACAAAATTGATTTATTAGCGTTTTAAAATTTCGTTTTTTAACTAGCAACTATTATCGGATTTGAACTATAATTATTTTTTATCGTAATACATTTTGCTGTTAAAAAGTTATTTCCGATATTTTAGACAAATTCTCAATGCTTAAGGCAGTAGGGCGCAGTTTGTTCTTTTTTGTGATAAATTTATTAAACTATATTACTAAACTCAATAATTCTCACATTTTACTGCCGTTTCCTTTATTTTATTATAATTTTTTTGTGTGAATAGGTTATCAATTTTATATCCTTTATTAATTTTATTCTTTTTCTTTCTTTTCTAGGTAAGTTCATTTTGGTTTCTATTCTGTTATGGAGTTATAGAAAAAAAATATTGTGAGTATTTTTTAAGAGTTTTCTATTTGCAATAAAATGAAGATTTGGTTTATAAATAGTTAGAATATTATCTTCAATTCAGATTTCCTTTTAAAGCTTGCCTATTTATTGCTTTTGCGTTAATTAATGTAGAAATCGCATTTCAACTACTCCATGCAATATTATGTTCTGCATTTCTGTAGAGTGATTTAAATTAAATATATTATATTAAATTAGTTTGGATGCAAGTATCAATTTGTTCCGTTGCAAAAGTATTTAGATCTATTCGCAAACATATTTTTAAACAATAATTTAAAATAGACTTTGTAGGATTAAGATTTGAAGACTTTATTGAGATCGGTTCGTGTATGTTCATTTCTCAACTGAAAGTATTTGCAATATTAATTTTACTATTTAAATAGATAGTAAAATTAATATTTTCGGATTTAAAAGTTTAGTTAAGTTGAAATTGGATCTGAACTAGAATCTTTTGATCAACATTTTCTATTGCTCAAATACTGAGATTTATAAATTGACTTTGAAACGCTCATCAATCTAATTAATGAAATACAACGTTATTTTTTTAACTTCTATTTTCCTTTAATGAATGGTATATCATTAAGGCTTTATTATTTTCATTATAAAATAATTTCCTAATGCTCGATTTTAAATGCCAAATTCATGGTTATTAATGCCATACTGTTGGCCAAATATTCTACTCGTTTAGATCGATTTGATTCGATTGTTCAATAGTAATGTTATGCTGTAAGACTTTTTTTAATAGTTAAATTTACCAATCATTTATTTGAAATTCCTTTCTGTTATTTGACTGATGAATCCAGTTCCTTTGTACGACTCTGGCAGCCTCTGGTACTAATATTGTAAACTGATCTAATCAATTATCTAATGGTGTATTAAATTTTATCCCTTTGTGTTGCAATTCATTGTAACGCTAACATAAGCTTTATATGTATGTTGGTGTTGGCTGAAAAAAGACAAGCGTGGGTGCATTTGATCTTATTGTAAAGAGTTTGAATCTGGTTGAACTAGTTTAAATTCTGAATTGATTTCAGATTAAATCATCAACAGTTTAAGACAAAATTGAATATTACAATTATGTAAGTTTTTTATTATTATTATTATTATTTCGGGCTTCTATTGTTTTTTCGATAGAATCAGTATAATTGATTAGCCCTTTTTTTTTTTTTTTTCTCCCGGATTGAATTCGGTGCTCTGAATTTTACCAAGGCCTATATAAAATTTTTGTAGAATGGCATCTGAGATAAAACTATAATATATGAGAAAGATTGTGAACTTCAATTGATTTTCGTTTCTGAATCTACCATTTGTGGTTTCTGTTGACAACTTCCTCTGCTTTCACCGGAACCACGAACCCTTTTAACCCAGATCGCAAGCGACCGCTGCCGTTGTGGCCATGCATATTTCATGGAAGCATCGCAGAACCAGATTGATGAACGTAAAATGTGAACGGACTCTCGTACCCCGTACTTAAACCTTTGATGGCCCACTTTTTTTCTCGCTGCCTTCATTAGCATTCGTCTCTCTCTCTTTTTTTTTTTTTTTTTTTCTTTCTTTCATTTCATTTTTATTTTGTTCAACTTACCTGTACTAGCTTTTACTCAAGGTCATACCCTGCGGGGTATTTTCTTTCTTCCCTCAACCCTCACCAACTGTGCTTGTTTATTTTATTGCGTGTGAAAACGTTTGATTTTTATTATTTAGTTCAATCTACAGTACACGTTTAAAAAAAATGTTGATTGTAAGTGCATAACAGAAGTTTTATCTCTTTTGTGGATAATTTCGCTTTAGTTTTTGAACCTAAATAGGGGGGGGGGGGGCAAGGTTTTTACCTTTTGGAACTTGTTTATCTGTAATATTTCCTTTATATATTATTGCCTCGGTATTTATTTCTATACTTTATTTAGATATATTTTTAATTTAATTATATTTTATCTAATATAGAAATGAGTATTTTATGCGTCGTATTTTATTCGCTGCCGTACCGCTCATCCGATTGCTATAAAATTTTGCCAACTTATTACTTGCACTTGAGCGGAGGTTATAGGCTTAGTACAATTATTACCATTTATTTTGAACGCAATAACATTTTCTAACAAATTGTTTCTTATGTTTCTATTATTCAACATTATTTTTAAATTAACAATCGACAATAGAAAATTAGTTAATAGGCAAAGACACATGTCATTCGCAGTTAATCGCACCATATATCACACTAAAGAAAATTATTATCATCGATGCTGTCAATGCGAGTGAAAAAGCGAAAGCATTTAGTGTAAGCGCATTCCCCCCCCCTTTTTTTTTTCGTTAACGAATAGGCATCTACACAAGATATTGTTATTCAGCTTGCACAATATTTTGGCTGTATCGATCCGCACATATTATTCAAAGTTTATCTCACACAAAAAATTATTATCGATGCCGATCAAAGTAAGCTATATCTAATGAAAATTTTTCAGTACAAGCAACAATTTTTCAATTTACAAGTCAAGATTTTTTTTTTTTTTTTTTTTTTTTTTTTTTTTTTGCTGATGGGAAAAAAAAAAGATATTATTGACCCTAAAGCACTTGAATAATAAAGAAAAGAAGAAAAAAAAATATTATTTATATTTCTCCTTTCATATATCCCTAAATTTCAATGAATTTATTCATTGCCGGCAAGAAAATAAATATCATTCTTTCCTAAAAGACCTTATTTAGACATTTATGGACTTTGGTGACCTAGTGATAAAATTTCGGCGTCGAGATCTGATTTACTGAAAATCTGGTGTGTATTTGGACGATACGGGCATTGAATCTGTAATTGAAGGGCAAAAGTCTATATTCTTGTCTTATGTAAAAAGTTTAGAAAGTAAGTTGGGTTCGTAGATCTCATCTTCGTCATCTGTTCAGCACAATTATAAAATATGAATTTCTTTCTGTCCAAAGTATATCTCAAGTAATTTTAAAACGATACAGTAGAAAGCGTCATGGAAGAAATTTTTGACTGGCGATATCAGACAATACATGACTATGAACTTATTTGTCATACATTTGATTATGAATATTTTGCAGATATCAGATTTCGTAGACAAAATATGTAGATTACTTTTGCTGTATTTTATTTGATGTAGCATTTCCTTATTGGCACACTTTATTTTGTTGGTTTCCGTCTGCATCAACTGAATGCGCATCATCTGGGTTTTATACTATCTATTATGTTCATTTAAAAATATAAGTTATATCTTGTAATTTTGTATCTTAATATTTGTAAAAATTATCCTTCACTTCTTATTTGCATCTTCCGATTTAAAATTTTTGCTTTTGATTGAAATTATTTTATCGTTTTCTATTGTATTTTATTTTCATTTGATTTTAAATTCATTATTATATAAACATTGTGGTGGAATGAAGATCATTATGATCCGTGCAGTGGAAGCAAGAGAATGTATGTTTTCGGGAACATTTCTTTAATGGTCACATTTCACATAAAACAAACCCAAAACGCAAAGATGAGACAAGACATTAATGTGCGCACCTTTCAACCACCAACAACAGCATCTCATCTCATTTTAATTACCATCGCAATGCACTATGGGATGCGTACCTAATCAGGCATCGTCACCTATTATCCAAAAGAAAAGATAGGATAATGCAACTGCTTTTACATCTTATAAAAATTGTTTACCTTTTGTTTATTTTAGTTTAATAAAATTATACGAGTATCATAATTATATATTTTAAAAATGTCAACATACCGTGGCTTTGCTGACCGAGTTAGAGATCGTAATTTTTGATTATGTTTAAATGATAATTCGTATTCTTTTTCGGAACTGAAGACCATATATGGTATTCTGTTTACTCCTGAAATTCGTTTTATTCAATCATATTATTAGAAAATTGTAAGTGTTAATTCACCATTAGAAAAATCTTTTGTTTATGCTTGTGAAGTTTTATCATGAGTTCAGGAAGAATTTTAGCATTAGCTATACTTCTATAAATTGTTAACTTGAATCATATTTTACGCCGGTCCGGAACCTTGATCCAAAATCATAATTATTTTTAATCATTATTTAAATGCAGCAGATGCAAAAAGGACTATATACATTTTATACATTTTAATATACTATATACATTTTAAACAAAACGAATTTCTATTGATATGCAACTGAAATGTAATTTAATACAATTCATTTAAATCATTAAATACTACCATAATTTGCGAAATTCCGTGGGATGATTAAGATTCTGCTGCAGCAAACAAACAAAATTATTTGTCTCTTAACCCTTGAGTTGACAGAAATGGATTTATTACAATTGTGAGGGTAAAATCCTTTAGCATCGATAGTTGAAAGTAAATCAGATTCCATGTTCCGTAAAAAAAAAAAAAAAAAAAAAAAAAGTATTTTGAAGTATAAAATACAGGAGATGTATGCACACAAAAAATAATTAATTACTGACTGAGATTGATTCCTGTAGTTAGACAGAAAAAATTCCAATTACAATATTCAAAATGAATTTCGAAAAATTTATCTATATTTTCATCAGTCATATCAATTTATTAAAGCATTTTTGATAAAAAATTTTATTAGTTTTCTGCCCTCCTAAAGTATTTAGTAGTCGGTTCTCTATTTATTATTCAGGTGCCCTTCAAATCTTAGCATAATCTAGTAATATTGTTTTATCTAATAAAAGATAAAATAAATCAGAAATTTTGTGATTAAGATATAATTATTCGCTTGTATCTTTCTATTTTCTTCTCTTTTCTATTCTGTCGATAGATAATATATATATTAATTCGGTTGCAGTGCTTGATTTAAAGAAAAATCGTTTGCGAATTCTTGTTTTCGATATGAACTTCGCAGCTGTTGTAGATTAAACATTTCTTCTTCCAAATAAAAGTATTTTTTTTAAAAAAAAATTGCATTTGAGGAGGTACATTTTGGCTACTACACGCTTCTAGCACGACCACTTCTTTCAATCAAAAATGGTATGTCTAATGATATTCGGCTTACTGTACTAAGCTTAGTGTATTGCGAACTATTTAGCTTGACAGAGCGCACATGACCTTTCCGCTTGCTAAAATACAATAACTTTTCTGCATTGTCTAATGCTCCTTATAAACAAAGTTATTTCTACTATATTATAATACAGGTGCTTTCTGAAAATTCTTGTAATTGTTTTAAAATTGCAGTTCGTTGTAAAAAAATGTTTCAGACATAGACGTCCTTCGTTTAAAATACAATTCCCCAGCTCTGCATGTATTGTTTCGGGGCATTCGAGTTCTAACGAAGAAGCATATTGCATTTGACTTTCCTAATCGTATAATATGATTTGACAGCAATCGTTTCTGCATTTCCTTTATCACAATGGCAGGATGATAAGAGGATTAAAAGTGATCCTCTTCCAATATTGTAGCTTGCTGCCGAATTGTCAACGACGTTTCCTTGACAAGCTCCGGTGACGTGCAGTTTCTGTGTACCAGCTTGTGATTGGAAGTATTGTCTCTGGATAACATCTGCATTAAAAATTTGGAATGTCAATGTCACATTTGTTTTCTTTTATTCTTGCGAATTTGAGAGTTGTTGAGGGGAAAAAAAAGTAGATAAATCGTTATCAAATAGATCTTGCGTTATTTTGTATCTGTTTCTTGACATATTGCTATTCCCCCATCACCCAGTCAAATTCTAAACATACCTACCTACCTTTCACTTTGCTATTTGTTATCTGCTTTAAAACTTAAGAGGTTTTGAGATTATAACATTATACGACGGCCATTATAAATGACAAGTATAGGGAACAAAAGGAATTGATTGTCAGAAATTATTTACATTTACATTTCACTTTTCGACTTAATCGCCGTGAAGATTTAGACGTGTGATATCGGGACTACGTTTCCGTTCTTTTCATTGAAGAACGAACCGGGGATGCAAGATGAGTTCTAACGTTCCTTTGAATTACTCAGAACGTTTCTTGAATTTTCTTTTAAATCAAATGATATAGTACCGGAATTCTGATTTGAAATGCTGTTCTGCCAATTCATTGACTGGGATTCCAATATCTTCTGTTTCTTTCGAACGATTTAATCAACTAATTGAAAAAGATCTGTTTCGGCAGTCTTGCGCCCTTATCTTCCATTACGGAGAATGCGGCTTAGAGCCGAATGATTATCATTTCTTTCCTGAATTAAAGAACTGTCTAGGATGCCAAACTAATAATTTCAGACTAATGAGGAACTGCAGGAAAACGTTAAAGCCCTTGTCACATCACTGGCTTCAACGTTTTTTGAAGAGGGGAAACTGATCTACCGATCTATGACAAATGCTCGCAACTTTGTGCCAATTTTATCGGACAGTATCCAAGATTATATATAACTTTTGATTGTAAAATTCATTTTTATCTTCTCTTGATAGCCATATACGTCGAATCTTTTTGTTTTATGATCTGTCGACGTTTTAAAAATCAGCGCTTGTAATTATTGTTTCTGATAATGATGATTCTCGTCCACTGAATCGATTCCTTTTTTTATAATAGCTTTTATTGATAAAATTATTAAAAAATCGTGATGAATTAAAAATCTCTTATTAGTTTGTTATATCTCGCGTTTTACTTGCTTGACGAATTTACAGATATGCCGAAACATATCTCTAAATTCGGAAAAAACAGTTGGATATGGTTCAGTATTTCTATGATTACCTCGAAATAAAATCTTGATGACCTTGGACGTTTCTTATAGATTTCAAGGTGCTGAAAAAGAATGTTAGTACAAATTTTTCTCCACCTCCGATTTTAAGGTAGGTCATTTATCAATTTTAAATTATAGAGGCAATCGTGTATAAGTTATAATTATATAATAATTGTTTTTACATGCATTTGATGCACATATACATTGTTTTAATTATTAAAGTAGATAAAACATATAAGAAGAGAAAAGATCTTATATTGATAAATTACTGGTGCTAAAACCTCCGAAAAATTTTAAATGTAGTTTTGCAATAATGGCACAGCAAACTGATGAGTTTGAGACTTCGTTGGCTTCATCTGTCATATATGACATACATGACCACTTCTATTTTTTTCAGAAGAGTTAAATAACCTTTGAAAAATTTAAATTTATCAGAAAAAGAAACATTTAAAATTTCTTGAATTAAGATTACAAAATTAAAATACCCCCCTCTTCTCCCCCTCCCCCCAAAAAAAGCTGGCATACTTATTTACTAAAATCAGCCTATGATATATTCGGTATTTTTGCCTCACAAAGAGCAATTTAGGCTTTTGTATTGATGAAAGGCCTTAATGTTCAGCTATAACTTGTCAGTAAAAATAGGAAAAATGAAATTTTTCTTCGATGGCAAAGAACAAGGCTGTCGGTTCCGTAATAATAATTTCCTCCCATCCGTCCCATTGTCATATTCTTGCACAATGAAAGAATCTTATGAAAATAAGAATATATTGCTTCCTGAAATTGGCTGTTCATATCTTAATTGGAACATATGTCTAGAGTTTAAAATAATTACTTTTTCATTGGTATTCTGCAAGTTTGTATAAAATACTACTGTCTCCTGAGCATGCGTGATAGTAGGATAAAACATTAGCATCAAAAATAAATTAAAAGAGCACAACTAATATATTTCAGGTAAAAAAAAAAAAGAAATATATCCAAAATGTTCCTCTAATTAATAAAAAGCAAAAATATTATCCCGCCTTTACTCATTAAGTTAGACTTGATGAAACATTTTATGAAATTAATGATAAAGAAGTGGGGTTTGACGGCTTCCCAAACCCGGTTTAAAAAAAAAAAAAACGTTTTTTTAAAGTAAATTTGTCACATTTGAAAACCGTTTCTTAAATTAAGAAAACCAGTTTTCCGGAAAGCCTAGATATTTCTCTTAAATAATAATAATAATAAAAGAAATATCGGTTGGGACTGATTCGTGTAGCAGCTTGTATGCTTAGGACGACGAGACGCCAATTTATTAACAAGTGAAGGTATATTTGAATTTCTGTTAAATAAATTAAATAATTTAAACGCTGAAATAAGTTTGAAATTATTATATACTTTAGAAAAACGAATTCAAGAAAGAAGACAAGTTGAATTAGCAACTCTTTTGCTGTATTTTCAAAATCCGCAATTCCTTTCTAGTTCAGCGAAGAAATCTAGTGTACTTTCTTTAGCTTCAAAAACCGAAATTATTAAGTTACCTGGAAAGATATTATCTAGAATATTTCCTAATTCTTATGTGGAAACCGAGTCTGATGAAGAGGAAATCGAAGAAACTACTCGTCAGGCTCGTTTTTAAAAAGAAGCCATGGAAAAATCAATTAATAAGTTTCTTGAAGACTCTGAAGAAAAACTTACAAATCCAAAGACACTGAAAGCTGAATTTTCATTATTTGAGACAACGAATCAAAGAACAAAAAAAAACTTAGATTTGTTATTTGATGCCATGAAAACTATAAAACCAAGCTCAGTAGCTAGTGAACGAGTATTTTCAATTTCAGGCAATATTGTTTCCAGAATAAGAACAAGACTTAGCCACCGTTCAGTGGATATTTTATGTTTTTTAAAATCATATTTTCTTAGGAGAAATTCAAATTAGTGAAAATAATGTAAATATTATTTGAAATTTTCGAAAACCTGCTGAAACCGGGTTTTCTGAAATATTGAATTCGAAAACCAGTTTCTCAAAAAGTCGGTTTTTGTATAAACCCTATAAAGAAGGGCGTGGATTTCAATACTTCGAGAACAGTTTCCCTCGCTAATCAATTTAGAAAATTAAGAATATTTTAAGTAGCTCTTAAATTAGGCACCTTATCAAAGACAAAAATTTTGAGGAAACATATAAATAACACAAATTTTGAGAATTGATTTAGGGGGAGGGAAAAAAACACAGCTTGGATTTATTTATAAATACATTTCTCAAGAAATAAATGAAATCCTAAATATGAAAAATCAATTGAAGACATATAACAAAGAAGAATTTTGGAAGTTCAATGTCATTAAAAAGTAGCATTTTGCCGTCTCGTTTTAATTCTTTCTCTGAAAATATGGGAGCTGTAAACGGCAAGCGTGGGAATGCTTCCAGCATGATATTTCTGTAATGGTAGACCAATATCGAGGCAGATTTGTTTCTTTATATTCTTGGAGATTAGTGTTGCTTGTTAGTGTTAGATTAGCTTCACTTATGAGGCTCCAACGAGCCTCATAAGTGAAGCTTTTGATTCTGCGTATAGTAGAGCATCCACAATTAAGTTATTCATTACTTAAGGCATGGTATTTTAGAAATATCTTACGAATATCTTCTTTTTTCATAACAGTTGCTTCATTTTTTTAAAAGACTTTATAAACAGTGTATAAGATTAAGCTTTTATAAGTATTTATTTAACTCTTTATTCAATAAAACGTCAAATACTAAAAATTTGTAAGGTAAATGTATTGAACAAATACGAAATTGAGATCTTACAATATTTTGAATTTTTTTAAAAATTGCGAGTGAGGAAATATTTTTAATGTCATGTTCTTTTTAAGCGGCCCCTAAAATATAGAAATCGCCACTTGTTAAATGCTGAACAGATGCTTTGTTTACCAGTGTTATCGCAATGGTTTGAAAATAACCCATTTATTTCCCCAAAAACTATTAAATGACCCTGTTGAACGTGATATAACATCACTACAATTAGGAAACATTGATAGGTATGTAATGTATTTCTATGTGCTTTGGTTAAGTTTGGAAAGGGGAAACTCGCATGAGTGATGACTTCAAAATACTACGAACATGGAACATATTGTAATAGGATTTAATAAGATAATTGCCATGAGATACGTAAAATGAAACTATTGTTTGCTTTTCCCCAATCTGTTTTGCGTCCACTTCTTCAGTCTGACCCTCCGGCCATTTGGAATATCAAGATTTATCTGACTTGTCATTAGTGACTTATTAACTTTTCAGTTATGATTTGCTTATTGCTTATTCTTACTGACAGTTTGCGAGCGTGCACACTGCAACCTTTTTTTTTTTTTTTTTTTTCCTCCTTTTATTTTCTTAATTTTATTTCGACTCGTACTCCACTTTTATACATTTCGCATTTCCAAGCGAGATGTGGCCTATATCTTAAGGTGATTTCGGCTCGGGTACTCTTTGAGATGTCATGTGCAAGGCCAGTTAGAGAAACACTTTAAGAGTCCGGTTTGATGGATGATGCTTTTGCAGGTTGTGATGAATTTTTCGGATATAGTTTTTGAATGTTTTTTTTTTTTTTCTTTGACGAGTTGCGTGCATATGTTTAGTACGAGAGAGTCTCGTGTGCTTGTTTCCAGAAATGAAATATGTCAATGGAGCGGTTGATGGCATCGCTTGGGTGGTCGATCCTGGAAACTTCTACTCTAATTTTGAAGTACTTTGCACTGAATTGTAATTCGTCTGCCCCCTAAAAAGTTTGTATTACTATTTAAAAAAAGAAACTTTTATATATTCACAGTTAGATGTTTAATGGGTTAAGAAGAAAGCAGATCGCTCGTGGCTGTTTGTAAACTGCGTTTTTCAACGTCTGCTTACTCAATAATTGTTTATTTAGAGCATCGAATGTTCAACAACGTTTTAGTTAAATTTAAAACAGCTATTAAGAATTCATTTTCCTTCTTTTATAATAGTTGTCTTGAACTCTTTCTCGTGACCGAATTAACAATGCTTGCGTATGATAGTTTAGTATCAAGTACCAATAAAATTATCTAAACAACGAAGCTGAAAATTCTGTCGAAACTACCTTATAGTAATCTTTGTAAAAACTGAAACACAATTAATTTGATCTAGCTGTTTCCTTGTGATTAAAAGCATGATGTTTGTTTTTTAATATTTAGTTATTTCATTTGCAGCTAGTATAAGCTAAGTTAAATTTTATAAACTAATTTTAGAAAAGAAATTTAAGTCCTTTTAATTCAATAATTCAAATTTATAAATGAAAAATTTTCCTATTCTAATTCTTATATTAGGGTTGACGTATATGCTCCACTATCAAAGAGACTTACATGCGTATCATTCTTAAAAAATATTCCATTGTGGGACGAATCAATGTAAGTTGAGAGATAAATTCGTAAACGTATTGCCCTCCCATTAAAACTGACATTGTGTTAATGATAAATTAATATTCGTAATGTTTATCTTTGTTAGATATTTTGTTTTATGTGAATGTTTAAAATTGATCCAATAACAATTCACTACTGTTTAATTAGATGGCATCTTTTTTTCGAGTGTTTTGTCACTTTGATTAAAATGAGAGACAATAGAATATTTGAGGTATCTATTGCGTAATCCACGTAATTGAATGAAAACATTTATTAACAGCTTAGTTGTTGTTTAAAAGTGTAAAAAAAAAAAAATGCGATAAATCGAATTTCTCATGGCGTGCAAGCAAACTGGTTAAGGAGTTAATGCAAAGATTTAATTATTTGAAAACTATTACCTGGTTATAATTATTAACTATTACTTTTAGCTCTAGGGTGATGGAAATAATTAAATTTATTTTTAGTTAGCTTACATTTGATGTAATATTAGTTTTGCGGCTTTTTGCTAGAAATTTTTTTAATTGTATCACCATATTACAAGTATCTTTCAATTTATAAGTTAATTTTAGTACTATATATCGTCTGCGTGTCTGATCAGAATTTTGTTTGGGACTGGTAGGACTTCTGTTGCTGGCGTTTTTTAGATTTTCGGGAGATCGTAATTTTCATTTTCATAAAATATATGAATAATAAAAATAATAATTTTCATAATAAAAATAATAATTAATAGTAAATAATTAAAATTAAATTTTTTAAAAATCATTAAAAAAATCGCATGACACCAATGTATTGTCATCGACATTTGCCTAATAGTTTTCGCATGATACCAACTTGGTATCACCGGAGAACATGTATTTCATTGAAGAAAAACAACATTACATGATCCGAGTTTTAAAATATAGAAAAACAGATTAGTAATTTCCATCAATTTAATATAATAAAAAATTGATTGCAAAATATAAACTAAAAAACTAATTTATTTTTAAAGGATACTGCAGTAATTTTTGAAACACAAATGAAAAAAATTGGCGCCGTTTTACCTTCATTAACGAAATGATGTTTTTATTAAATTTTAATGTTCACCTGGCTTAATAATTTGAAGAGAATATTCAGAAATACGACAAACTTTAATTAATTCGATATGATGTTTTTGAAGTAAAGCATTTTAAATGGTTTTCACTAAGAATATCCACTTAATTTGCACAATATTTTCATTTATCAGGAAATTACAAGAATGCTAACCACACAACGGCCTCGAACTCCGATCTGACAGCGATTTGTAGAATAAAAAACGTTGACAGAATAGACTTCTATCGTAAAAAGGAATTTTCAATATTCTCTTATTCATTCAACACCTTTAGTTAATAAACCAAAAATAAAGCATTTAGTCATATTTTTTTTACTGATTAAATGACTGGAACGTCGATCATTAATTACACTCTCAAGCGAACACTTGACTGACAGAAGTTGGACGTGAAAAGTGATGCGGAACATTCTTAATTTGGCTTACGAAAGTCTATTAGAAATGGGTGGGGCAGAATATTTCATTTTTTTTTCAATTACAAATGCGAAAATAATTTTAACTTGTTCTTTGCCACCTCCGATTAAATAATTCTTCGCACATTTTGCCATCATATTATCTTTGCCTTGATTTTTTATATTTTTTTATTCTTTTAATCTCCAGTTAGAACTTTTGCAAAATCGATTAGCACGATTTCCCTGAGGAGAATTTTTATGTTTTTTGCTCGGTTTCCATTCATAATACCAGTTACTTGTTGGGTAAGGTCATCGAATTTGTATAGTTGAATTGAGCGTATTTCTTGTGGAATTTCTGCTACGTACACTGAAGGATTTATTGTTTATTAACTGCGTTATTTTCTTTTTTTGACTGATTCGTTTATAAAAGGTTATTAAATATAACAAAAAATATCCGGAAATTACTTTGATAAATGATGTAAAGAGGATTAGAAATTGGAAGCATCCTTTGCATTTTTGGTATTGCATACTTAAAAATATGTAATAAGAATGGATATATAAAGAATTTTTTCTTGTTTTAAAGGAAGAATTCACTTTATTGGTATATATTAAAAAATTATTTATCATGTTTTTATAAATATAATCAAGCAGGCGGAAAATAAGGTATACATTCATATATTTTAAACAGCATTTAAATAAGTTGATAGCATTTTTTAAAAAAAATATATAAATATATCATTCTTCTTTAAATTGATTATCGAAGAGAAGGAAAAGATCTACATTTGTGTGGGAAGTGGTTCTCTTTGTCTTTATGACATATTTTAAAATTTTTGAATGGAAGTTTTTTTTAATATATGTTTTTAAGAATTCTTTAATAAATGCTATGTTTTTGATTTCAGTTCAATCAAGGATTCGTTTCCGATTTCGTTATTTAAATATTTTTGTGTGCTCTGACAGCTTTTTTTTTTTTATTGCCTGTGTTATGATTTGATTCGTTTCTTGTTTTAAAAAATGACATTTCTATTCTAAAATAAGATGCTATTTATTTTGCGTAGTAGAACTCCATCGGTTCACAATACTCGATTTTTTCCAATTTACATTTGTTGGGTCTGTATATTGAGTCTTTCTCTATATGAAATCGGTAATCACCAGTTACTGTAAATGTTGGTTTAGCTCATTTTCTGTGTGTAATTTCCGGAAGTATATTGAATGGATGATTTCATAAACAAATTGAAATGATTTTTTGCAGAATATAATATGCAGAAAGTTTCCTGGTAAATAGTCTGTAAAATTAGTTGTTTTGGAGAAAACGTACACATATTTATTAAAAAATATTTATCCTAGCTCAGAAAATAAAATGTTTATTAATTTACTTTGTTAAATTTGTTTCTTAAGAAGTTGAATATAGAACATTAATCATGACAAAAGCTTAATATGGAGGAAAATATCGAGATATTTTATAATTAATATAGCACAAGATAAATTATTCCCATGTTATTATCCATTTATTCCATGTTACTCTATTAAATTATACTCATTCTAAAAAACTCGATTGCGTCTATGATGCATATTCCACATCCTAGGAAATTAATTTTATTTAAGTGGAGTTGCGGAACTGACGTGGACATCTGACCGCGTGTCAAGTTGACCGAAATCTGAACCCCACCCTGCACTGAAGCCAGCTTCTGTATGTAGGCCGAGGTTTATGGCCCCTTGTTCTCCGTACTTAGGAAATGAAATGAGTTTTTCTTATTATCCGTAGTAACACTTATGCTTTTAAATATTAAAACCTTTGCCAATGACTGATTTTTTCAGATGGGGTAGGTTTGCGAAATTTGTAGTAGAAACATTCTGTCACTGGTGTTTTTATTTTATTTAATGTGTATTTAGTTTTTCTTTATGAAAGTATAGTAATATGTGGCAGTTTGACAGAGTTGATTAATTATTTATTGGATTAAAGCTCCTTTTAACTACCAACTTAAACAAGAGATGAAATGGGATTAAAATTATTTTGGCAAGGAAAGTTGAGAGAAGAAATCCTTATAGAGGTTAATTTTTGCTTAAGTAACTGCAGAGTACAAAGTAAGTTGTTGGCAGGATATTTGAATTGATAAGTGAAACATTTCATTTTATCTAAAAAAAATATATATATTTGCGTGATCTTTTTTTAACTAGAATGCTACGCCCTCTCTATCAAACGAATAAAATACCCGCAAATATCCTAGGTATGGAAGTATAAACGTCATCATTGCCATTGTATAAATAAATTTAAAACAAAGACCAAGGCTTTTCTGCCTTCATTAGAATAGCATCAAAAAATGAGCATAAAGAATGCTTGTGCATTTCAGCATTTCAGATAACAAGAATGTATATACGCCCAGAGCAAAAAAAATGCGAACAGCCCATGTATTTTAAATTTCGTTATCTGATGCCATTGATTGACATTGATTTCGAAGGTGAATTATTAATAGACGAACGCCTATTTCCTACGTCGAATTATAAAATTGATATTTTATAATATTTTATAGCAATGATATTTTAAATAATAAAATTGATTTTTTTAAATAAGTTGAATCAAAGAATGTTTTTAACTGTTGGGAATTGGAGGGAAACACAGAGAGAGAGAGAGAGATACAATGGATATGAATACTTATAAGGATTGTAATTAAATATGTTTTGGATAGTCATCAGTTTTGAATTGTAGAGTACAATCATTTCTTTAGTACACATTTTACACAGTTCTTTATTGCACTTTATTTTTAGCTACTAATATCGATATTATACGTAACAGTTATTAATCGTCGTCAACACTGATTGTGCAATAAGCGAGGATGTAATCATAAAATGAGAACAAATGCAAGAACTAAGAGAACTTTAGTTTTTATAGTGTAAGAATTCTAATGTGCCTTTTTTTAAATCTATACGAAACATAGATAAATTCTACAAAAAGCAAGTGATGATATTCATTTTTTCTTTATCTGCTCATCTTATTCTGGGCTTGATACTTATGAAGAATTGTGCTTGTTAATTTACAACAGTGAATATATTATACATTCTATCGAAATTACCTCTAGTGTGAAATAACTACACTGTTTGACAATTGCTAAGGAACAGTTACGTTTTTCGGAATAATTAAGTATAGACAATGATTGAAGAAATGAAACTAAATATATATTTAGTAGAGAAGATGTGCATTTATTATAGTGCAAAATGGTGCAGATATCGACAATTCGTAGTATTAAAAACTTAAAAAAGATGCCCCTTGGATAATTTACAAACAGCCCCACAAAAATTGATCTTCAGGTCAGAATGATGCAGACATGAGTACCTTAGTAAGATGTGTGATGACCACGGACACTAATTGCACATTTTGCATCTTTCTTCATGTTCTCCACTAAACTATCGAGAAGTTCTTGGGGGACATTGTCCCACTCCTCTCTCAAGTCGATTTTGAGCTCTTGCACTGCTCGGGCAGGGATGGTTCTTTGTGAAACACGTCTGCCAAGAGCATCCCAGGCATGTTCAATGGGATTTAGATCGGGAGAATAAGCAGGCCATTGCATATTATATACAATATTTTCACTTTGCAGTGTTCCAAATACCTCAACGCTTCTTTGTGGTCGCGCATTATCGTCCATAAACAAAAAGTCTGGACCTACAGCATCCCTAAAAAGACGAACATGATTCAGAATAACCTCTTTGCAATACCTTTGCGATGTAACGCTTCCTCGCTCAAAAATGTGAAACGGTGTTCTGCCATTGTATATGATGCCTGCCTATACCATCATGCCTGGGCCGTACCGATCACGTTCACGAACAAACTGTTGTGCATAGCTTGTTCCACGTTCTCTTCACAATAATTGGTAGTCAGAATCACTTGTCACACTGAAACGAAATTCGTCTGAGAACGTCACTCTGGACCAATTTTGGATATCCCAACCAACATGTTCCAACAGCGTAATCTCTCACGACGATGGCGTGGTTGAAGCGGGATGCAACGAACAGGCTTCCGTGCATGCAAACCAACTTGATTTAATCGCCGTGAGATAGTTCTTGCAGAAACATGCGTACCG
Source organism: Argiope aurantia (assembly GCA_026543865.1). NCBI lineage: Eukaryota > Metazoa > Arthropoda > Arachnida > Araneae > Araneidae > Argiope > Argiope aurantia. Next base: position 188,214 of record JAPMOR010102437.1, on the reverse strand, counting down.
GTAGCAGTTGCAAGGTTTGCAGCTATCTGGCCAAGAGTTAAATTTCTGTTCCTCTTTGTGTTCCTACCACGACTCCTGGCATGCTTTTGCAAAGCATTTCCACCTTCAGCGGCCTTCTTTAATCGCGAGATGGCACTCTATGATACATCCATTGCAGCAGCTACAGTGGTGACACTTTAACCTGCTTCCAGTCTCCAACTGCTCGTCCACGATCGTAAGCACACAAATGATGTCTTGCTGACATTTTAATTATTGCAAGAACCAAACAGAATTTCAGAGAAAAAACTTTTATAACACCCTGCACTACTTTGGGTCAAACATCAAACAGCATGAATTTTCATATGAATCATGAACTTGTATGCAATGTCTTTCATACAGATAACGAGTCCTGGTCTACCACGCTCTCTCAACTTGAATTTACTTTTATTGGTCAGCTGTCTGAGACGCAATTTTGCATAAATCACTTGTTCCTTAGCAATTGTCAAGAGGTTTATATGTATTTTCCCTTATTCCTATGCATTGTGTCTGATTTTATCTCATTTTATGTTATGTTTAAATAAGACAACGTCATTAATTGCATCACATTTTTTTCACCAAGTTGTACCCGACAAAACTATTAATTCCTTGTCTGACTAAATATGCAATTTATCATAAAATAAGCGCAATGTACTCACGTATAATGAATATTGAAGAAGGCACAACCGTCAATTTGTGGCATTTTACTTTCGCAGGTTTCGATTCTGACTGTCGTTGCATCACGTGAGAAAATCGCTCGGGGATACTGTTGGCTGGACACACTAATAATGTGCTTTAATCGAACTGGAACATTCGGCTTGGAATGGCAAGCGAATGTTAAGAAAACGTAATTGTTTGAAAGGGGGAGGGGAGATTGCCTTTTCCCAAGAGATTCCATGCTTGCTGATATTCCCAATCGCTTATGGATATAAACGAATGGATAAAAGTGTAATGTTTTACCCTATCGTCATGACTTAAACGCCGGCCATCTATTTTTCCTCGTCTGGATGGCTTTATTTTCTCATTGGATTTCGAAACGTATTGCATTTTGGACATGCTTCTCATATATAAGCAGTTTTTTACTACTATATTGTTTTTTATATACATTACAATGTTAATTTACCTTCTTTTCTGAGTTGCTTTAAATGAAAAAATAAACACACACAACAAAAAACAAATTATATTTTAGTTCCTCATCTGTTTCCTGTTGCAAATAATTTTTTTTTTAGTATTTGCCTTTTAAAAGTTTGTTAAACCGATTTTATGGATCGAAACATGCAGTCATTGAATAATGTATTCAATGCCTGTATTTAAACAATAGATTTGTATGACGGTGCATTTAATGTATTTATTTCTTGAATGATTAGTTTGCATTTGAATTTTGTTTTTATTGCTGACTAGCCGCCTTTGGCGACCAGCCGGTTCGCCAATATTACCGCTCGCTACAATTTTCAATTAAATATTTTAAGTAACTGGTCTCTTAATAGATTCTCAAACAAAACAATTTTAATCTTCAGATTTTGATAGTCATACCAAACTTATACTGTTGTTTAGATCGTTTCGTTCAATTTACTCTATATATTTTGCTAATTTGTTGTCATTTCCGGTAAAACGTCAACTTTAATTTAAAGTGAAAATGATGAAATTGCAATTAATATAAAGATATTTTTTAATAAAACCAAACGTTTTATTTTATTTATCATCTTTATTGCTATTTATTTATTACTATTATTATTGAATATGAATATTGCAAACAGAATATCTCGGTATTTAAGTCTTATGTGAACTACAAAATATTTTTGATAATTTATGTAATATCTCAAAGAATAATTCAACAAAAATTTCTCAGATTTAGCATAAAATTCAGTTTTTAGTTTTGCTTTCAAAAGGATTGAAATGAAATCAATAATAATATTTTGTTCCAGCCTATAAATATATTTCAAAAATTATGAAATCTAAATTTAATGCAGTAAGGTATCATATTCTGAGAAATATTCTGGACACACCAAATTTTAAATAAATGAATGAATGTTTCTATTTTCCACGATCAACTAAGACTTATTTATGAAGTTTCGAATGTTAAAAATCTAGAAAAACTCAACATTTTCATAATCTTAGGCCAATTATTCTTAGAAACCTGCGCGCTGATTGGCGTATTTTTTTTGAAACGATCGATGGAAAATCTAAAATTATCCTTTTTTTTT
>JAPMOR010102437.1:56713-185895 GCA_026543865.1 Argiope aurantia | reverse complement strand
GAATAGTGATATTCAAATTTTCATAAATCAGTCAGTTTAAGTGATTGATTTAGTTGAATGGAAATTAACTCTTTTTATTTAAAATATTAGTGTTTCAAGAGCATTTTGTTATTCGTGATTTCGACAGCAGAAGCTTTATGTAAAATCAAAAATTCGTTATTTATTAGAGCATTTATTGAATTAAGTTACATAAAATATAATCATTTTTCTATTTAAACCATTTTAGTAAATCTGTTGTGTTCATGCGTCAACAAAAATAGAATGCAGACAAACTTATTATGAAACTAAATCTTATTACATTATAGATAATATTATCAAATTTACATCAACTTATTTTCATTCAAAATTCTAGCATCGTTTTTAAACAACAAATTAAAAGTTCCAAAAATATCACTGTTGCCAATCTGAATTTCACAACTATTTACAAAATAAAATTTATAATTATTAAAATAATCGTTTGCTACTTTTAAATAAAATATTTACGATTTATGTCGCAACAGATCTTTATCTTACTAAAGGTTTACAAATTAGCTGTGTGGCCATGATTTGAATGGATATCTTGTTCATATTAAACAAAACTTGCCTTAAAATAAAACTTATTTATTGGATTAATAATATATAGAGTGTAAAAGATCATAAAAGAATTTTTCTTGAATTTATTTTTTAGAAAAAATAATATTTCATATTTGTTTCATTTCCTATAGACACGTGACGAAAATTATATTTTTGCAGATTTCATTTCCAAAAAGATTTAATTTATTTTCAGTTAGAGCTTTAATCAATGTGATGGCAACACTTTGAAAAAAGCTATTTTTTTCTCCTGAATGCGAAACGTGCTTAATCCTCATTTTTATTTTTGACGAAAAAAATTATTGAAAAACATAGTTAAAATATTTATTTAAAAATTCATTAAAAATAGAAATTTAATTTTAAGATTAAAACAGTAGTATCATTTAAAAGATAAATTTTTTATCTTTAACTTCATGTAAAAATCTTTTTTGTGCTGTAATATTTTCGGCAGTTATAGCAGAAACACGTCAAAATTTCGCTTAATTTTTAAATAAATAAAATTCTAATTAAAAATTTGAAAAAATAACCCCCAGGTGCACATTCCCGATCTCCAAGGTATACACGTGCCAAATTTGGTAGCTGTAGGTTGAATGGTCTGGCCTGTAGAGCGCCAACACACACACACACACACACACACATTGAGCTTTATTATAAGTATAGATATAGATATAGATATAGATTTTTATTTTATACTTGTAAATAATCGTAGAAATATTTAATGTCATTTGCTTATTAGTAGTAGCATTTCGTGACTTGTAAAATCTCAAATTTCGCTTTGTCTGTTGACTTTTTTTTTTCGAGCATTGGTCAAGTACTCCATAGCTGGAAAAAGTGGAATAGTTAAATGGGAAAAACTGTCAAGATAATATACAATTTAAATTGTCTTATTTATTGTGTGAAAATAATAAATAAGTTTACTATCTTAAAATACTGCATGATCTCAACTATATACGCATCAATCCAGATTATTTCAATATGTGAGGATATACTTGTAACAAATTTTATTTGCGAAATTTTGAGTTGCCTTAAATTTAAACTTAATCCCCCCCCCAAGTTGTAATCTAAAGTTACCTATTGTCGAATCTTATCTGAAAGCTGTTAAGACGAGATCCAATTCTTACAAAATAAATTCTTTCTTGCATCTTACAAGTTTACATGTATCTTACTTGGATCTTACATGTACCCACAACTTAAAGAAAATGAGTCTCATGCCAAGCATTTGATATTTGAATGCATCAAATTTATTCCCGACTAACGTAAACTCAGGAACTGTCTCAGGAACAGTATAGCTCATTTATCTGCCTTTGTACATATATTAATAGTATTTTTCCTCGCATTATTTAGACTTTATTTTTATGTGTTTGCATATATATATTTGTATATATACTTTTAAACTCTTGTATTTGTTTTTTGAATATTTTATTTTTATTTGATCATACTTTTCCAATTGTATTATATCATTTGCTGTATGTATCCTTTAGTATGTGAGCAATTTTGCTTTATTTTTTTGCTTGTATTTGTGAATTTTCTTGTTTCCACCATTTTTCTTTGTATTGGTGCCTGCATCCTTTACATTTGAAATCTCGTCTACTATCAGTTGTGTACGTTTGTAAGCCTTGTGGTATACTTGTTAGCACACAAGGAATTTATACATCCAGAATCAAATATATTTACTGAAGATGGCGCTACGAAGGCAAAAGTTTATCCTGTGCTTTTAATATTGAAATTATATGATCGTAAAATAACGATGTCTCTTATGTTCTTTATTTGTCATTAGTTATATCGAAGTCAAAAACCTTTGTGAACAGTTCTTGTAGAATCTTGGTGAAATTAAAAATTTTATTGAAAATTGGGTTTCCTACTGATGTTCGCTGTTTTTTCATTTTCACAAAATTTGGTCGTAGAATCTTTATGGAAGTAATACATTTATTGAAAATTAGGTTACCTACTGATGTTTATTTTTTTATTTTCACACAATTTGGTTGTAGAATCTCTGTGGAATTAAAAATTTGGTTTCCTGCTAATGTTTATTTTTTCATTTTCCCACAATTTGGTTGTAGAATCTCTATGGAATTAAAAATTTGGTTTCCTGCTACTGTTCGTCTTTTTATTTTCACACAATTTGGTTGTAGAATCTCCGTGGAATTAAATATTTGGTTTCCTGCTAATGTTTATTTCTTCATTTTCACACAATTTGGTTGTAGAATCTCTGTGGAATTAAAAATTTGATTTCCTGCTAATGTTCATTTTTTCATTTTCACACAATTTGGTTGTAGAATCTCTATGGAAATAAAAAAAATATTAAAAATTGGATTTTATACTAGTGTTCGTCTTTTCATTTTCTCACTGCTCGGTTGTAATTCGAACATTTTTATGCGCTTCCTGCAACTGGGAAAAATGTATTCCATTCCCGATATCTCTAATCAATATTGCCTAATCTCTCAGTACGGCACCTTGTCTAATCAAATATACCGATCCTCGAAGTCAATGCTATGACGTTAGTTTTCTCGGAAACTGGCCTTCGACCCGATTTTACTTCGTGTCGAACCTACTTAACTTTCTCTTACAGAAAATCAGTCTGGAAAAGATAAATTTTTTTCGCCCGCAATTAGTCACTTGCAATTTCACGCCACGTTGAACATGGGCGCCTTATTAACAAGCTTTATGTCTATGAATATGAGAGTGGCTTTTGCTTGTATTGTTCGCCGCTTGAGAGATAACGCCTTTTCTTGATGGATGGCTTCCGATTTTTAACAAGAATCTAGAGAAAGTGGAACGATTAAGATAGCGATCTTCGTTAGGTGCTTTGAATTAATTCCAGTAAGATACTATTTAGGTAGAGATCGCGGAAATTGAAACAAACTGGGCTGTGTGTTATTTTTCACTTTTATATCGAAACTTAAGATCGTTTTTCGAATCTATATTGCCAACCATATTAGGTTTTCTTGATTCGTGATAGAAAGGAATAATAATAATTCATGTATGAATTGTTTTTTAAAAAATTCTGAATTACGATGCCATAAAAATATGAAAATGTTTTATATAAATTTGGTATAACACTTTTTAAGATTTGAAATATAAAGATGATTTTGACGAAAGTTCCGTGGTAATTAATTGAATATCTAATTTTTTTATCAATTAAAAATTGTTAAATTTGCGCATGTGCAGTATTGCATAACCAAGTAATATGATGACATGCATATTTGTTTCTTAAAAGGTTTTTTTAAATAACCAGAGGCTAATGAAAAGGGATATTTAATAAGATATATTTTATCTGATTTATAGTAAAAATCTGTAACTTAAAAATTATTCTGAAATTTCTTGTTATTTAAAAAAATTGATTACTCGTTTATAACGGTCTTCGGAGATTGAAATTAACTGTTGAAATGGCGTTTTTCATATTGCAAAAGCATATATAAATTCTATCTACAATGCTTTACTAAATTTTGTATTATTCTTTTGAAATTATTAATAACACATGAAGAAATTCGCTTTCTGCAGTTTTTAAAAATCTTTTTGGTTAATGCGTAATTAAAAAAAAATATTTGCTTTGTATTAAAGTTTTTTTGTTCTACAGACTTCCGCATATTATAATAATTCATATAAAAAATAATTTTTTATATTAAAGATAGATAATTCAAAAGCTGTTTGTATACAGACGCTTTGGGATTCCATCGAGTGCTAATCGCCAATTCTATTTATAATAAAAATGAATGTGTGTGTTTGCGTTGAGAGCCTACAGTCTAGACTGTTCGACGTGGAGATACCAGACTTGGAATTTTGGTGGGTGGGAATATGTACCTCGGAGCGATTTATAATTGTAATTAATTAAAAAAAATTAAGCAAAATTTTGTTGTTTTCCCACCGTAACTTGCGAAAATATTCGAGTACAAAGACAATTTTTACATTAGTTAAAAAAATTTTAAAAATATCCTTTTTTTTTATTCTTATTATTTTAATGTGTAATATTTTTTTAATTCTTAATTAATTCGTAAAATATTTTAAGCATGTTTCCCCACAATTAAAATATTCAAATTTATTTAAAATTTCACATATTTAACATTAAAAATAAAAAAAGAAATTAACCTCCATAAATGCATATCTGAATGCATAATATCTGAATTATTGTTTAATAATTATCTGAAAACGTTTATATATACAAGGTATCCGCTTAACTTTTAAAATTAAAATTTGGTAATTTTAAAATTATGGTACTATGATAAAACCCATGGTACTATGATCTTTATTTAATGAATTCTTTATATTTGTAATAGACTGAACTTTATGTAGAATCAGAAAATTATTTAATAAAAAAAATCTTCGGAAATGTTGCATAAATTATAAAACATTTTATAGTACACTTAAGACTTCAGTGTTGAACGATTTATTTTCTGTATTCATATTAAGTAAAGAAAAGGCTTGGTTTCACCAAAAACTTTTTATGTTAGTTGAAATTTATTTTATATAAGTATAAACGTTTGAAGCTTAAAAATATTTTGCTGGAAATGCTTATTAAGACCAAATTACATTAAATATTTAATTGGAAATATTAGCGTTCATTAATTCCGGTGAATCAACTAGTCACCAAAACTTAAAAGAGTAATAAATAGATTTTTGCAATTTCGCTTATTACGCTTTCTTGACATTTTAGTTTATAAATGCTAAAGTATAAGCGAGGTTTTAAAAAATATTTGAGACAGTTAGTTGAGTTGTTAATTTGTCGTTTGGAAAACACATGAAAAATTCAAAAAATCGTTGGGTACATCATCTAGTATTAATTAATTTAATTTAAAATTAAAATTTTTTAAAGTACTGTGTGAAAAACATAAAGGTGATTTGTATAGCTTTCTTTAAGACTTGACTTGTGCATATTGAAGATATAGTTATAATCTAAAAAAGTTAACTGTTCCAACCTCTTTGGAAAATGCGTATCTAAATTGTCATATATATAATATAATTATTAAACGATTATTATATAAATATAGTAATTTTCATTGAATGAAATCATCATAACGCAAATTGTTGTACTTTTTCCATGACAAGTATACACATCAAAAACATTTAATTGGTTGAAGGGAAGAATACGGAAGAAGCTGTATATAAAAAATCCTAATTGTATAATAAAAATTAAACAATTTTATTTCAATACCTTCATTAATTTTTCGGCGTCTATTCATTTCATTATTTCCTGAAAGAGAATTAAATTTTTGATTACAGCGAGATTGATTAATTCTTTATTATCTTTATAATGAATGCTTTCTTTATCAATTATTCATACAAAATTCTTTTTACCCTCAATAGTCAGTCTTGTGCCATGCATTCATTCTTCTATCTTTTAATTACTCTCTCATGATTGTTATTAAGTATGTCTTTAAAAATTCATTAAGATGTTTGAAAAATGTTTAAACCTTCCAAACCTTTGCGAAACATCCATCAAGTTGTCACTAAACTGAGTCTATTGTGAAAACCAATTTAAACCTGTATTAGGAATACCCAAAACGTGTAAACCGCATTTAGCATTTCACTTTTTGAACGAATTATTTCATGACACCCATTATCTGAAAAAGGCCTTTTCACTCTTTGTTTGTGGAACACGAAGTATTAAATGTTTCGCTTTATTTGTTTTAAATCCAAACGCTACATTGTATTTGGCATATTTTCTTTGATCGTGCTTGTTAGCTCTGTGTTTCGTGTGTGTTACCTTCATCTCCTTGAACAAACTGAAAAGTGGGTTAGCTTTTCCATAGTTTTTTTATTATTATTCTTTCTTCCTTCCAGCATCTTGACAGCTGTCGATTTATGCTTTTATTCATTGTGTCAGGAACCCAAAGGATGAATGAAAAGTGGCCTTTTATTCTTTTCGAGATGCTTGTTGATTTCAGAAATATGTGCGCATGTGAAAGGGACACCGCAGGGGTCTCAGTCTTTTTAATTTTTGCAATTCCAGCCGAGGTTTTCATCAAATAGTTTTATTTATGGGGATGCTAATTGTCTGGCTTTTTGTCCTCGGTAAGAACGGAAGAGTTTGAAGCTGCCTATGTCGAAAATGGATTTTCGGAGCGTTGAACTCACAGAGCTTAAGCTTTTGTAAAGAGAAAATGGGGGAGTTTCTTTTCTTTCCTCTTGCGGTCATTTAGTGTGACGGACTGCTGGAAAATGCTCTTTAAAGACTGCTTTTTATTTTTCCCCCCTCCATATTTTTGTACGGTTGAAAATGCAAAATGATTTAGGCTAATATGATGAGAGTTTTCGTGCTTGGACGATTCTCTTAGATTTTTTTTAATTACTTTAAATGCCGCAGTATTTTTTTTTTCAATTTCTTCTCCATCTAGTTAAGTAACTTGTTTCCTGATGGAAGCGTGACGCTCTACAAATGTCTTTGAAAATCCAATAAAAATTAGAACTTCCGATCATTTTACGATAAATGCAAATACTTACATATTCATCTAACTAAAATTATTTCTTTTAATGATAAAAATGCGTTGGCTCATTTAAATGTTTGAGATGTTCTTTACATTTGGATATGTATGGAAATAAGTCTAAAATCTCAAAGTACTGTTTTGTCATCGAATTTCTAGATGCAGAAATAAGTACAGTACACTCCCGAGTATCCGGCTAATGTGACGAAAGAGCAGACCGGATAACAAAAAAGCCGGGTAGGCTTGAGCTCTATGAACTCATTTTTTTGCCCACCGATACCAGAAAACAAAGTTTTTGTACCAAACGTATTATGTAATACAGATTTTCTCACTTCTTATTGAGTACTAAGCCGGCATAGAAGCAGTTACAGATAACGGGTCGAATTAAAATACTAAAAGACTCTGTATTGGTAGTTTATTTATTGTGCTACACGTTTCAAGAATTTATTGGAGAAAAATTAAGTAAAAAGGATATAAACTGTTTACATTTTAACACTAATTCTGTAATGCCTAACTTAAATGCAGGAAACGTAACCAAAATGTTAGATCGTAGGCCTAATTCTTAAGAAAATTGACACAAATTGATTTATTTTTCACTGATAAATGATTAAATAGATATGAAAAAGTAAACCTAAGGTAAGAGCCAAAACTTAGTTTTTTAGATTTTGAAAAATTCCTTATTCGAGGACTGCTTCTGCAACTTCTTGCATTCCTCACTTAATTACGGTAAAAGAAAATTAGACCAGATTGTACGGGAGCCGGATATTCGTGTGTGTACTGTATTCAAAAGCTCAACATCTCTGTAATGATTTCAATTTAAATCTGAAGGAAAAATCAAGCAAACATGGGTACTAAATATGTGTCTTTTAATTCCGTTGTTTTCTTGAAATTATAGTATTTCATTTTTGTGTTGAGATTTTAGAATTCAAAGTTATGGTAAATTAAACATTCAGAAAATAAAATGTCTTGAAATTTCTCAGATAATTAATTATTTTAAAGTTCAATAAGTTTTGAATTCTTTAGAAAAATGGACATGATCGTTGAGCTTTTTCTACAGCCTAAAGGGTTCGACACGACCTTTTGTACTCGCACATAAATGGCTAATCATCTAATTAGTATTCGGGCTGCATAAGGTTAGGAGCATTTTAATTTTGTGCTGTGTCCGATAATTTTCAACGTTATTATATGCGAAAATATATCGTTGTAAATATCTCTTTGATGAACGCAAGTATAATTAATGTTTTTTGATGTCTCAATTTTCGTGAGTGAATGGAAGTTCCCGGAAAGACATCAGACGGTAAATTCCTTTGACAAGGACGTTCTCCTAAAACTTGTCTGTTTTTACCTGGACCTGTCTTTGCATAAAAATGCGTCTTCAGTGTGAAAGAAAGCAGGATGCTATTTAGAAATCTTTTTTTCGGGCAAAATAAAGAAATAATATGAATAAAATTGGAAATAATTAAAGAACTTTTAATTGTACTTTTTTGAAATGCATGGACTCGCTTCTGATTTTTTTTCTATGAATAGAATGTATATATATAATATGTATATGTGATATTCCCCCATTTTATTTGTTAGATTATACATATTTAACATATCTCATTTTTATCAACTAATCAGATTTAACTCCGAAAATATTGATGCATTAAAAAAAAAGTATTGGTATTATTCTGCAGATTTAAAGACCATTTTGAAATCTTTTATAAAAAAAAATTATTTTTCTCTTATTTAGGTTTGAAGTTTAATTTGTGCAATTTTCTTGTAAAATAATCCCTTTCTTTGTATCTGTTTTTTTTTTTTTCATTGTTTCGAACTTACGCTTGAGAGATTGTCTGGAGATTATTATTTTGTAAACGGAATTGTTCGTAATTAATGAGCAATATTTTTTCAAATACGAATAATGAGTATTTAGAATATTTAATAATTATGACGAAAAGAGAGCGAGCGCGTCTCCAGGAAATGTCTCCAAGAAAATGAAGACTTTTTTCTGATTACTGAAAGAAATACGCGAATGTTTGCTACCTTTAAATATATAATGCTTAAGCCATCTATTTTATTCAGTTATTTTATTTGAGAAGAGAGTGTAAAAAAAATGTAACAATGAATTTAAGATTCCCAGTTGTAAGACTTATGCCGGAATGGTTCTATTAAGCTTATTCATTCTAACTTATGTACTCATCTTGAATCCTGTAAATTCGAAGCATTCAATACATAAATTTTATTCAATTTTATCTGTTTTAAAATTAGATTTTGAATCGGGAACATCAATATAAATGTGAGATGTACAACTTTGCTTCCGTCACCCCCCCCCCAAAAAAAAATCTGGTTTTATTTTTAAAAAAGAATTGCTTATTCATAATTCAAAGTACTCTCCCTCGCTAACAACTACTCCCCTCTTTTTTTTTTCTGCAATTATTTCATCCTATCTTGGAAAAAAATGAAGACTCTTTCGAGTTTCGATTGTACATTGATCCATTTTTCATCTTCATAAGAACGGAAAAGCTGCCTGGCCTTGGATCATCGATCGAAACAAATCGAGTCAGAAGGAGCAAAGTCTGGGGAGTACGGCGGGTGGAGTAGACTTCCCTTTTTATCGATTCCAAGTATGTCTTGACTTGTCTTATGATATGTGGCCGAACATTATCTTGGTGGTGTATAACGTCATTGTGTCGCTCTTGGTACTGTTGCCGTTTCCTAAAATGCTCGCCACAAACGCTTAAGTTGCATTCGATACTGATAACCTGAGATGGTTTCACTCAGTTTCAACAGCTCATAGTATATCATATCGAACTGGTCCTACCAAATGCATAGCATAATCTTAGCATCGTGAACATTCGATCTGAAGGTTTGAAAATACACACGTCATGTTCTTTGACTAAGAGAAAACTCACAATTGAGTATTTAAAGCATTTGCTACGCCTCGGCCGCAGTTTCCTTCAAGTGGAAGCAGAAATTCTGAACTTCCCACAAATGACGAGAATTTGGATCGAAAACTGATATCTTCGATTGCGAATACATTTATGATGCAAACGTAAATTCACTAATGTGGCTGCCATTATTTTGACAGACAGTCCAAGCTTACTGTGTGACATTTTTTATCTTTCTATATCGACCAAGACTTAACGCAGCAGCCATCTATCGAAAAGCGGCGAAAGTAAAGTTGCACATATAATATAATTTTGTAAAAATTGGAATTTAGTTTTGCTTTATGAAACTAAAACAGAACTAAAGATTAGGTGCCGCCTATTCAGATTTTAACTTTGAACGCTATTTGATTTTTCCAGAACCTTATTTAGAGATAGAACCCTCTCCTTTATTTGAAGTATCCGCGCCAGTGGTTCGTCATACTTTCTTAGAAAAGCCCAAGACTAATTTGAATTTCGAGTTTATATCCTTTATTTGTTCTGATCTTTTAACTTTACAATAAATTCAAATATATTTTCGGGAAATTGTATAATTCCATCAGTCTTTTTGCAAAGGTATCGAGTTTTTTTTTTCCATGTTATTTTTGGATTAAATTCTCCGGCTTTGTTAGCGATTCTTAAATAATTGTGCGCTTTGCGAGCGGATACCCCGCCGTCTTTGTGGTTAAGGCCCCCCCCTCTATAGAGAGATCCGTGTGAGCGCTCTTGCGAGAAAATGCACGCATTTCGATAATTGTTATTGTTTTTTCACTTGCCCCCGAGATAAAGATGCAAGGAAGGATTCCCCCGTTAACCCTTTCTAGGCGAGGTCGTTGACTGGATTCCATTCAGCAACTCATTTGTGTGTTCACTCACAACTCCACATGGGTTCAACACGAACTTTTTTTTTTCCCCTTCCATCTCTCGGATATTATTATGCGAGATCTTTCTTTAGGGTGTGGTTGCCCGGCTCTACGTGTTTATCACTGCTGTGGAAGTTTGTGTATAAAAATGGCGTTGAAGATCTTATTTGTGGAATTCTACCATCGTTTATTTGTTGACTGTAATTATAAGAGAAACCTTTTTTGAATTGTTTTTGTGAAGGCCAGTTTAGTTTCTGTGGCTAACCGCCTCGCAGCCAAAGACGATAGATTATTATTATGCAGTGGTTGTAAAGGGATTTATTGAAAGGTAACCCTTGGAATGGAAATTATCTTTCTTGGTGTTTCTTTCTTTTGATTGATGAACTCAGCGGATTGCCTGCAACAGGGCATTTATTTTATTGAAAAATATGTAACTTTATTGTAATACATACGGTTTTATACTATTTGAGCGTCACGATTTAGTTATTAGGATGTATCCACCAATCCCATTACATTTATTTGCGCTCTTAAGACAAGTGTGTTGTCTGGTAAACACCTTGAAGCTGTTGCAATCTGCTCTATCATTTCACCTTTCTTAAAGAAACAATTTATCATTTGATTTCGTATGTTTTATTCATTTGGAAAAGTGTGTTGACAGTGATTAAAAGTTGAAACATTGCATTCATTTATTTTTTAAATTCAAAAGTGCATTTATTTTTGATTATCTCGTTCTTTTTGTGTGTTTCATTGAAGTAGGTTAGATTTTTGATTACGAGCATAGGTTTATGTTTGATGATAAAATTAAAGATGGGAAAGCGCATCTTATATAGGAATTGCTTGTTCTTCAGGAATTTTCGTCTCTGAGTGATACAAAAATCTTAATGTATCCGACTAAATCGAAAACATGAATTTGAATGGAAAGTTCGTGATTTTATTTATTTATTTTTATTTTTTGCAAATGCAATGCATGAAAATGCAAGCAATGTGTATAACAAACGAAATATACTGACATATTAAAGACCTTTCTTTATAAAAACAAACTAAATATTACTAAGCAAGAATATCGGCTTATTAAAATAATGTTTAAAATCAAATTAATTTCATTCAATACAATAAATATTCAAATTTTCTTAATTGAATATTTTATTTTAATGTATGATTCCTGAGAAAGGGGGAGAAACGCCCCTTTATTGGATAAAGAATATTATGGCCTGCCCAAGCCTCATAGCAGTCTTGCGTTCGGGACCGGAAATTTATAGATTGGGTATTCAATTTTATTGTAGATCCGTTGAGAATCGCAAACCTTCCCGCTGGTGTGGCGCACAAGTTCGAATAGAGGAGCTCGGGTGTTGTCATTAGACATAGATATTAAATTACGAGGTTCATCTCAATATCAGTAATAATCTAGTGAAACCATGCACGCATTCTTCTTAATAAAAGTGTTATCCCCCCGCTACCACACCCTATCAATCATTAAAAGTTTGAGCTTTGGGCAAAGCCTTGAAAATCCTTATTGCCCAGAATTTTATTTTCAGAGTCCATACATGAGAGTTTTGTGTTTTGTAATATAGTGAAGATTGAATATTCATTTTTGACATCCTTTTTTAAACTGATAGATTATTACTGACCTATATTTTTGATACTAAAGTTGTATACAGAATTTTATCCCTTTAGTTCCTTATTCTTTATAGATATCATGTTCACATGTACTTTGATAGACAGATGAAAAATATTCCTATGAATGAATTTCGTTCCAAATATGATTTTAAAAAAAATCTACAAATGTGATGTATCAAATGTCATCCTTCTAGCCCAAATCGGGAGTTATTGTGTTCACTGACATAGAGAATTGCTTTTCGGATTCGGAGTGGTGTGGAGATTCTTCAAAATTTCAATGTCGAATCTTTAGATCTTTTTTTTTTATACTTTGTGTACGAGAAAGTAAAAAAGCCTTTGTTTAGCTTTGAATTATGACGCTAAACTAACCAAACTAAACTAACAGGATTATACTGATTTCATTATTTTTGAGGTATTGTCTTCTGAAAACTAAAGACTTTTATACATTTTAACTTATAAAATTTGCTAATAAATTAGTAATAACTCTTTTAATTCTCTTTTTTTAAATACGAATCTAAAAATTAATGAATACTTTTATTAATCTTTAGAGTAGTTACATCCATTAATTAAGAAATAATTTAATGAGCTACGCATAACATTTAAAAAAGATCTTTTCGTGTTTAGATCTTTTATATTAAGTAGAAATTATAAATCTTTCAAAAACGTACTATTATTTTGTTGTTGACAAAATCTGATTATCTTTTCACAAATTAGAATAATATTTGTGCAAAATATAATTTCTAAAGAAACAGTGAAATATTTCTTTTTTCCAGATTCCGACATGCTTGTGAATTTGTAGCAAATTCTTCTAAAAATGTAAATCTATCATTATGTTTATCAGACGTTTTATTTACTATGTATTATTGTTTATTTTGTTATTAGTTTTTATTGAAATCATTTTAAAAAATGCAATTTTGAAGGAACACTGGATTAGTTTGTCCCAATAATAGCGATGCATATATACAATAGAGGATACAGTTTTGGTTGATGAACTTGGTAATTCCAATCTTATATCACGCACCATCGATAATTACGAAAAGTAATTTAAAACAGTTTTATTCCAATTTTGCTTTATCATCATTCTATATCGGTTTTCATTTAACTATTCATATTGAATTCGAAAAAATAAACGCAAGGTACACTGAAAAAGCAATACATTATTTTTTTCGATGTCTTGTAATTAAGTAGTTCGATCAAGTGTTATTTAAATGAGCTAAATTTAATTTTAAAGCTTTTTGATCGTTAAATCTTCTATGTTTCTTTTATTGATAAGAATTTCGTTTTATGTGTGCTTCCGGGTTTAGATAGCTTTGAAAAACGTATAACAAGAATTACTTAGGTTTAATCTAACTCATAAGAGACTTATTATTTAACTCGTCTATTTGTTTTTTGTTTTTTTGTAATCAATTTTAAATGAAAATAGCACTTATGCCTTGAAATTCATATAAACTTCCTTCATTGTCTTTAGGTTTTAATCTAGATGCTTCTTGCAACTTACAATTAATGATTGTTTGGGTTACATTAAAGATGGATGGCGACGACAGATAAAAAAAGTGATCAGCATCGAAACAGAGAGAGTCGTCTCATTTAATCATTTAATTGCGGAGTTTATTTTTAAAGTTCCCCTTTTTAAAGTCAAGTGTATTGCATGTCGAATACAATACAAAAGGTAGCATAGTAAATTATGCAAAAAAATTATAATAAAAAATAAGATTTCATTTTTATTTGATAAAAAAACTGTACGAAGATGGCGCCAAAATGAAGATTTGAATTGATGTGTTTATATATCGAACGCACTTATCAACTTAAAATCAGGTTAAAATCTAAGAATGTTATTTATCATTGTGCTTTTTTGGATCATTGCAAACTTCATTGGTTGCAGTTAGGAACAGTACGCGTTGCAAAATTATCGGGAAAGTTAATGGCGATACTTTTGATAGCTGTTTCCTCTAATGTTGGATAAAATTCCGATCTGAACCGGAGGTATATGTGCAGTATTTAACTGAATCATGTTAACATCTAAGAATCTTATCAATGTGATTATTTGGATTATTGTAAATGTCATTAGTAGCAGTTAGGAGCTGCTTACATGCTTCCCATGTTACAGAATTACCGGAAAAGTTATTAGCGATACTTTTACTAACAATTTCCTTTGAAATCGGATGAAAATCAGAGCTGAACTGGAGGTATACGTGGAATATTTATCTTCTGTCGATGTAAATTAGCCTCCAAACACTTCTGTATAAATCAAACTTGTACATTGGGCCAATCATTAGTGACAAAATGTTGGACTAGCGGCGTAACTCTCGATTTCTTCCTTACTTCTGAGAAAAATACTGCCCAGAAGTATCACTAATCAATTATTTGTCTCCTCAGCTCGTCTCACGAAGTGTTTAGAAGCTACTCAATTGTTATCTATGCACTTGACATCACAAATCGCTTCTACCACATTTTGCATTTAATGAAATGTCCAACACAATTCAGACATGGGTAACTAACTGTACGTAATCAGTTTTTGTGTATAAATGTCCCCACTTTGAGGTAATGGTAATCTGATAATATGAGAAAATGCCAATTTGTTTAACTTTATCCGAGAACAGAACATAGTTATAATTATTTTAAGAACTCATTATTAGGCTTCGCGTCCCTTCAAATGGGTCGCGAAGGTTTGATGGTAAAATTTTGATTGGAACGTTCAGGTTCGATTCCAACAAAGATCCGTCTTGCGGACCTGGTACACGATAAATCTAACATCGGAAACCAAATATTCTCCTAAGGATGTGATGAAGAAATGTCGTTGCATCGTCCTCAACCTCTGATCATATCATTAAGAATTTCGCTCTCCAAATAGCACTCATTTTGCTTAAAAATAAGTCATTGATATAATTAAATGGACCTTTAAAAAATACTAATCAATAACCATTAACGGATAACATCGAATAGCTTTTTTTTCTCACTTGCATGATTACAAATGTTACTTGAAATTCTTTGAAAGTTCGTTTTTCTTTAAATTCTTGTATTAAATTCTGCTTATATTGTTTCGATTCATATAAATAAATCTGAACTACCATAAAATCAAATATTCTCTTTCTAATAATGATTCACATTCTCTCCTCCTCCCCTTCCCCTGCCGTCTTCTTTCCAAATAGAATTTATTGAAATTCATAATGAAACATTCAAAATATTCCAAAGTCTAAATTTAGTTCCATTTTTTAATTTCTGAAAAAATCGGAATCTTATAATTAAAAAAAAATCGAACTAATGAATTTTAATATGTTTCTTTTCTCTTCGGGGTGACACATCGATGTTATATTGGTAGCTTTCGAAACGAATTTAAAACCCGTTACCTTAATTCAAACACCTGCTCTTCGTGGGCGTATGACCCTTCGTTTTTTATTGCGCGGAAAGCAGATTCTACCAGACACCGACTGCTCGAATAGATCTCAGCCTACTCTTTTCTTGCATATATTAAGCTTCCAGGTAATTCTTTTCAGTATTGTGGAGGCCTCCAGTTTTATTTGCAAAGTAATTTTATTGCTAGTAAAGATGTTTCTGTCATTCGGAAAACTGTAGAAAATGTGCATTATTTTCCATTTTTTTAAATAAATTGTAACGATTTGTATACTTATAAAAATGACTGTCATATTTACTTATAAAGGATAACATAAATTTAGTACAGCTTACAGCTGTAAAGGTGTTAATTGTTTAGTAAATGCTTTTCTCGTTGTATATTTTTACTGTCTCGAATACGAAGAGAGAGAGAGAGAGAGAGTATTATAATTGTTAAAAAAAAATTGACCTCCAGTATCACACGAATTTCTACATTTCAGATCTCCCCGAGTCAGCAAAATGAATTTTTTGGAATATATCTGTCTGTGAACTGGATAACCTAAAAACGCTTTGAACGAGACGGTTGAAATTTGGTAATAGTCACCAAATTTCTGAATTTCTATTGAATTTTAAACGAGATCTATATGAGGAAATCCATCTGCCTGGGTGTCATTAGCAAGCGAAGAGAGCTAGATGAATAAAAATTGGTGCACATAATTATCACCTTAAGTGTGTGTGTGTGTGTGTGTGTGTGTGTGTGTTATTATTATTATTATTATTATTATTATTATTATTAGTATATGAAACCAGATCCGTCACAGGGTTGGCTGCTTGTGATCTGTACTTTTCCAAGCATACATATCCGATGACTCGGGAATGCAATGATTTAAATATGAAATATAATAAGTAATTTTATGACCAAGATTGTTGTTCTGCATCTTGCGTGTAAATTTTGGTTTCGTTTGGTCAAAAAAAAAAAAAAAAAAAAAAAAGTGCCCAAAATACACAATCGGTTTTCTGGTGCTTGTGTTGTTGTGCGTGAAAATTATGACGATTGATTGATTTTGGCACTCTACTCCATAAAAATTAACATCATCTTTATAAATTTTACGCATTACATCATATTTTTATATTCGTTATCACTTGTACGTTTTAAATATAATTGTCAAGCAAAATTTTAGTTTTGAGTCCTCATATTTATTTGTATTAGATTCGGGAACACATCTGATCTCCAATTCTTTTTTTTACATCTCGTCTTTTTAAAAGAATGATCTCTGTAATATGCATATAAATGAGAAGTTTTAAAAAACATTATTGTACTAATAAGTTTAAAATAATTTACTGACGATTTGGAGATCAAAACAAAATTAGGAGAATTTGAATTGCTAGTAAAAATCTACTTAATAATTTAGAATTTAAATTATTTTTATAGCATATATTTCATTTTTAATGAATATTTAGATAATTTCTCACACATTTCTCGTAGGTTAGTTTGCTTTTAATATGAATTTCAATTTAGCATGTTCTTGCGATTTATTTTGATCTCTAATAGTTTATTAAAAAATTTTCTTTTTAGTTTACTAATTAAGTGTTTTAAAAATTTAAAGCTTTTTTATTTTCTTTTTAGTCTTTAATATATTTTGTAGATCAATATTGTAATTATGAAATCTCCTAAGAATTTTTTTTCCTGAAATTAAATGCCAGACGACGCTTCTCATGGAGTCGGCATATTATCAGAAGTAATTAATTAATTGTTATTTAAATTCGGAAAGTATTAAAGCATTGTATTTTCATCAAAATGCACAGTGTGCGAAATTTTAAAACTCGAGAATGACAAAAGCTGAAGGAAAATTTGATTCATAAATTAGAAATTTATGAACACATTTTAAAAGAGTTATTAATAAGTCTTTGATGAGCTTTTAAAATATTGTATTACTTTATTATTGAAGAAATCAGACGATCTTTAATGTTACCTTCCAAGATTCTTAAAAATCCGAAAGTCATTAATAATTCGTTTTTCCCCCCTATTATGATGGATAGAAAATAACTGTGGCACTAATTACTAAATACTAATTTAATCTGATGTTTATTTCTTTCCTGAAATATTCTTTTATTAATAATCATTCTGCTAACGAAATATTTAAAACATTCAACAAATAAACAAAATTCATGATTTGTAACTATCATTCCATAATTGAATTTAGAAATCCCGGAATAGAAATAATGAAATGTAAATAGTTTTTTTTTTGTAAAGTTAATACTAAAATAATTTTTATTTCGCATCAGTATTTATAAATTATTATTTTATTTCGTTATTAGAAATTATTCCTTTGAACCAAGCGCAGTCTTTCATTTGGAACCAAGCATAGTCTTGCACACTATTTGAAGAAACATTTTTCATAATCATTTTCCATTTCTCTCATAGATATGGCAAAATTATCTTTCGTTAATTTCTTAGCTTTGTTTCTTTTACGCTAATGTTTCCTTATTGTCCTAAAGATGTAAATAAATATAATGTCCCTCAATCATGTATTAATTTAGAATGAATAATTTATTGAAATTTTTAATAATTTTGTTTTAAATACAGGTGCTTGCACCATGGAAAGTAACAGTCCAAGGTTTGCTCAGATGTCGTCCTCATCATTTGATTACGGTTCAGAATTTTTTCTTCCTAAGTAACTCGAGTGCGTTTCAAATTGATATTTAAATATAACTAAGTTAAACTAAGCTTACCACATATTCGATAAAATATTTTCTCCGGATATTACATCTTATTTTATTAAATTAAAAGACATCGTATCTGTGTTCCATTCAAACCAAATAAAAAACTACAGTAATATCACGAGTTCTATGTGTACACATAAATTATTTACAATTTAAATCAAATTCTATTGAATGTGCTTTGTAAATATCAATATTTTGAAAAGAACTCTAATGCTTCGAAACGCTTCCTTATTCACCTTATATGAAAACAATGAAGAATGTGATTGAAGCATGATTCGCAATCTACAACGTTCTTATAGCAATACTTAAAAACACTTTTTTTATTTATGCATATTCAGTTCGATGAAATGATAATATTTTATCTTTCCACTCGTAGGGTATGTTTATCTTATTCCACTTTTCAATGAGTCTTTTAAAAAGATTATCTGCTTGCGATTTATCTATTACCATTTGTGAAATAATAAAAGAGCGATGCATAATTTGCTTGCTTAGTCATTGAACTCGCATTGTTGACCTCGTACCACAAGGTGTCACCGTTTCGGTTTATTCTCAAAACAATAACTTTCTTGAGTTTTTCCCTTCTGCAAACACGGGTGTGGATGTGAAAGTTATTCTTCTTCAAAAACTCCCGATGACTCAGGGAAACGGATTGGCGAGACTCGGGCCTTTCAAGTCATTCTGCCCTGACCTGACCTTTTTCTCATCACCCTAGGCTCCGAATGTCACAGTTCTAGGCTGTCGTTTTTCCCGCCCTTTAACAAACATTTACGTGGTTCTTTCTTTATATTGTTATTATTGACGTGAGCACTGTTTTTCCGTACGTAATTGTCAATGACGAGTTGCTCAGGTAATTGCATAATGTGTGGTTGTACGATTGTGTTTTGGTTTAGTTCCGGTTCTCTCGATCAAGTGTTAAGGAGTCCGAACTTGTTTGACTCGAGTGTTTGTTGCTATTTACTTCCTTTTCCTAATCTTTTGCATACACAACATAACTTTTTCTTTAAATTAACGTTAATTATCTGTTTCAGTTCATCTAATTCCCTTCGAAAAGTTTAAAATGATGACTTTATTAACTTATAAAAGAATATGTTGTGAATTATCTTTTCTCTCAGCACTTATAGATTTTTTGATCGAATTTCGATGGAGTGACTTCTCGGATTTTCAAACTAGAAAAATTATTCCGTATTCGAAGCATACATTGTATTTAAAGTTAGCCAAAATATCAATAAAATGTTTGAAATAGGTATGTTCTCAAGTTTCCCAAACTGTGAAGGAAATAAACTCCCATACAATTTTTAAATTTCCAATATATTAATGAATAAATTTTTTAAAAAACATCTTATTTCTCGGATTTGTATTTTTTTTTTTTTTTTTTTTTTTTCATTTTTGTTTCGGGGAACGAAAAACTACTCTTTGGAGTTTATGTATGCTTAATTTTTTAATGCCTTCTCAAAAAATAGAACCAGTTATTGCAAAAGTTTTACAAATTTCCATCCGGTTGTAAATCTGTAAATAAATAAATAAATAAAATCTCCTCCTCTGCATTTGGTAGATGAACTTAAATTACCAATTTTCCAATCATAGCATGGTCCGCGTATCGACTCAATTGCGTTGTAGTTTTGTGAGGAAAAGGTTATAAAATAAATGAAAAAAATTGTTAATTTTCAATAATTAGTGTTTTTATTGCTAATTGGATGATGTTGACTCCCAGGCTAAAAAGAGGAAAGGCCAAAATGTAGACTTAAATTTCTCTTACCAAATTATTGATGTCTTTTTTTTTAGTTGAATCTGTTTTTTATACTCACAGGTAAATAAAATGTCGATGAATTGAAAAATTGCTTTGTGTCGATAACAGTATTTCCAATTATCAGTATCAGCCGACTCTCTTCCCAACAAGCCAGCTCTAAGAATCATAATATATTTGGCTTTTTCTGTTTCACCTTGGAGTCAAATTCATCTCAAGGAATAACAGATAAATAAGGCTCGCACAATTAGACCTTAATTTTATATGTATTATCTATGTAAATGTTCCTTTATGCATTGTCCTTCGCATCAAATGATTCGTTTTGAATAATGGGCCGAGTAATATTTCTGCTCTAGTTTAATTGGAACTATCACTGACGTGAAATATACAGAACTGTTCTTATGCCAGTAAGTGCATGAAGGCTAAATAAAAAAATTGGGTATATAAATATGATTTTTAATTTTTAAGTTAAACACGCATTTTAAAATAATAAAATTAAAGATCGACTTATAAAAATTATATTATCGATTAAATTAAAGATTGACTTATTCAAGGTACTTTCTCTTAGAAGCAACAACATTTGTCCATGTTCTAAGTAATAAACGAATTTCACGAACTAAAACTTCCTATTTGTTTACAAGCATACCAGTTATCAAGCTTTTGTTATCTGCTTGGGAATTGAACCCATCTCCAAAAAGGGCTCTCAGCATGGAGCGAAACAAATAAGTCTGATGGTGTAACATCTGGTGAATACGACGGGTGAGGCAACATACGCCTGTGAAGTGAATAAAAAATGTCTTTCACTAGCCTGGAAACATTTAGAAAATCTTTATCGTATTAAAAAATAATTTATCGTATATTTCGCCATATTTGAACGTATCTTCTTAAAATCTCCGATTCTTAAATCTCTTACTATACTCATTGTATACTCAAATCATTATTTTTAAATCTCCTAAAGCACTTTTAGCAAATTGTAATTTATGGAGTATATTCACCATAAATTTCCAAAAAAGCAATCAATGTGTTTCTGGGGAATTTTATTTTATTTATTTTGCAATGAAATAATGTAAATTAAGTTCCTGCAAATGCTGTTTGTTTGATACAAATGTGGCATATTTTCTAAGCTAATATATAATAATTTTTTTAGAACATCTACTTGGCTTGGGGCAATTAATAGTTTGTATGGTTTACTGCTCCATATTAGTATTGACCAAAAGACAGTATCTTCTTTTCCCTAAAATTCTGGGAGCGAATAAAAATTCAAAAGTACTCGAAGCAAATATAGTGTTTCCCTCCTTCTTTCAATAAATTGTGCATTTAACATACTTTTTCTCATTTTCAAAACTGGACATACAAGATAAATATTTTTCTTGTATGCCTTTGATTTTATTCTGAATTATTCCTATCGCACATTTCCTATCGATAATAAAAATTTACTTATACCGCACTTATTGCTTAGAAAATGGTATTAGTTTTGGAGATAATATCAGTATAGTAATTTGATCTGATCTTTTACCGGTACCAAAAATTATACAAATTCTAACAATCATTCCAAAAAAGTTTAAATTTAAATTATGTAGCATTTGCCGCCGAAGATTAAATTATAGCCAAAGGAAAGATTTTTAAAAATGAACATTTCTTTTGACACTTCAATTTTTCAAAGATATGAAAGCATGGTAGGTCGTTTGGGAGATAATATCAGTAGGGTAATTCGATCAAATCTTACTAGGACCAAAAATTATGCAAATTATACTAATCATTCCAAAAAGTTTAAATTTAAATTATGTGGCATTTGCTGCCATAGATGCCAAAGGAAAGATTTTTAAAAATGATAATTTCTTTTGACTCTTCAATTTTTCAAAAAAATATGAAAGCATGCATTACGTAAATATGCATCGCTACATAGTTGCAAATGACTTTCTTTGACTTGAAGCAATTACTTCTTAACATTTCAAAAATCTTCAACCATCATTCAAGCTCTTCACTTTTACATCATAATTTTTTTCATTCATTTATTTTGTTTCTCCTTTCTTTACATATATTTTTTTTTTATATTTCTACTCTTCCTTATCTTATTTCTTTGTTTTTGCGGAACTAAGCATAGTATACATTTGCCCCCAGGAAACATCCAGTAATGTTGGGGAGATTATTAGCGAATTATTGGAGCACGTGGAGCAGAACTGGATTTTCTCAACTCTCCTCCCTCAACCCCTTCCCAATCATGTTCGGACGGTAGCACAAATTAAAGAAGGAAAAGATGGGATGTAGTTCCTCTGACGGCGTGAGAAAATCTTCTCGTCAATCGAATCGCCCTTTTCTTTGTTTAATGTCTTGGCTTTTTTTTTATATATACTTTTGAATAATAAGCTGTGTTTCCGTATTTACTTTCATGCATTATTTTGGATCGTCACCTTTACGTTACGCTTCGACGCTTACCCATCAACTTTGAAGCAGCGAAGCCTTAAATGGTCTTGAAAATATCTTCTACATATATCAGTCTCTATGAATGCACTTGTTCTAGAAATGTATTGTAACGAAGTTATGAAAATTATGTCCTTCTGGTTATATAATAGATATCTTTGGAGTAAAAGCAAAGGATTTTTCACTTTTAGATCTATTTAGATATTTAAATTGCAGGAATGATAAGGAATTATAGATTCATGTTTTTTTTATCAATTCAAATTAGCGGATTTATCCTTTTTAATGTTATGTTTTTGTTGTTTATTCGAAAACTAGCATGTTCTCTCTCGTTTTAAGCGCTCATTCTGACATTTTTATTTAGATTCCTAAGGGGAGACTAACTATTACAATGGTTTTCATGGTAGGACTTCAGGGAAATTTCTTCAGTTCCTTGATCATGTCCATACAACCCAAAATCACCCTTCGTTAAAAGTGTGTGTGTGTATATATATATATATATAGGGAATAGGATAGCTAGATTAATTTTGTTTGGATTTTAACTGGCTTGGAATATGTTGTTAGAAATATAAAATTCTGGAACGAGTTCCTAAATGACCCATCTATCTCAAACGGGGGTGGAAATTGTGGGGGTAGAATTTTTTTTTTCGCTATAACTTTCTTAATATTGAAGATAGAAAAATAAATTTAATTGGCCAAATTAGCGCCTCGTTAAGACGAATGACGTTTGTATTTAAAAGTTTTTCGATAACTGCAATATCTTAGAAGTAATGGGCTGAAACGGGATTTTCAAGCCCTAATTTTGACTGTTTCTAACAACAACAATTTGTTGTTTGATATTAACTCGGATGTAAAGGAATCTACCTTTACCTTCCATCTTGCCGACCATCTTGCAATATATAATTATCATCAAATGAGAAATATACTTCATTTGAAGTAAGTATTTTGAAACTTTTTCTTCATACATTGTTGTTGAGGTGTATGTAATGTAGATATTTCTTAACCTTGTTGGTTTTATATGATGGGAAATTCTAATCTTAGTTTTATTAACCAAGATTTCCAAGTCAAAGTAAATAATTGCTTACAGTTATAAAGTAGGCTTTTAAAATGTGTTATTAATTGGTCAAAAGTCTAGCGATTTTTTTAGGGGGAATGTTTCATTAGAAAAGAGTAAGAAAACTCGAAATTGTGCGATGATTAGGCAAAACGAATTGCTTTCACTTAAGCAATAAAATATTGTCTCGCAGCATTCTTTTCAAAAAGTTTTCTGACTTCATGTTATTAATGTTAATATATTTACTAATTTTTTAATATTGCCTCCACTCGTTCCCATTTTCGAGACAAACCTCAAAAACATTATTTCATTATGCATTCTCTGTGGCCGGGGAAAAAAAAAAAACACATGACAGAGTTTTCTTGTCATAAGTCTTTATACCTATTTCGTGAATTTTTATTTCATTTGAAATGTTATCTTTAGATGCATTATCATATGTTGCCTATTTTTCACCGACGACCGTTTCCATGAGATATTTCAAAATTAAAATTTCACAGAGCCTATAGCATCAACAATTGCATCGATTTTGCCAACTTTAGTTGTCAATTAGTTATTCACTGTCAAGCACGGCTAATCAATTGGAATGCTCTATTTATTGTGAAAGTATAGATTAAAATAGTGCTTTCTTTGTTGCGATAAGATGTAATTTATAGAAATTGGTTGGCATGATTAAATTAAATATTATTAATAGGGTTTGTGAACGTTTGGTCACCGAAGACACCTAATGTAAGATTAATTTTTACTCTTCACTTATGGTTATACATTATCTTTGATTACCGTCCGTTGTTCTGTGATTAGAATCCATGGTCCTGATATGATGGAAGCATTTGTCATTATCGAGGAGATTTTATATGAATAAAATTCCAATTCATGTCGAATGCATGCTTGATATTTAAAAAAAGAAATCGGGTATCATTTACCGATTTTTCTTTTTTAAACTTAAATTGCTGCTTGTTGTACGTAATGCAGATAAATGAATCCGGATATCTTCTCTTCCAATTTTATATCTGTTCTCGGTCTAGATAGCTAGTTTTTACGACCGATGAAATCGCTCGTTAGAATTATCATATCAATACAGAGAAGAATCCTTAACGTACTCTATCTTTGAAACGCATCGAACTCTTTTTACACGCATGCCCGACCATTGCGTTCACTGTGGTAGGTGTGATTGTAGATGCATTCCATTTTTCCGACAACCGCCATTTGAGTCCTTGGATTAGCTGGGTCATTTTGTGGGAATACTGTCAAGCGTCTTTTTATGGTAAGTCTCTTCCTTGTGTTCTTTTAGGTACGGCACTATGAGAGTTGTTGTTGCTTCCGTAAAAACGTATGAAAAATGCATTTTTAGGTGCTGAAATATTCCAGCATCTGATTTTTCATTTTGCTCTTGTTTAAATGTATGATTTATAAAAATGATGTAAATTTCTTTTTGAAACATCTCAGTATTCCAAAAATGTTTTTGGATATTATCTAAACAAATGCTAGGGATCTGAGTTCGAATCAGAGTGGACCACTAGCACTTCATAGTTTAAAGTTTAAACTTTTGTATCTAAACACAATTTTTGGAGGGGGGGGTGGATAGCATTTAAATATCATTTATTTAATCTGCTTTGCCAAAATATGTGTTGCAATTTTTATAATTTTATTTTTGTGAGCTTTGCAAAGGGAATTGAATGATATGATTGTAAGATAGTGGGTCATCAGCCTTTTATTGACGGTCTGGGACCGGCACGTGCGAGCAGAAAAATGTTTCCTTTTGGATTTCCTACTTTCCATGCCAATATCTTCAAGTCCTTTCCTGTTTATCGCTCCCCCCCCCCCCCGATGCTGTCTAATAATCAAGAAGTCTTTGCTTTTCAAATACTTCTTGATTTTTCAGACGAAATAAGTGTAATAAGGCTTATAAAGTTTTTTTTTATCCTCAATTCGTTTTCAGTATCGAACGTCATTGTAAGCGCCACAAAAAAATTAAAATCATCTCTTAATTTATTTCCGCATGCTATCTTTTCTTTTCACTACATTTATTTTGCATTTCTAGAACCCCATGCCATATGTTTCTTTGCTTTTGAAATGTTTCTTTTACATTTTAAGAAACGAAATTTTTATAAGAATTATATAGCTGTATAATCTGAATTGTGATTTGGGAATTAGTGTCATAATGTTGTCTCTAGCATCAATCTCTTTATTTAATCCATGCAATGTCTATTAATCGATATTTTTATATTAATTGTTATGAAGTTTAATATTTAATTTTTATTATTGTTTCATAGATTTTTGCCAAGTATTGAATTGCATGAGATTTTCACTCTCTGAATATAACGTTATGTTTAGTAATAATAATTTTTTGGAGGGGGGGGGGTTCTAAAAACTGCATATCATGTTTGTAAGAATATTTCAGTTGCATTTTTAAAATTAAAAATAATATTTAGATAAGCTATCTTTTAAGCGTACCAATTGTGCTCTGACCAACTTATGTATCTTAGTTAAGTGATAACCGCAGCTTCTTTTAGAAATGCATTGCATAGTTTTTGATAAACATTGTTCCAAGAAATTGAACTTTCTGTAATGAAATTGTTAAGGGAAAGATTACTTTTGATTTGAATGTATGTATCAATGCATCTCTTTATCTGCGTGGTTGTTACCGCGTGGATGAATCAAGATAATTTTTTTTTCCATGAGCCTTATCTTAGAGAAATAGGTTTCATTACATACTCCTTGCCGTACTTGTATGTTTGCGGAATTGCTGTAACCTAAAAATTGGAATGCATGATATGAATATAGAATTATTTAAAAAGAAGCTGAATGTTTAAAATATTTATTTCTAATAAACTATGATAGATGTAGAGACATAGTATGCATCACTGAATTAAGGAAAGTTCAAAGTTTGATTTTACGTATTCGGATAGTCCCTTTAAAATCGGCGCTATTTGTTAATGGGGAGGAGAAGCGTCGCTTCAAGAAAAGTTTTGTGTTTAGAAATATGTTATAATTCAACATTTCGTTTTGAATTCATCAAAGAACCGCCTCATCATAAGTAAGTTTATAGCAGATGCAAGAAATTCATAGATGATTGCACATTAAAAGAAAAAAGAAAGCAACGGTCATCTTCGCATATCAGATGAAAATGTTGAACATAGCCGAAATCTTTCCGAACCGCTGCTATCTGTGGGGATACATGAAAGGTACTGCTACATATGCCTGCTATTTTTCAAAATCTGTAAGATCGAATTATAATAACAGTGAGTTCAATGACCAGAAATCAGTTACTTCATGTGTGGTAAGAAATGGACTTCCAAATCGATATTTGTCGGATAACAAATAGGGCTTATGTTAAATGCGTAAAATAAAACTTTCTTTTATCCAATGATACATCGTATGTCTCTATCCGTTATCATTCATTAAAAATAAATATTTTAAATATGTTCATTCTTTTCGAATAACCTTATGTTTTTGTGAATATAATCACAGGTTTAATGCACTAAAACAAAAGCTTAAGTGCGTAGATTTAATATCAGAGCTAATAAATTGGATGAATAAATCTCTCTTCTTTTTACTTGGACGAGATTAGAAACATAAGAATATATTTACATTTCAATTTGACGTAATTGTTACAAGTGAACCATTCCTGTTATTGCTCTCACCAACCAATAGATTTATTATTTCCGCCTTTGGCTCTAGTGATTCATTCAGTTCAATCAATGCGTTATTACTCATCAACTATTTCCATTGTTCTATCCTCTCGAAGACCAACATATGCGAAGATACCATTAGTGTTGGAGAAGTTCTTAACTTCCGCGACGATGAAACAATTGCATCTTAATTATTGCTCTTAAATCGCTGCAACCGGCTGCGAAATTTTCCATCCTTTTTTCATCACCTTGATCTTTTCCCGTCGTATTTCAATAGCGTCATAAATTAACACTCCTCGAAACGTGACTCCGGACTTTTTTTCCCATTCTGTTTACGTGCCAAGTTCGAGCTTCTTGTAGAGCAAAATCAAACTTGAGACGTGTGTGTGTGTGTGTGTGTTTCTTTCTTTTTTTTTTTTTTCTTTTACCTCAGCCTGCTTTTTCATTCGCGTACCGTTTGAACTTTTGCTCTTCGAAGTCAGCGTTTGTTTATGGGCATTTTTGCTGGTTTATCACATCCGTTTGTTCCGTGTTCATGTTTAAAAAAAAAAAAGTGTTGATATTAGGGACCTGCACTTTTGAAGTTTTGGATTTAATCTCAACTTTTGAAATCTGGCACTTGGCTTGAAATGTTGTCATTTTATGTATTTTGGCTCAAAAGAGAAATATCCCTTTCTTAAAAGTAAATAAAATAATTAGTTTTTAATTTTAGTCTTGGATATTCTGGAGCTTTGGCGCTTAATTCAAGATCCTTCTTGGGAAAATTGAATATTGAGCTGAAATAAATAGTTAAAGAAAATAAAAAGTCATGAAAAGTAACTTGCATTATTAAAGACGAGGTGCGTAACATCATGAAAAGTGTTTAATTTTTTCTTGAACAGTGAAGAAAGCTTTTCATTTTGTACTATTGTATTTCGTTTTGAATAACTATTTTATTTCTCACTACGCACCCTAACCCAGCGTTTGCTTGGAATTTGCTTTGGAATAAACTGGACGCTTCTGATCTTCGCTATGATCTACCGCTATGACCTCGAAATATTGAACATTTCAGGAAATACACTTAATAAGGTACTGAGAGTGACTGTGCGCAGAGAATGGCGCTTCTTAGTTTGTAAAATAATTCAATTTGTAACATCATTGATGATGATTTCAGTGTTCACATTTTACTATTGAAAAATTAAATATTTAAATAATTGTCACAAAAATACATTAAAATATTCATATACTAGCCGCCTTTGGCGACCAGCCGGTTTGCCAGTATTATCGCTCGCTACAATTTTCAATTAAATATTTTAAGTAATTGGTCTCTTAATAGATTCTCAAAAAAAAAAAACATTTTTAATTTTCAAATTTTCATAGTCATACCAAACTTATACCGTTGTTTAGATCGTTTCGTTCAATTTACTATATATATTTTGCTAATTTGTTGTCATTTCCGGTAAAACTTTAAAGTGGAAATGATGAAATTGCAATTAATATAAAGATATTTTTTAATAAAACCAAGCGTTTTATTTTATTTATCATCTTTATTGTTATTTATTTATTATTATTGTTATTGAATATGAGTATTGCTAATAGATTCGCTCAGTATTTAAAACTTATGTGAACTACAAAATATTTTTCATAATTTATGTAATATCTCAAAGAATAATTCAACAAAAATTTCTCAGATTCAGCATAAAATTCAGTTTTTAGTTTTGCTTTCAAAAGGATTGAAATGAAATCAATAATAATATTTTGTTCCGGCCTATGAATATATTTCAAAAGTCTAAATTTAATGCAGTAAGGTATCATATTCTGAGAAATATTCTAGACACACCAAATTTTCAATAAATAAATGAATGAATATTTCTATTTTACACGATCAACTAAGACTTATTTATGAAGTTTTGAATCTTGAGAAACCTGCGCTGATTGGCGTGTTTTCTTTGAAACGATCAATGGAAAATCTAAAATTATCTTTTATTGAATAGTGATATTCAAATTTTCATAAATCAGTCAGTTTAAGTGATTGATTTAGTTGATTGGAAATTGACTCTTTTTATTTAAAATATTAGTGTTTCAAGAACATTTTGTTAATCGTGATTTCCACAGCAGAAGCTTTATGTAAAATCAAAAATTCGTTACTTATTAGAGCATTTATTGAATATAGTTACATAAAATATAATCATTTTCCATTTAGACCATTTTAGCAGATCTCTGTCTAACTAAAGGGTTACAAATTAGCTGTGTGGCCGTGATTTGAATGGATATCCTGTTCATATTAAACAAAACTTGCCTTAAAATAAAACTGATTTATTGGATTAATAATATAAAGAGTGTATAAGATCATAAAATAATTTTTCTTCAATTTATTTTTTAGAAAAATAATATTTCATATTTGTTTCATTTCCTACAAACGCGTGCCGAAAATTATATTTTCGCAGATTTCATTTCCAAAAATATTTAATTTATTTTTAATTGGAGCTAGAATCAATGTGATGGCAACACTTTGAAAAAAGGTAATTTTTTCCCCATGAATGCGAAACGTGCTCGTGCAGCTTAAATTTTATTTTTATTTTTTACGAAAGAAATTATTGAAAAACATAGTTAAAATATTTATTTAAAATTTCATTAAAAATAGAAATTTAATTTTAAGATTAAAACATTGGTATCATTTAAAAGATAAATTTTTGATCTTTAACTTCATGTAAAAATCTTTTTTGTGCGGTAATATTTTCGGAAGTTATAGCAGAAACACACCAAAATTTCGCTTAATTTTTAAATAAATAAAATTCTAATTAAAAGTTCGAAAAAATAACCCCCAGGTGCACATTCCCGGCCTCCAAGGTATACACGTACCAAATTTGGTAGCTGTAAGTTGAATGGTCTGGCCTGTAGAGCGCCAACACACACACACACATTGAGCTTTATTATAAGTATAGATATAGATATAGATATCTTCATTAGTGAACAAAAAGTTAAGCATATATAATGTTAAAAAAATATTTGTAAGAAAACGTAAGATTCCTCTATATAAATTATTATAATAGATCAAAATTTTCTATCATATTTTTAATTAAAATGAGAAAATGACTTACGTTGAATGAATTCAAACTTCCTAAAAAAAATACTGACAGTCGTAAATTATTTTTATAAACCTGAGATAGCTAAATTTTCTCATGAGTTATCTATAATTTTGAAGAATGATACAAAATTCAATTAAATATCGTGAGTAACAATTTAAACATGTGTTTGCGACACTGAATATGAATACGTTTATTTTGAGTGGTGAATTTAAATCTTCATCAATATTGAAGGACAAAATTAAAGTTTGGAATCAGATTAGGAAATTTCTCCAAACATTTTCAAGTACATATTCAAGTTTAAAAGGACATTTCTTTTTTTTTTATAATTAAAAGAACAGCATATTTTAAGAAAATCTTTTTTTTAATATCTTTTTCCAATATTTGATTATTTTAAATTCAATTTATTAATCAAATCTTAGGTGCTACCATGTCATGTTTGCTTGCCCAACTAAATTATAGCTTTTAATTAATTAAAAAAAACTATTTATTTATTTCTCGTGAAACTTTTACTGAAATTCTTTTTTTATTTTATAGTATTTGTGAACAAAAGTTGAAGAAACTGCAGCATTTTTTTTTTCAAAATTTAAACGTTTTACCTTTATTTATATAGTTTGATTTGTTTTTATAGGTGATTGGAAAATATAAAGAAGCGTGAATAATTTTTTTGCTCTAAATTTTATTATTTGTACTTCATTTTATTTATCGATATTTGTCATAATAGGGAAATATTTTTGTTTATGGCTAAAAAGATCAAGTTTTTCATAAATTTAATTTTACATATAAATGTATCTAGTTAATCTTTTTTTAATGTGAACTATTTACTATGAAATTTACTGAAACACTCAGTACAATTTGAGACACTCACTATAATTCGAGACTCTTCTGAATTCTGGTATTAAGAATGGAAGTTACCCCTGTTTATCAGTAACATCTGATCACTTCAAGAAAATAGTAACTTAATATGGCTAATAATAACTTGTATATAGGGAAAAAAATTCTATTTTGCAATCCCCCCTCCCCTTTTTTTATTTGAAAAAAATTATTAATGATCCTTTTGCAATTAAATTTAGTAAATATTTTTTTAATATGAAATATTTGCATATAAATAAAATCTGTACAAATCTAGGACACTTAATTCGAATCTGGTATATTTTTTCCCACTCCGTGATAAATATATTCGGGTCTCTGTTGCCCCTTACCCAGGCTAATAGATTACCTTAATTTAGTATCCTTGTGACAGGGATTTAAAAACTTACCTATAGGATTTCTTAAATATGTAGATATACTTTTATTACAAGAGGCACCTCTTGTGAATATTGAATAACTGTAAAGTGACATGTTCTTGTATACTCCAACTTGTTTTGATATTTGGTGTTAAATCTAAACTATTTTATTACCAATATTTTACCTTTTTTGAGGTGTTATAGGCTTAGATCTTACTTCAGACACTGAACTGTCAACTCTTAATTCAAATTTCTAAGTGAAATATTTCTTTTTGTTATGCTTATATGTTTTTGTTATTATAAATCATAAACTGTTTAATTGCTTTAATAAATTATTTGATATTTGATGGAGAGGGGAACATTTTTTTTTCTAAATCACTAATTCCTTTCCTTGAAGTATAGAGCATTATTGGAAGGGAACTACCACTTTGATTTTTATGGTAATTCTGATAGAGATAATTCAACCTCATTGCTGCTTTAAATTATTTTCTTATTAATGTTTGCGTTGCTTTCATATTTCATATTTTGATCCTTGAATAAATTTGTATGCTCATTAATTGTCTTATGCTGTATTATGTTTATATCTTCTTCGGAGGATTTCGTATACGGATAAAATATCTCAGCTCATTTAAACATTCATATTTTCTGTTAAACTTGTTGATGTATCTTTGGTATATAACATTAATAAATTTTATCGGATGAAAGAGTGAAATAATTGAAAAAATGAATGATTAATGAAAATAGTTAAAAGAATAATTTCACTTGTAATGGCAGATTAGATAGTTTATTACTTTATACAGAGATTGCCGCTTAACACCTTCTATCAGTATTTTGGTTGTTATTTTGAACTGTGCCCTGGAATGAAAAGAAATTTTTCGTTCCTCCGGTATAATTGCTCGAGCAGAAAGATCAAATTAAATCTGTCATCAACTCCTGAAAAAGAATCTGTGTGCATGTTTTTACTCATTCCATCTATCATCATGACAATAAGCAGTTGCCTTAAATTACCAAGTTGAGAGAAAAAAAGGCACTTCGCTCACATAATGCCTTTATAATGATTGGGCTGATGGTGCCGATGCCGTATCATCAAGTAGAGCGGCATGTCGCCTGCTATCCGATACCCAAGTGATTTTCGCACCCGGCGTCGATGGTAACAGGAAATGCAAGTGACAGAAGACTTCCGTGTACTCACCGTCAAGTGATTGAAGGAAAAGATCTGCCGAATGTTCTTTCTTTCTTTCTTTCTTTTTTTTTTTTAAATCTACATCTTAACAGTGTTTATTCTCTCTCACACACTTTTTTTAAGTCAGATTTGGTGTAGTCACATGGAATTTTATCGACTTCAAATTGTTTCTGTTTTGCTTTATTTTCTGTGAACTTTACTTTTTTATTTAAATCCTTTTCTGTATTTTGAGAGTGCCTTTTCATTTGTTTGATTAGCAATGCTGTATATTAACTCGTTCCTCATTGTTTGCCTTCAGGGAAAAAAAAAGGCGGTGGAGGAGAGAAATCTCAAATATTTGGAATCCGAATTTATATTTTAGTTTTACAAGATTTCGTTAATCCTCTGTCTGCATTTTTTTAAATTACTTTTTTCAAAAAAAGTTTAAATATTTTTAAATGAAGTGAACTGTTATTTTATACTACCCTATAATAACATAATTCAAATCTTTATTAATAAAAGATGAACACATTAGCCCGCAGAAATTGCAGGGTGTTGTAAAAAAGAGACCGACTTCCAAATCACGGGAAAAGCGGAATAGACAGTAATCATAGCTTTTCTTACAGTAAGTAAATATCGTTATTGATGTTAAAAATTCCTATTAAGAGTAGCATTCAAAATATAAATAAAATATTTAAAGGACAAAACTAATTGTTTATATGTAAACTATAAAATAAATTGTTCTTTAATATTAGTTTGTTTGGCAAAAAAAATTATCCTTTTTATACAAAAAAAAAAGAACTTTTTTTGTGTTTGATGTTATAAAATATATTTACGAAAGGTTAATGTCTTGAAAGTGAACCACATCCCTTGTTCATTCTCATCAAACTGTTGTGCCTGCAACATTAATAATTTTTAAATTTTCAACAAAGCATAAAATATTAGCAAAACATACCACTGTCTTGATACATTGCTTTAAAAATAATATATTGCTTAAGTATTGAGTGAAACTACAGATTTTCAATCACTTTTTCCAAGAAATATCCTGAAGCCACTTTCCCAACTTTCTTATAATCATCAAATAAAATAAAATAGTAAATATGATGTAAAAGTAGCTAAAAATTCTTTTAGAAAGAAATGAAAAATATTTTTGCTTCGATTCCAAGTTTTGGAAAGAATAATTGTCGAGTAAAATAATATTTTGCTTTATTCACATCTCTACGATTTGATTCTTTCGCGTCAGAGTTAGCAACAATTAGAGATATATTATAGTCATGAAGAGATGAGAAATTAAACAATTTTGTAAGTGATTGTCAAAAAGATTGAATTGGAGCATCTTTATGAATTCTTTTATTAATTTAAGTCATAAAACATGGAAATTGATTAATACTTGTCTTCATATCATAATAGAACCAAGTACTGAAATCGTTTCCGTAATAATTTTGATTTGCATAACTAAAACCTGTTGTCCAATTATTTAAAATTCCTTAATTTGGCTTATATAACAAATTGGCTGTACCTCCTGTAATCCGTTTCGGTTTTTTATTGTTAGCACGCATTATCATTTCCAATCTGGTATTTTAACTGTTTTGTTTGATTTTAACCTTATATAAATTCGTAATCTTTGAACTAATGATATGTTTTCCCCCCTCCTTTTAAAAAAATTAATAAAGTCAGGTCAAATGAGATGTATTCTACAAAGAAGGAAAATAAGATTTCGGTACATTGAAAATATTTTATTTTGTTACGAATTTTTTTATTAAACTCCATAGACACTATTACATGACACTACTTGACCCATACTTATGTATTTTCAAGCTTTAATTAGATCGAAATTATTTTCCTCTTTATCAAATTGTTCTAAAAGAAGCCTATTTATAAATTCATTTCAATAATTAATCTACTTACTAGGACCAAGGTGGTTTGTATTAACTTTCTTAATTGGAACAAATCCTGTCTAATGAGTCTCTTCGCCGGAAGGCAGGCTGTGTTTCGCGCTCTGCTAACCATATTAATTGGATGGGCTCCATTTGATCAGGTCCTTTATCGATGGATTTCAATTCATATTCAGCTAACTATCTGTCAGCCTGCGGTTGGTATAAACAAGCAGTATATTAATAGTTCTGCTTTTAAATAATTCATTAACCTTTCCCAAAAAACAAGAGTAGATTTTATTAATACGATCTTATTGTCTTTATTTTCAATTAATCAGACTTAATTCCATAAATGTTTCATTGGTGCTTCTGTTAGAAACAATAAATTTTGTACTGTATTGTGGGAATGATTTATTGTCTTCAGCTGAAGAATTAAAAGCTATTTAGTCGAACGTGTGTGGGCTAAATGGGTCCTCAATAACATGGACACTTAAATATCTTATTTTTCATGACGTTTCATCGCCCAAAAGTGAATATTAAGGTTTGATACATAAAAATTTGCAAAAAGAAAAAAAAAAGACCACGCCTTTTTATATAAAAAAATAATTAAATTAGTGAAATGATTCCATCACCATTTACATCATCGTATATTTTAATATTAAATTCAATTAACGTTTTGCTTTAATGCTGAGTTTACATTATCTTATATATTTTTTATTAATCCCCTTTAATCACTGGCTGGAGTTAATGAAAATATTAGTTATATTTCATTTAAGTTGAATCATTTTTAGATAAAGCTTTCATGTTCATGATTCCATCAAATTGTCAGGTATTAAAGCCGTGCTATTTTAATAGTCTTGCATATGTTTGGTTTATTGTATTTTTACGAGCTTTTCTAATTGAGACCATTTTCATGGCACCGTAGCGCTATCATGGCCTGTTCATATGTTTTCTAAATTTAGCAGCATTTAAATTTCTTTTAATTCGTTCTGTAAACTACATAAATATCAAACAGAATCCGTTTTTTAGCTTTCAGCAATGGAAGAAAATCATGCAATAAAATATTTGATGCAACAATGAAAATGATTTCGGTTTCATTCACAGTAATAAAAATGTTGTTGCGAAATATGCCTAAAAATATATTTAAAAGTGTGTTAAATCTGGACGTAATTATTTTACAACTAAATTGACATAATTGGAAAGATAATTTTTAGGACTTTAAAACTGTGTAAAATTTATTTTTATGTGAGAATAGTTTAGAAAGTTAACTCGAAAAATGTCAAAATCTTGCTTTTTTTTTTTTAATTATTTAAAATTTTAAAAACAATCACTCTAAGATGTACATTCTCGACCTCCAAAATACATCTGAACCAAATGTGGTAATTCTAAATCAAATGATGTGGCTTGTAGAACGCCAACACATACACGCTTATCTTTATTATAAGAAGTAATTTTAAGTTAGATAAAGCGGATATTATAGGTTTTAATTTTTTTTTAACTGGCGCAGTATTTAATTTCCTTCTACAGTCGTGATAATATTTTGGAGCATAAATATGATACCACCTATTTATTTGTTTCATTTTTTTTAATTCTTCTTTTAGTCATTGATTATCAGATTGAATGTAGAATTCTGCTTAATGGTACAAAAAAAATCTTTATAATTTAGTTTCTTTGAATGAAATGGGTTGTCTTCTTCTGTTGGACTCTTGGTGCCATTGGCCTTTCCTTTCACCATTACCATGTCCTATGCATTTACTCCATTTATCTCCGTTAACGTCCCGACGTTCACGCCTCAATAAAAACAGAACCTTCACGCCCAAAACGTAGCGTTTGCTCATGTATAACATCCAAAGATTATCTTGTCTTCGAGGCGATTACGGCTTTGCAGTGAATGAATGAATGCCCGTGCAGAAAGGCTCCTAGATTTCCTTCCTTTCTTTTTTATTCCTCTTCTTGTCGAAGAATGTTCAATCGATTTTTGTTGGTATTCAAAGCCTATAGGATCTCGCCTTAACCTTTTATTAGCGTGCAGTGATCGGGTTTGGTTTCTCTTGTATTAGGAGATGCGATAAGAAATCAACATGAAATTAGTAATAACCTCAGATTCTTCCTGGTGGATGATATTTGTATGCATATCTTATTCCTAAATGTCCCTCGGTGGTTTTCAAACAGATTTCAATAGATTTCGAGTTGCTTTGGTTTGATTGATCATAATGATTTTTAATTTGTATGAGAAAGTAGATTTCTAGCAAAAGTGGTGTATTCCTATTTGATACCATAATAAATCGGCATGTATCTTTCAATCTCCTCAACTTATATTCTATATGAAATTTTCTGTACAAAATCGCTTATAAAATCTTATTTTACACCCTTGCTTTTTCTGACCTTATCAACTTATTAGAAGGAAATAATGATTGCATTTACACAAGAATTTAGTTAAGTTAGAATGTATGATGAAATTTAGCTGGTGTTTTAGTTTAATAATCATTTCTAAAATCAGAGGATATAAATTATAACAATTTTCCTACTTTATGACTTGATAAAATAATACTATAGTAAAAAATCGTAAAAAAGGAATGAAGTGCTATCATAACATGTTTAAACACATTCGACGGAATTTATCTATGAAAACTATAATTTTTTAATAAATATTCAGTTTTAAAAAAAGCAGCTTTACAAAATTCTCATAGTTTATTATATAAAGTTAGTATATCATAAGATCTTTGTTTGAAAACTGCATGTGCAAGAATTCATCAAACAAAATAATATTCATTTTTTGTTTGATGAATTTATCTGATAATATTTTTTCATAATTCCATCTGATAATTTATCTGAATTCATGATCTGATAACAGTTCAGTCTCCTTTATTTCTCTTTTTCTTCTTCAAATTGAAATGTAATATATTCTGTCAAAGCAATAGAAGAATCTTTTAAGAGATCATAAACATTTTCTGCTTGTATTTTAAATTAGACTATTAGATTTATTTGATAGTTACAGAACTACTTTTATCGAAGATTTTGTAATCTTATAAACAACTTGACTTTCGAAATGCCTTTGATAGAATCGATCTTGTCTCGTGTAATTTTAAATTTTGCCTGTAAAAATTAAATTTGACGAATATATTTTAAATTTTGGTTTAACTTTTTCCCGTTGCATTTAAAAAAAAGTGGAGGTTTTTTAATAATTCCTACCATTAATAAATGAAATAAGTAAATTAAGCACAAAGCATGGGATGTTCCCCAAATAATATGCCTTTAATTAGATACGGTTTTTGAGACCAATTATGCTGTCAAAAGATTTTTTCAATGGCTTACCTGTTTGTATCTTTTCAGTTCACGTTTTGACATTTATTTCTAAAAGTGTACTTATCGTTTCTTTTCACATTTCAAATTAAAATATATAGTCAATTATTAGTGAATAAGTAATAATGAATTTTAATTTCTAATATAAAAGTTCTTGTATTACATCCTCATAATTTTTTGACTTCGATTAAAAATTAAGATAAATAATCCTTTTTTTTTTCTTTTCTTTTTTTTTTAATATTTTCTTAAATTTAGTGGCTGTTCGTACTGGACAATAAATTTTTTGCGCTTTGATTAGTGGCAATTTTTTGAGTTTCTTCGGCACATAATAAATGGATACGACTTGCTTGAAGAGGTGTAGGGAAGTAAATGTCATTGGAAATGATAAATTTCATTCCTTTTTATGTCGAGGAAAATGCTTCTTAAGCCTTGAACTTGGATTCGAAAGAAAATAAATTATCGTTAGTCGGTGCCACTGGAGTGGAAAACTGTTAAAGCCGACTTTAATAAACCTTTTAAAATAGAACGACTGGCTTTTTTCTCATATTTCGACCAAATTCTTGATTCAGAAATGGCAATTGTTGACTCTTTTACCTCTGAAGAATTGGATGCGATGAAGAAAAAGCAGTAATTGTCATATCCTCATGCTCTATATAAATTTCAAGTTGCCCCACTTTTAAAGAATATCGTCGGCAAATTCAGGCAGAGATATGTTCCTCTTCTATTGTCAGATGTTTTGAAAATGGCGTGAGAAGGAAGGAGGTTTGTCGCCCATTTCCTGCGGCAACTGATCATGCTTTTTTGTCGTTTTCGTGACATTTAACTTTTCTCTCTCTCTCTCTCTCTCTCTCTCTCTCTCTGGGATCGCGTGTTTCTGGAGAGGAATCGTACCGTGGACAATGGACATTGAAACTGCCCCTTTTGGAATCGGAATCCGAAACTCAAATGATTTAGATGCAGATCAATTTTGAAGTGCAATCATTTCTCGCTGACAAGGAAGTGCTCCACAAAGTGTTTAAATCTTTTGTGGCGAGGGTTAAATGAATATTTAGCGCTATCCCAAATATATTTCTTCCTTTTGTATTTCTTTAGAATGAATAATAATTATTAATGACTTTTTAAGAATAAAACCAATTAAATATAGAATTCAATGTAGCCAAAAGAATTAAAAAACTATTGATGAAGTGAAAAATGAATTGTATTCTCATAGGGAAATATGCCACATGTAGCAGTTGCATTACTCTATCTTCTTTTATGGATAATAGATGGCGATGCCTGATTAGGTACCCGTCCCATAGTGCATTGCGATTGTAAATTGTTAGATGAGATACTATTCTTTAAGAGAGGTGTGAGCGTTAATGTCATCTCTTGTCTTTTCGTTTTTTGTGTGAAATGTGGTCGTTAAAGAAATGTTCCTGAAAACATACGTCCTCTTGCTTCCACTACACAGATCATAATGATCTTCATTC
Source organism: Argiope aurantia (assembly GCA_026543865.1). Classification (NCBI taxonomy): domain Eukaryota; kingdom Metazoa; phylum Arthropoda; class Arachnida; order Araneae; family Araneidae; genus Argiope; species Argiope aurantia. The sequence goes on along the minus strand of JAPMOR010102437.1, from coordinate 146,525 downwards.
TACCACATACATATGTAAACAAATTAATATAAATATCATATAATATAAATATATTCTAATCTAATATCTATTCTAATATAATCTAATATCTAAATATCTATCAGTTAGTTAAATATCTAGATGCGAATTTGGTTTAACCGGGTATAAATTCCTTTTTTTTTTTACCCATTTAAATTGATTGTAAGGTAGTTAATGATGAACTAGTTGTTTTTTTAATCGAAGATTCTGCTTAATCATTGACGATTACATATTAAAGTTATATTAATCCAACCCTACTATCGAAATGAATGTTAAAACTTTTTTAAATCCTTGTTTGCTGGCTTCATTTTGAATCAAAAATTCTGATATGCATCGAAGACTCAAACGAAAGCTTGAAAGTCCAAAAATATTCACTGAAAGCTCGTCTAGCATTATTTGGTCCCGCAGATTGCCAAGCTCTACAGGCTCCTTTAGAAAATGGTTTGTTTAGTAGTTAAGTCACTTATCTCTTCAGAATTGCACAGTAGACAATGGGTGATTAATGATGCTAGTCAAACCGGTGATGAAATCCCCGAAGATATAACAACTCTTCTGTAACAGAAATGTCACATATAAGGTCAGTAAGGTATCATTAATCAACAAAAATTAAATACTGAGTGATATATAAGGAACACATTGATTTTACTAACTCCTGGCTGACGAAATGTATTTAGACGTAAGCTTGTCGAAATTTAAATAAGGTGAATGATTGAGTTCTTGATAGAATTGAGGTGCAGCGGATGTACTTTATTTTCTTTTCGATTATGCGACAGAATCCCTGCTCGGTCATCCGTGAAAAATAGAACTAAAAAAGTCTTATCAAATGTACTGTCTATCTACGATTAAGATGTCTCCTTCCCTGATTCTTCTACTAGACATTTGCTTTTCTTTAAGCCTTTCAATATTTGCCTGTTTCCTGGAGGTGTATTTTTATTATTCCGTATTATTTTGGAAAACTACAATGATTCGTATTAGGAAATATTTTTTTGATTTTACTTATTTCGATAATCTTCTAAAATTGTTCTTTATATTAAGAAAATAGTTGTCGAGACATCTACTGGGTTTAAGAATTTCAAAAGTAAATTGAGCTCTCCCATTATTTTCGCTAATAATAAGAAATGATTTCCAATTAATTTTGAATTATTAAATGACATATGCTCATTAATTTTTGGTACGTGTTTTAATAATTATTGCTTCATAATATTCAAAAATGATAATTGTACGTGTTTTTAATTTTGTATGTTGATTATAAAGTAATTTAAAATACCAGTAATATGGCAAATAGGATTTTCCGCCTTTCAAAGAAACATGAATCTGTAATTTCCAAATATAATCAATCAAGAATTTGTTTTAAGTTTACTACATTTTCATAAAAAATAAATGCTAGGATAGCATTTGCATAGGTACCAATTGCTGAATTTAAAATTATGACAACCTATTATTATTTTTTTCAATATGATGGAAGAAACATTTATGAACGCAATTATGATTTAATTAGTAAACTGTAAGGAAAGAAACTGAGCTATTGCAACACTATTATATATGTGCATGCTATATGTACTTGATATTCTGGAAGTAAATTGAAATTTTGAAAAGCAATTCGTGAGCTTCAGTTGGAAAAAAAAGTAACTTTTTTGTATCTGTTCTGTACTTTTTTTTATTGTTCTTTTATCATTAATATTGCTTTTTTGTTGTTTTGAAGCAGGGATAGAGGAGGTGTTATTTTGATAGACGCGTATTTAAAATGAAATCTTTTTTTATTATTATTATGAAAACGAACCTTCTTTTTCTTTGAGTAAAAATTAATTATTTTACTCTAAACCTTTTGCTAATTCATAATTTTAACAAAAGTTGTGAATGCCACTTTGAGAAATTCTCAAAAACTACAAAAGGACTAAGATAAAAATTGTTCCCATGTGGAAATACTTTTTCCAGACAAATCGTAGATTAGTTTACTCAGAAGTACTCAAATGCTTTTTATTTCCTGTTAAGGTTCTTTTAAACTGGGTATCAGGTGAAAAAGATAATCTGCCTTTTTCTATGTAAAATCGCATTCTATCATGCAGTCACCGATACGGAACTTTTCATAAGTATAAACCGTATTTAAAGACCCGAGAAGTTGTGCTTTGATTGCTTTGAAAAGAATGTCTTGCGCCAAAGACCCAACTGACCGGATTTCCCTGGTAGTCTCCGTTATTTCCTTTTGGCCGCGTTTATTTATTTTCAACAGAATACGTCTTGACAGCTGTCTCAGGAGTAAGCACTTCCTCTCTTCTAAACTTTTCAGCTATGCCCTGTTGAAGATGCATTTTTGCCGTACTTACTGTCGTTGTGCCCAAGGTCATTTGCAAGATCTGTCACCGTTATTGTTTCGGGACATCCTTAGTTGTCACACTCATCATCGAGAACTGCTTCCTGGGGTGCAGATCCATTCCATTGCACCTCTTAATTGTTGGTTGCAGGTGACCTCTTGAGCGTGAAGAAGATGAGTATTATTCCGTCTGGACGTGGATCACCGTTACTTGTTTAATGGATGATGCATTGTAGCAATCGAAAACAAATTTCACTAGATGCCTATCTTCTGAAGATGTTAACAGTTTTCTTAAAGTACTAACGAGCCTTCCTTTGCGCAGCATGGGATCTGTTATTAACAATAATAATTGAAATGATTAAAATAGCCGAAGCAGAACCATGTTCCGAACTTATCTAAACATACCCCATGGTGATATAGCCGAACTTTTATATTTAATTATTCCAGTATTATTTTAACATTTGTCTCCTTCGTCGCAGTTAAATTATTCGACGGTGTTATTTATTATGTGTCATTTTCGTCTTTATTGAATTGTTTATCACATTACTTAAGCTTGTTATTATTTTATATCATCTGCTTTTGGCGACCAGTTTGCTCATCAAAATTTTTGATTGCTAAAATTGTATATTAAATATTTTATGAAGTTGAGTCTTAATAGTTACCACAATTAGGTATTTTTAAACTTTAAATTTTTATAGATATGTAACATACACTACTGCAAAAGTCTTATATTTGTTCTATTCATTGTGCTATGCATCATAAGAATTTTCTATCATCTTATCTAAAATTTGAAATGGAAGTGGCTTAAACTTTAATTAATGCGAACACTTTCTTAATGTAATTATTTTTATTTAAAATATGAGAAGCAGAAAGTAGAATCGTTCAGCAGTGTAATTTTATGTGTATTACAAAATATTTTCATAATTTATATAGTTACTTAGATGGCCATTCAATAAAAATTTCTCTAGTTCAACAAAAAAATTTAGTGCATTGGAATTACGAATGTAATTTTCATTAGAAAAGAAACGGTAATATGTTTTTATATATTCAATTATATTAAGTTAAAATGAACTCTCTTTAAAAAATTATCGTCATTGACTATTTGTGAAATCAAACCTAAATTGTAAGTACAGCAAACTTAAAAAGGATATTAAAAACAAGCTTCAAGCAGTAATTTACTCATTATGGGAAAATAAGATGTAACTTCAGTATGAAATAATAGTAGCAAAAATGGAAATGATTTGAGTTCAACCGTGAAATATATTGTTGTAAAATAAGCTTTAAAATATTTTTAAATATTAATTTAAAATTAACGGAAAATTGTACTGCAGTGAAATTGGTAGCTTCGAAAAGATTATAATATAGTATAATTTTTAGACGATGCAAGACTCATTTTTCTGCCATAATATTTTCAAACATTTTCACGGAAAAACAAAATTTCAATCAATGTTTAATTAAGCACTCCTAGGTGCACATTCTAACTTCCAAATTATACCTGTGCCAAATTTGGTAGCTCTACGTCTTATCTTAAAGAATGCTTACGCGCGCGGGTACGTACGCACGATCGCTCGCTCTTTATTACTAGTAATATTGGTAGTATATTTATATAGTACATTTTGGTACATCAGCTTTTAAATTTTTGATATAAGAGACGGAGCATTCTATTTCTATACAGTAAATAGAATATTTCCTTATTGTGTAAAATTTTATTGTTAAAATTTTGAAGTGGAGAATGTTTTTACTGTTTTTGTATTTTAAAAGATTTCAGGGTTTTTTTCTCATAATGCATATGACATTTTTTGTACTTTTTATGTTAATAAAATAAAAACAGAATTAATTTTCTTATTAAAGATTAGATCTCAGAAAAATATTTGAATTGATATTTTATATTCTTTATCGAATGTAAAAAAAAAAAATCCCTTAATTTAATTTTTTTTAAGCTTACTATATCAAATTAAAAATAGTGGCACTTTCTTATTTCTACGGCCGCGGAATTTCTTGGCGATTTTCTGACTACGCCAAGATTGCCTAACTCCATTATACATACGATTATAATATGATTGCATTCCAGGATTTACCTAGTGGTTTTCAGAATACGCTAAGATCGTCAAGGCGGAGTTGTCAAGAAAATTTAATACTTTTGCCGGTTTATCTTGGCGGACGTAAAAATTAACAATTACCAAAATCATTCCATTTAAAAGGCATCTGTGGAAAATTCTGTTAAAAATGACTTAATGTCCGCTTCCATTCTTAATGAGGCAATTCATTATTTATAAAACGAATCTTTTGTCGGATTTGTTCAATGTATTTTTTATAATGACTTGAAAAGGACTTGCCATATCCAAATTGTTATTTATTGAGAATACGAAAGTATGCTTCATATTAATTATCTTGAAGCCTTTTGCAACTTTATAAAAAAACAAGAAAATTTAATGAAATTATTTTACGCATTACAGATTCACTTATTTATTATAATTACTGGATTCCATAAAAGTATCTTAGTGTAATATTTTGCCAAAGTATTTTTTTTTACGTAATTTCATTTTAAAATTAAATATTGATATTATTTTTAAGAATTGTTTTAATTGGAAGGAGATTTCATAATTTTTTAATGCATTTGCAGTCCATACGTGATCACAAAAATAATTCAGTTTCTTGTTAGAAATAAATAAAATCCGTCACTTTGCTTTTTATATACGGCAAGCAGTTAATCACCACACAGAGAGTCTTGATATCTGTGAAAAACTCGAGGACTTCCGTATTTTATAATTACAATTCTTAGTGTAACTCAAAACACACAGCAATGTGCGTTTTCTTTGCCTAGCACGTTCTGTTCACTCCGCGATGAGCTAGCTACCCATTTAAAAAAAAAAAAAAAAAAAAAACCTCGATTATCATTGAAGATAGTGATAACGTAACCTCTGTGGCCGCTTGATCTGACCCTCTTCTTTCTGGAGAGCAGCACTCAGCATCGAAGTAAATAAATTCGTTTATAAAAATAAACTGAGGTGAAGACGTGATCATTCTATTAAAAACCGCCCCAGTCGTTCTTTTTTTCCTCTGCTCCTCCCCTTTATATTCGATTTTATTTTTTTTTCTCCTTGTCGGCTTTCAGCAAGTATGCCTTTACAGTCACGTTTCCTCATTTGCATACTTACCATCTCTGAAATGGGACTAAGGTGTATGCATCTTGATGCAGGAAAGGATCGGTCTATCCTAAGATGAATATATTAAGTGGCATATGGCTTATCATTATTATTATTTTTTTCCCCTCTCTTCAGCAATCCCATCTCTCACTGCAACCCTATCTGATGGTACGGTACCGTAAACTACGAACGGAGTCCAGGATGGCCGCTTGTTTTTATATAAGCGAAACATCTTGGGTGTTTATGCATTCTTCTCCTTATGGAGCTTGCTATCAAGTTACTAGGGTTCTGGAATTCTTCGCATTTTTGTTTGTTGTGTCGTTGTTTTTGAAATTTTTCCTGCGTTGTTTCCTTCCTTGTTTTCACTCAGGGAGGGTTGTTGACCTTTTTGACTCCACTTATGCGATTATGTAGCGAAATTTTGGGTGCGTCTTCACGCTGGCATTCGCAATCCTGTGTGTTAGGCACCGTATGAAAGCATCAGAACGTAATGTCATCCTTTTCTTTTATTCTTGAGATCATTATCGGTATCTTTCGTTGCCCATATGAGTATAGGAGGTCTTAAATTACCTGAATTCTTTTAGCGCTGTTGTATAATTGAGATGTAATGGCTGTTGCGTTATGCTTAATGCTCATTGATTCTGAATTTTATGAAACGTTGAAAATTATATATATAATAAAATCTTACGTTATATCCACGTGAAGATTACCCTTTGTGTTTCTTTGATATTTTCTACTCTGAGAAACTATCAGGTGTGTGTAATAACCTCGTTTTTTTAGTGTGAAACGTAAATCTTTTGTGATAGCCGTGAGTATTCCAACTTTTTTGTTATCTTATGGAAATTATAATGTTTCGTTAAAGCTTTTTCCGAATTGCTTATTTCAGTAGTTTTAATTATAAGGGGAAATAATTTAATTCCACTTATATATTGTCTTCAAATTGTTCCAAGCGAAAATGTTAATGTCATCTTGACGTAAAAGAACTGATTATTTCTTCAATAAAAATTACATATATTGGCGATTGTATATTTAATTCATACCAACTGAACATTCATATTAAGAAAAAAAAAGTGATTAAAAGAAAAGGCAACTGCCCCGTTAGTCTGGTTATCAAAAGTGCCTACCGTTTCTGCTGAACATAGTGAAGATTAGAAATTACGTTTTTATACTTTGTTTTTATCTTATATGCATTCATCTCTATATAATTTTAATAACTATAAGCCAAAGTGGCATGGTGAGGCGGTATGTATTCTTTGCATTACCTTCGAACTCTTAAATATAGATAATTCCTTATACTATATCTTTTAAAAATTTGTACTTTGAAACTTAAATGTCCTTAGATTTTCTCTTTCATATTATGTTTTCCCGTACAAATAACATTTGCATGAGTAATAAAGTTCTTAAATATATGTACAGTGCTGATTTAACTCGAAGTTACTTTATAATTGATTTTCCCCCTTTTATGATTTTAATATATTGTGTATTTTATATAGATCGTGTCTTTATGTATTTGTTAAATTTTACAACTAAATTGAAATAACGCGCGTAATAATGCAACCAAAAAGTATTTCCAAGTTGCGATTAGAAAATGTGCATGCGATTTTGTATATTCAATGAAAATTCAGTTTTAAAGACATTTTATACAACTAGTTGGAGAGAATAAATCAAAATCATTGTAAATCATTTAATATGTTCAGTAGTAATCCTACTTTACAATTATTCCTTCGTTTGTATTTGATAATGTAACAATATTAAACTCTCTTAAATTAAAGTTGAAAGTACTCTTCAAACAATGTTTGATATGTTAATTTTATTTTAAATTTAGAAATGTTAAATCTGCTCTATTTTTAATTTGTGCTTTTTTTTCTATTTGTAGGCGACCAGGAAGGTGTCATGTTGTGGATACTTATTTGTCGCTCCGGATTGGGATTTCTCCTTACCGGCAAATCGCAACAAGGTAAGCCTCAGTTTCTCGCACATTCCCAAATAAACAAATTTCTGCTATCTGCTGTCAACTAATTTAAATCAAAACTTCGTAATTAAAGCATGATCTTCTGTCCCTCCTGCATAAAAATTGGACTTAGCCGTAAATGCCTTGAGTAAAACTTTAATTTGCTGTCTCGCACTTCTGCGTTTTATGCTTCAGTAGTTATTTATTGATTCAGACTAAAATTTCTTACGTAAGTACATTACATTAAGTACAACACTACAAGGTTACGTACCGAATTTCAATTATTTAAGTCAATCCATTTTAGAATTATCGCGTTTACATTCTGACCAACGGTTCGTTTACATTACCAACGGACGGTCGACATGTTGACGGTTTTGGTTCAGAATTTGATACAAATTTTTGCTTTAGGTATTAAAACTATGTGCCGGATTTTATGTATATACTCTTTGTGTTATGTAATTATTGCCTTCTCGTACTCCTGCTTGTTATGCCTAGCGCAGTGCGCTTTCAAAATTTTGTTCCCATACAGACAAACATAATTCCAACTAGTGGGAGTGATCTCGCAGAAACTTTCTCGCATTTTCTCCTATAAAGGTCTTTATTCTCCAACATAAAATTGTAGATCTTGAGTATGGCCGCAAATGCTTTACATCACATGCTGAACAATATAGATCTTTGTCGTGAAGCTGTCTTTTGAACTGAATCTATCGTGAGAGTATATATTTTCGACATCTTTCTACCGGTTGATTGACACCAAAATTAGATACAGCGGTACAGTTGTAGTCTCAAGACAATATCGAATTTTATGGATTTAAATCATTGCATTTATGAGAATCATTGCATTATTGCGTTTACATTCATGTGGAAGTGCAGATTTGATAGGCGGTCTACCATTTGACGAATTTGGTTCAAAATTGGAAAACTATATATTTTAAATACGAAGCTTGTTTACCAAATTTTATCTGCCTAGCTGTTTGAGTTTTGTAATTATCTAGTTCAACTTGTACTCGAATAGCCTGACTGAAAGATTTCCTGCGTATGGATTTTGCTTTAGAGAAATCTGCAAATTGGGTCGTTATTCCGTGTACCAAATTTCAGCCTCTGAGAGCGTTTCTGAGTTATTTTCACAGACAAGATTCAATGTCAAAAATGTACTTCTCGGTGAGGTTTGAGAGCTTACGCCTCGGAGAGGTTTGAAAAAAATTTCGAGAATCGTAAAAATTTCAAAATCTTTTTTCATGATTACAATACTTTTTCTATAATTTGTATACGAGAGAGGTGGGTTTTTTTTTGTTTGTTTTTTTAACTTGGGGAGATCTGAAAAGTAGAATTAGTCAAAACTTGGAGTTCGAATTTTTTTTGACTATTCCAATACTTTCGCTTTGAATTCTTTATACGCATAGAATGAATAAATTTATTGCCCCAAAGTTTTAAAATAATTTATTGTGATTTTCAATTTAAATGTTTCACTCTGGTTGGTGTAAACCTAATCAGAATGAAATTTACACTTATTATAGGGAAAAGGGAAAACATTCGCAGATTACAATAATAATAAATCATTACTATCATTAGTAAATCATTTAAATCTTGTGAAAATTTAATAATGGGAGACGACAATCGTAATTAATTAGGAAAAAGGGAAGATTTGTGCTTCGATTTCAAAAAGAAAACATTTTATTATTCCAAGTTGAAGCAAAAAGTAAATGTATACCGAATCAGTACTAAATAAGTGTTCACGTAGACGATAGCGATTACTTGATAAAATTTAATCATACTAGAAATTCTTCCTTATTTAAAACGCACGTTTAAAAATAGTCGGAATATAATAAAAAAAACCAATTAAGGATAAAAAGGTAATGATAGTTGTTTAATAGAACATACTGAAATACTCATTATGAGCTACTGTTAAGTTTCAAGTGAAATCTTTTATCTTCTTTACATTCAACGGGATTTTAAGAAACTTACCGAGTCGAAAGAACTTAACGAGACTCGCAGACGATATAGTTCTTTGTTAGCGGTTTTTATTGATTTTATTACAGACTAGCCACCTTTGGGGACCAGCTGGTTCGCCAATCTTAATGTTGGTTTAAATTTTAATAATTAAATATTTTACGCAATTCCTACTTTAATAGATTTTTCATCTAAATATTTTAAAACTTCAAATTTTGATAGTCATATAATTTACTCATAATATTATAAAAGCCTTCATTCATAACGTAATATGTATCACACTAATTTTCTGTTAACTCCCGTAGAATTTATGCTTTAAATTAAAGTGGAAAGAATTAATCTGCAATTAATATAATAATATTTTTTACTGAAACAAAGCATTTTTTTATAATATGATTACTGATAACAGAGTCACAGAGCGTTTAAACTTTATGGGCACTAAAGAATATCTTTCTTAATTTATGTAATATCTCAAGAATTTATCAACAAAATTTTCTCAGATTCATCATGAACGGATCGATTAATTAACAATGTTTAATTTTAAATGCATCAAACAGTTAAGAAAATAAAATTAATCGTTTAAAATAATCGGTAGAAAACAGGTTTAAAAAAACTACTTAAAAACGATGTACTTAAAACTATAAGCATATACAAAAATATATATAACTAACATAAATACAATTTAATTACAAAAGCATGCAACTAACCTAAAAATAATTTAAATCAAGAATCATCCGTTGATAATATTATCAACAATCAGAACACAATGCGCATGCGTAAATTTTCAATGCCAGTTACGATAACGCAAATGCGTGAATTTTTCTACGCCAGTTGGGGTAACGCTATGCAGATTAAATATTTTCAATTTCCTTTATTCTGCGTTATTTTAATTCAAAAGTACTTCAGAATGAATCTGAAAGATCGATTTATTAACAATGTGTAATTTAAATGTATAAAACATTAAGAAAATAAACAGAATCGTTTGAAATAATCGGTCGAAAAATGTTAACCCTAGCCTCATTACTGTTTGGGAAAAAAATTGAAGCCTTACTCATTTGGCGGTGGGGAAAATGGAAGATTTTTTTGGCGGAAAAGTTAGTTTTTAATTCATAATTAAAATTCTAATTAAAAACTCAAAAAAAAAAGGAACCTTAGGTGCACATTCCTGACCTCTAAGGTATACATGTACCAAATTTGGTAGCTGTAGGTCAAATGATCTGGCCTGTAGAGCGTCAACACAGACACACACACACACACATTGAGCTTTATTTATAAGTATAGAGTATAGATATAGATTATTTAAACAATGCAAATTTGACATCTACTCTTAACATCTAATAAAAATATTATTTATTTATAATTTATGTTGCTTATTACATGCCTTTTAAGTCATGTTGCATCTATGATATGAATATTTTTAAAGTTAATTAATTATTTTTTTAGAAATTAAATTAAGACATTTTTTTTGTACTTTTAGTGCTATAATTTTCCTTCTATGACTTACCCTTACATTTTTATTGCTACAAATTTAATTTTCATTTAATAAAAGGGGTAATTTGTACTTTTTTTTGTCTCTATTGTCATACAGTATTTTAAGATTTTCGAGATTTGAAATTGTATCAATTGACTAAGCGAGCAATTTTAATGAAATTCCTTGAAAATATCTCAATTTTTTTCTCAGTGTGAGAAAAATTTATTCTAAGTATCTTGTAAATTTCATAATTCATTAATGTAAATATTATTTGAATCCATAATAATTATGATAAAGACTTAAAATCTAAATCCTTTTAAATCTAAATTTTTCAAAAATCCTTTAAAAAAACTTTTTACGATTTATTTTCAATTAATTTATTCATAGCTTTATTATTTTAAAAATGTCGCAAATAATTTATAAGAATCTGATTAAAATCAAAATCATAAAAAAAAAATTCTCAAAACCTTACATTATGTAAAATTTTCTTTCAGTTTTTTTAAAATAATTTTTTCAGTAGATAGCATAAATTTCTAAATATTCATTAAAAATTATATAATATCACCAGTTTGGTTGATTCCACAAGCTTTTACGATTTTATTTTGGTCTCCACATTTTTACTGTGGTGCACTTTGCTAAAATAAAACTATCGTGACGAATCAAATCAAAACGTATTAAAATAATATTTTTTAATACTAATCTAAGCATTTATTATTATTTTTTAATTTTTATTTTTCTCTTTAAAAAAAGTTTTAGAAAGCAAAAACACAAACTTCCAATTTTTAGAAGAACTATTTAATCTTTCTGGAATTACTTTATTTTACTGTATTGTGGTTCTTATTTCTATTACTTTATTAAATTAAGTATAGCATAATTAAGTATAATTGAAGCATAGATATTAAGGACAAAATGCATTTTTCCACAAGTTAGTGTTAAAGGTACTAATTAAAATATGATAGTATGCCATTTGCAATTATAAAATTTCATTCCTATAAAATCAGAATTCATAAAACTTCAAACTGTTAAAGCTGGCCTTAGTTTTTCACAATATGAATTTAGAGTCAAACAACAGTTTGATGTCCAACAACCAAGTTCAAGTACTAGTTAAGTTCAATAAACTTCATTTTCCTCTTTAAAAACAAGTCTTACTGAATTCACACGCTTTTTGACTAAACATCTTGAATGTTTTGAGAAAATTACGCCTTTTCAAAGATTCTTCATTTGATGTTTATTTCTTTCATAAAAAATTTTACTTTAAAGTATGCAGGCTGTTTTCTGCCCGACTATTTTTCTTGACTACGTTCATTTTATTTTGTGTGCGATTTTTTTCCTTTTGGAATCACGTTATGCAGATTATTATTACTGCTATGGGATTTCTTTCGCTCGTATATCGTCCTTTCTTTCATATATCGTTTTTTTCTCATAATATCCATATTCGAAAGCGGGATCTTAAAATATTTTTCTGGTTTATTTAATGGATAAAGAAAAAACTGGATTGACAACAAGGCATCGTTCACATTTGTGTTTCAGCTATCATAAATAATGCTTCAAATTTTAACGCTTCTGCACGCGTTTATTTAAATTACCAAGTTTTATGCTTGTAAATATATAGTTTCATCATCATTTTTTCACGCATTCTGAGATATCTGTGCAACCATTTGTTTACGATGAATAAAAAAAATAATGTTTTGAGAATTTGACTATCGATGAATAGATAAATTTAAGTTAAAATTTGATTCGTTTTGTGAGGCGCCATCTGGCCGTAAATTTGAGAAGCCTCTAAAAAATTTCATAATATTTTAATATTGAATTGTGAAATATATTAAAGATTAAAACATAGAAAATAATGAAAGTAAAAGTGGAAAAATAAAATCGTTTTATTATTGATTGAAAAAATAGAAGATATTTGTAGTAGATAGACTTGTATTATATAGGCACTGAAAGATATAAAAAAATAAAAATCACATTGGATGTCTCAAGACAACATCTGAAAATACGTATTTGCTTGGTGTATTTCTATATTCTATTAGCACTGTTTTCACCGGATTTTTTTATATAAAAATTTACTTTTTAGTAATATAAACATACTTTAAAAAAATTATTTTTAATATTTTTATCAAAGCAAACTTAAAATGCGTTCTAAACTCTGATAAAATCTTTTAAAATTAATATTTATTCAGCGTTGCTATTAAAACTTTTCAGTTCGCTGAATTTCTGTTATTTTTCTTGATGATAGTGAATGACGTCAAACAGACGAAAATATTTAAAAGCATCTCTGGATAAACTTGATATTGTCTTTCTTTATACAATCTGCAAAAAAAAATGCAGATAGATGTTTATATCTATTTAAAAATGAAAGAGACAGATTTTGTATAATATGCGAATTTGGGAGATATTTCAGTCATCGAAATCTGAATGTATAAAAGCATTTTGCTTCGTAGGGAAAGCTAATAAATATCTTATTTCTTATTTTATGTCTCACCATTTTATAATGATGCATAAGATTCGAGATACGTATAGGGCAATTATATTCTATTAAAAATCGATTGGTCAAAATTAATTAGGTAACGATACTAGTTATGTGATCGTTTATATGTATTTAATAAAATAAAAAAAATTATTGCTTACTGTAACGTTTAAATTGAAAAATTTCTTCCATGATTTGCTATGTTAATAGAGCGTATTTGGAGCGAAAAAGGATTAAAATTCAAAACAGTTCTGAAAATTCTTCTATTATTTAAATGCTGGAAATATTTATCATCATAATTTGTAACCTAAACTAAAACAAGGCTATGTTTAGATGATAAATGGTGACTTAAGTTTTAGCATAGATAATTCGTTGAGGTATTATTTGAAAAAGATGAAGAAAAGCATGCATGGGTTAAGAAAAAATAAATGAACCTGAACAATTCAATTCTTTGATTTTTTTTCCCCTCCAATATGGGCATGAAAGACTTTTTTAAAAAAATATTTTCATGAATTCGTTATATAAGAATACGCAGTAAAGTTCCATTTATTCGTTTTTGAAGATATTGGTGTAAAACGAAGTATAAATGTAGGTAGGACTCAGGAATCACTACTATTTAGAATCACGCACATTTAATTACATTTAGGACGGACAATTACATTAACAAAAGAAATTAACATTATATAGATTTCGTCGAATACGTCGCAGGATTAATTCACATGTTACGTCGCATCTTTCGTTCAGAGACCCGTCTCGTCTGCACTCCGTCTAACAAGCATCAACATCTGTTGGCCAGCAGATGGCGCTCTTCATCAGGCGTTCGTCACTACATAAATAAATAAATAAAAGCTCAAAATCGAAATTTTAATAAACAACAGTAATTATTACAACTTTAGTTTATTAATGCAAATTCATATAAAATTAATGTTTGTAAGATTTTCTAAACTAATGCTAGTATGTTACTTGTACTAAACATAACAGCTAAATTTTAAAACTAATCATTTATTTAAAAATTCAAAAAAAATCAAACCTTTATTCTCTCTTTTGAGTACTCATTATACTTTTTTTTAATTTTATTTCTCATAATTCGTGTGCATTTGAGAAATATTCTTTCACTGATATTTTGACAATCAAATTAACTTTTTCTGTGAAAGCATTGCGTCTTTAAAGGAAGGTTGGAATAATTTCTTCTCATTCTTTAGTTACTTTTTACTTCGAAATATACGAAGAGAAAATATTGAAATCGTCAAAAAATTCGAACTCAAGATTTTATCAAATTTCTATGTCCCAGGCCATCTTTAGTCCGAAAAACGCATTTTTAGATTTTTCTAGTTCAAGAGCCATGGTTTTGACTATGATGCGCCAAAACATGGTTAAAATCATATCAGTGTAAAATAGTAAAAACCGACCGGATAGTATACAAGAATACTTAATAATACAAACAAGATTTAAATGTGGATAAAATTTTATAGACTTTAAAAATGTAAAAATCTGTGCATGTGGTATCTTATCAATGAAAAAAAACTGCAAACGTTTGAGCATTCAAATTGTATATTTTGGACGGATATTTGACAGTCATATTGAGATTACAGTAGCGGTTGTTCACCTAGCAACAAATGAAGGTGGGTGAATGTAGTATGCCTAGTGCGTAAATGAGTTAATACTGTATCTGCTTTTCGATTCGGTAATAAAGACAACAGTTGCACCTGAGGTTTAATAGCATGTAGTTTATTTTCATTTCAATGTCCTACTGAGTCTGCCATATTTTTAGGATTATGTCTGTCTGTTAATAAGATATCTCAAAAGCACTTCAAATTAGATTGATAAAATTTGGTATATGTTATTAACAGCCACGATATAGATTTCTATCGGATTTTGAACGAAGTTCAGCTGTCCGAGATCTTGATAACTACAAAACGTAAAGAAGCAAGTAGATAAAATTTGATAAACCGATTTAGCATCTTAAATATACATCCCTATCAAATTTGAATCCAAATTGGTCAAGTGGTTGGCCGTCTATATTTTTGAATGCATGTAAACAAGATAGTTCAAAAACACAGTGACTTAAGTAAATGAAATTTGATATATTGTCTTCACAATTGTTGTTCTATTTCAGTTTCAGTCTGTCGAAAAAAGAAAAAAAATTCTGAAATACATATTCAATTTTCTGGGACATGTCTATTAAATGCCATCAGTTAAAAGAAAAGAAAAGATGAATGCCATCAGTTAAAAGAAATCGCCAAAGATTGTATGCTAATATGTTTTTTTTTTCATAATATTGTTTGCCATTGGACGGGTTTAAAACTCAAATACAATTTTCTTTACTATACCATAAAGCATACAAAAATCTGAGCGGTCGTGGTGTTCACGTTCTTGCCCAAAGTCCACAATTTTTTACAAGGGATAGTTGATAATAGACTTATTTGTGAATATACGAAAAAGTTTTCAGGAGATCATACCCGATGGTTTAATAAGTCAAAATATCATTATACCTGTTCGCATATTACTCAAAAGTAATTTCACCCTATCAAGAGATTTTACTCATCTTTAAAATCAAAATTAATACATTACCGATTAAAAAAAAATCTTATAAACAAAGCATTTTATCGTTATATTGGTTACAAATGAATCATGTTTGATGAAATATCGATTGAATGAGAAACTTATAAATATTGCTTTCTTATATTTTAAATTTTGAAGAATTCAGAATGGCATTGCAGAATGTCCTTAAAAGGAATAAATATTTTCAAATAATTCATTTGAAAATATGATTTAATAGATAAGCGTTTAAAAGAAATTAAGTAATTTGGGAATCGGTGAAATAGACCAAAACAGAGTCAAATAATAACATTAAAAGATTATTTCTGAGATTAAAGTATTATTGTTTGTCCTTTAAAGGATTTCATAATCATTGCAGATCTGAGGCGGTGGCCTATATTTGGATGACAGCACAGTTTGAATTCGGATAATTCTGTTATATATGGCTTAAAATCTTGAAATTTAAACTAACCCACTATCCATCATTTTATCGTTTTAAATTTATTGTGTTTTTTGTCTGAATTATCGAATGTGATAGTAAAGATTAAAATAGTGGAGTAGCTGTTTCATAGTTGTGTTTCTGGGTCTTTTACTAAATTGTATTATATGATGTGTTAAAGTTTAAAAGGATATGGTGATAGTCAGAAACTGTACAAAATATTTTGTAATATTATCTAAAAATCTAATCTCTACTTACTTTTTACTGATGTTGCATCAAAATAAGGGTATACGCAGGTTATGTATAATCTTTTCTAAAATGTGAAATAAAATTCTTAACTGTCGAAAATATTAACCTTTGGCGTGAATTTACTGAATCTATCGCACGATTCTTGACGAATTTTTTTGGCAATTTATCCCTGGCATGCGATTAATAGCATCCGAAAATCGAAACTGATTCCCAACCAATTAGATCAAAATTTGGCCAAAAAAAAAAAAAACCTACAATTGATAGTTAAACCTTATATCGATTTTCGCAAATTTAAGTCATTGTCTTTTTGAGTTATCGCGTTTACATGCTTTTATAAGTACAGACCGACAGACGGTCAATTCCTTTTTGAATTTAGCTCAAGCTTTGTTAGGTGTTTACACTATAGATGTTAAATCTGTGTACCGAATTTTAACTGTCTGGCTCTTTTCGTTTTGTAGTTATCGTGTTAACATATATACGGACAGTCTGAAAGACAGCTTTCTTCTAAATAGATTGTTCTTAAATAATTGGATTGAAAAATCTACAAATTTAATGCATAGACCATATACCAAATTTTATCATGCTAGCTTAAAGCATTTTTCAGTTATCCTGTTCAAAGACACAGACATAATTCCAAAAGATGTGTTTCCCGGATGTTTTAAACATGTACATTCATCAAATAACACTTTTTCAGGAAGTATGCGAGAAAGTCACCCCTGTTCGTTTTGAAGTACCAAATTGGATTATAACCATTTTCATGAAACACATGCCGTGTCCTTTACATGCGAAGATGTAAAACCTTTGAATTGGAGAAATGCAAAGCTTAAACATTTTAGCATATTTTATTTTGACAAAAACTTTTTAGTAATTTATCAGAAACGTTTTGCTATTGATAATAAATTATTACGATATTGTGACATAATTATTATATAATTATGACATTGTAAATAATGAACTATTCAAGTAAACTCGATTTTTATGTTATCATATTACTTCAATTTCGATTATTATAAATTTGACATCGTATGCTACTCTATTTCCAAAATATTTATCACGGCAATCTGACGTTATGATTTTAGAAAAGTAATTTGGAGAAAATAAAATAATTGAGTGAGTTCATTAACTTTTCGAATCTGCGTGCTGCTTGAATCACGGACTCGAAAACGTTCCGGATTCATATTAATGAACGCAGCTGACAGGAGCCAAAATCCTATTAATTAATAGCATATGGTGTTATAAATAAATCAGATGAGAAAAGATAGCCACTTATTAAGTCGTGACATCTCCAGGAAAAAGGGGACCGTTATGTCATCTGAATAATAATCGAACTTCCATCTGCAGTGAGTGAGTCCAATGACTTCTTAGAACCGTTTCGCTGGGTAATCGGCCCGCCTCGCTGCTTTCCGCCGATCAGGAAGTGCACAAAGATGCTGCAGAAATTCGAAGTAATTATGTATCGTCCATCTTGCCTCTTCTTCTTTTTGATGAGCCGCCAGTATGCAAATGCATCGGGACTGACCCCGATTTTTGCAGCCAGTGGTGCGTCCCCTTCCCTAGATTAATCTTTTCTCCTAACTTCGGTTATGTAGCACAAATGTATTGAGGAGGAGGAAGAGTCTGGTGTAAGTGGAATAATGTACCAAAATTAACACAATGTATCTGAGTAATTTGTATCTGGTTTATTTAAGGGATTTGATCGACTCATTTTACGGAATTAGGACGAAAAGTCGATGATTGTCGCAAATTGCATTGTCTCACTTTTGCATGAATTCTATTTTGCAACCTCAGAAGAGTTTAAGTGGTTATTCAGACATGCTAAAGTTTGCCATTTTATTTACAGAGAATTTGTCAGTCTATGTTGCTTTTTCAGTTTGTTTTTTCACAGTATTCAAAATGTATTCAATGCAAATTTTCACAGTATCAAGTTTATAATTAGTTTCTTTGAAGCAAGTTCACTGAAGCGCATAATAAATTGTCACACTTGTGTATGAACCCTATTTTGCAATTTCAAAAAGGTTTAAATAGTTATTCAATTATGCTGAAGTTTATCATTTTATTTACACAAAATTGGTCAGTTTATGTTGGTCCGTCAGTTTTTTTGTTTTTTTTACATTATTCGAAATAAATGAAATGCATAATAAGTTTATCTGAAACAAAAATGAAAAAAAAAAAAAAAAAATACCCCAGCCCTTGCTGAACATTTCGGCAAAGTAATCTTTTCGACCCAACTCGGAA
Source organism: Argiope aurantia (assembly GCA_026543865.1). Lineage (NCBI taxonomy): Eukaryota > Metazoa > Arthropoda > Arachnida > Araneae > Araneidae > Argiope > Argiope aurantia. Next base: position 127,750 of record JAPMOR010102437.1, on the reverse strand, counting down.
ATAAGTAGAAAAGAATAAAAATTTTCTTTGAGAACAAATTTGGAAGAAAGCTTAAAAAAAATAGTTTATTCATTATATCACCAAAGGAAATAATAATTACAAAATTTAAGTGTCGTTTTAACATTTTTTTTTTCCCCGTAAAAGTAAACCATTCTTTTGTGACTCCTATAAATAAAAATTCTTTTAATCATTTTTAATGTTATTTTTCAAGGAAAACAAGGATATCGATGTTTTAATATTAAACCTCGGAGAAAATTAACTTTTTTACTTACACTTAAAAAACAAAACTCCAGTTAAAGGAAAGTTAAATAGCTTCATTGTTACTCAATCGGAAATCTTTATCAAGTACTTTTCTGTACTTATACAGACAGTACAGTACAGTAAAATTTTATTCAATAATGCTTTTTTCCTACAATTTTTTTTTTTTTTTTTTTTTTTTTTGCAACTTTTTTGAAAAGAACGTTTTCTATTCGTGTTTGGAAAAGTTAAATGCTCCGAAGTTGAAGTAGATTGCATTGTTTAAATTGCATGGAAATGTTTGTTCTAAATGATTAAAAATAGCTTCATTGTTACTCCTTACTAAATGATAAAAAACTGAACGTGCACAACGATTTTCCCCCCCTGTATCTGAATCTTTTTACCCCCTATGTCGATCCCCCCATATTTGAGTAAAACCTTAATGCTGGAAATAGCTATTTATTATTTTTTCTCTCTGAGTATATTTTGTAAACTTGAGAATACAACAAATAATCTTATCTAGATTTCATAATCTTATAACATGATGCAAGGCATTACTTACCGCAGTGGATGCGTCTGATTTGGGAACTCTGCTGATTATAAACATGCGGTAAAAAAAAGTTTGCATGGAAAAAAGTTTATAGGAAAAGTTTCAATATAATAAAGAGATCAATATAATATCAGAGAAAGCTCTGAATTAAAAATCAAATAAGATAAAAAATAAAAAGTAAACACTACAAAGTAACTTCAAAAGTTTCATTGATTCCTGACTCGTAACCAATTCGTAAAAATGATTTCTAGACTTTAAAAATCTATTAAATGAAATGGCTTTTGAAAGTAGTTCTTAAATACCTACAAATTCTAAAATAGGAGAGTAATGAAAAATTTAATAGGAAATTCGACAAACATTTCTGCGTTCTCGCGTTGTAGCGCAATCCAAAAGCTGTTTCAAGTTTTAAGGGCAGAAAGTTTTTCAATATAATTTATTGACTGACATGCTATATGTGAATTGTATTTCGCGATATGATGAAAAATCGTTCAAAACCTTCTACAGACTGTTGCTACCTACAGTTACTCAAATGTTTACAGTTCGGATGATGGGTGCTGTCTAAGAAAGGACTTTTCAAAGTTTGAATTAGATTTTTAATTAAAAACTGATCAAATTTTTAGCATTTTTTCCTCAATAACTTTGGAGCGTATTATTGCTCAAATCTTGTTTTAACATTCCTTTATAATTTGGGGGGGGGGAGTGAGAGATTCAGTGATATCAATTTTATTTCTGCCCTATACTTTTTATTACTTTGGTTGCAAGATGTTTTCACACGATCTCTGACGATATTAAAACACATTTTAAGTATACGCATTATTATAATTAAGAGCAAATTTAAAGGAAATAAATATTGGCGAATGAAACCTAAATCAGTATTGTGTTTCGTTTCGGCGTGGAGATTAGAATTTTTCTTCAAATTTTCTTTTTTCAATTATCTTTCGGTGCGCTTTAGAATAAAGATAATCGGGTGTGGATTCTAAAATTTATAAAGCCCGTAACCTAAAACCTGACCGGATACGGTTGAATGATTTTTATTATTCGAACCGGAAACGGCACTTGTAAGGGTCCGATTTAAAGCCACTTTTCATCAACACTGTCTAAACTTAATGATCGAGAGGAAAAGTATTCTTAAATATCGTTTACTTAAATAACTTTTTTACTATTTAAAGGAAAGAAAGATCCACGCTTCCTGTTCCTGTATTCATTTCCACGTTGGAAACATAAATGCCGGCTTTCCAAAACACGTAATTATCTATATTGAAATTTTGTTGAGAAAAAAAAATCAGTTTGAAATAGCACCAGGCCGTAGCTTTTGCAATTATCACCCAATGCTAATGGATGTTCGTGATTATTAGAAGTAACTACAAGAAATACTTCAGCCATTATATGTAAATAAAAAAAGCTTAACTTTTTTACACTACCACTGGAGCTCAATCCTTTATGAAGTGCAGAAAAATTCCCACGAGTTCGCGTGTTTACTGGTCATAAAAGTTACAAGTGAAATTATATCGACTGTCTGTCTTCCTGTTTCATAAATAGATTCTACTATGTGTGAAAGAAAGTTGGTACAATCAGCTTGAAAAGAGACGAGAAGTGTCGATCACTTTTATCGATCATTTGTTGGGCACTTTCGCTTTGTGTTCTGGGATCGTCTTTTCATTGGAAAGCCCGTCGCGTGATCCCTAGTCATTTTTGTTCAAATGAATTGGGACTTGGGAGTACTATTCCTTTGTTTCATATATTGAATCGGGAATTTCCTTTTCATTGTGTTTTTGCAATCTATGAACATTTCAACTATATGATTCAGCACTATAAACATATCAGACTTAATCAAAATCGGAAGTACATTATAAAAATGTTATACTGTTGTTGGGGTTAGCTCTTATAAAAAAGGATGAATAAATCATTGTTTCTGTGAAAACTGTTAAATAAAAAAACGAAAGATTTAAAATTTGAACAATAATAATAATAATAAACTGCAAAAATTTGTAGCAGCTTTAGCTAAAACATTAATAATAGAAAAACTGAACAAACGATTAAAGAGGGATAAGATACAATGGAAACTGCTTAATTGTGATCACTGCTAATTGTTATTCATTGCTTTATATTACCAAAATCGTCTGACTCTGCACTAATTCAAATTTATTAAATATTCAAATTTAAAAATTAGCTTAAATATTCAAATTTAAAAATTAACTAAAATATTCAAATTTACACAAAACTATTTGTTTAGTATGCTCACTAGATCGTTTGATGTTGTAAATTTTGAATTTATTACTTGAATTTAATTATTAATCGAAGGCTTAAAGATCCTTCATTTTCAATCAGGTTGACGATTGATGTTTGTGGAATTATTTGCTCATCTTGTAAGGAAACATTTGAGAAGTATCTTTTTCATACGGTTCATAATTTTTTTTATCTGAAGTAGAGCGATTCTGTTGGTTGAAACAGACAGTCATGCTGTCAAATCTGGCTTGAAATCTGTTGAAAAGTCGCAACTCTGACGCCTGCTATTGAGTTACGATATCAAAAATGGATTAAAAAGCACTTTGAGAGTTAAAGACAAAGTTGAAATTCTTAACCAGTATGAAAGTTTATTTAAAATTAATCAATGCAATTCTGCGTCTAACTCGGATGAAAATTCCGCAGGCTCATCTTTTTGAAGCTTTCAAAAGTCGTGTACTTTTTGTAAGAAAGATCAAAGAAATCCTTCATTGGGTACTGGAGTAAGTCCAATCCTTTGATGTTTCGAAACCCAACATGTACCATCGTTTAACAATAATTTAAAACAAAAACAGCAGGAGTGGTCACTTCGAAGCTTTCTCACATACTCTCTAATAAAGGTGTTGTTCTAAAGAACATCTTGTATGGCATTGGCATGCAATAGTTACGAAATATTAGTCTTTTGCATGAATTTAGCATTTTTACTGATTCGGTTGTATCATCCTTGGCGCATTTTTTGGCGATTAATCCTTTGTATACGGTTAATAGTATCCGAAAGTTTGTGATTTTGACTCGTTTTTCTCAAAAGAGTGACGCCAAAATTTGCCATAGAGCGACAATTGTAGTTACAAAATCACATATCAAATTTGATATATTTAAGTCTGTGTTTCTGAGTTAACGCGTTTACATGTTTCTAGATCAATCTTACAATACTTTTTTTATTCATCCTAGTTAGCGATACATTAAAAAAATTTAGCTATTAATATAGAATTCTTGTTGAATATTTTCTTTAAGACATATAAACCATTCTTAGAAATTTATCTTAAGTAATGATCAGAACTAAAATCGGGCTATTTGCTTCTGCTAAATTGTGGAAATAAAATTATTCGATTATGTGTGACAATTTATTTCGAATCATTTTTATTCGATATACCTCCCTCCCCGTATCTCTGAACGATTCGAGGTAGACAGATTGTAAAATGGCCTACCGAATTTTTCGGGTGTTGCGAATGCCCCTTTATTGCCACTAATGACCATAATTACTGTTAGGTCTATACTAAATCACCTTGACTAGAAGAGGGAAATAACCGTATTTGTAGCGCCCTTATTATTAATGAATGCTTTGCGAAATTTCTAAGGTGTTACTGCATATTGTTGGGACTTAGAGCTAAAGAATTCCCAGAAAAAACCATCCGTCAAGTGAATGATTTATAATGATGCTGCCCTATTAGTGTCATTGGAAGTCATTATCTCGCATTAAAATTATAACCGACTGTTCAAATGTAGGTTGCCGATGAATCGAAATGAAATATTAATAAAAACTTGCTTTACGCTACTGAAATTGAGTGATTTCTGTGGGAGAATTGCTTTTTTTTTTTCTTGCACTCCACGTTGAAGCATTTATTGATAGATAAAGTGGATGTCAAGCATGAAAAATCAGTCTTTATCATTTCCGATGTTAGTGTGAAATGGTGTAAAATAAATTGCGTCATTTTATTTGATGAATCTTTTTTTAGAGAGAATTTCAACTTCATTTAACACTTATAATTCGTAATTTTCTTTAACTATTCATATGGCTTTGAAATTGAAGAATTATATCTGACCGTCTGTCTGTGGACACAAAAAAAAGTTTTGAGCTAAACGGATGAAATTTCATATCCGAACTTAAAATCAAACTTGCAGATTTCTGTCAAATTTTGAACGAAATCCACTCCGAAGAAGTCTATCTGGCTGTTCGAGTACAAGTGAACTCGATAATTACAAAACGTAAAGAGCATATTTAATAAAATTTGGTGGACAAGTTTGACATTTAAAATGTAGATTCTTATCGAATTTTGAATCAAATCTGTTGGACCGTACTTTCGCATGAATGCAAATGCAGACTCACAAACACAAATACCTAAACATATAAAATTCATTATGTCACTTGTGACTTCAATAGTAGTTTCGTTTCTAATTTTGGTTTCATTCGATCAGTAAAAAAAAAAAGCCTTAAAAATGCATTTCCCATGATAGATTCAGTAAAAATTTTAGTTTTACTCTTAAAGTTTTATGTTTTGTAACTATAGTTCACCAGTGAAATGGAAGGCATTCGCGAATATATCCAGAATCTGCAATTTTATGCTTGGGAATTGGGATAAAATTGATAATGTTAAATAAATTGCTCTATTTGTTTAAAGAAAAGCCACATTACTGAAAAAAATGCCGATTACTATGTGCAGAAACAAATGAACATCAAACACTCAAAGAGCAAAAACCGTAATCATTGAATCTTAAAGATTTTAAAAGACTTTTTAACAAGTTAAAAGTGCTATACAGTCGTTATAAAGACACTGAAAACATGGTATATATAAGAATATAAAAGTTTCCATCACAAAATCATGAAAAAATTATGAATGAATAAATTATTTTAAAAACTTAAAAATATACAATCACAGAATCACCAAAAAGGGCGCCAGGATACATAATAAGAAATTAAGAATTAAACTGGTTTAATTTAATAAGAACTAAATTAAAATGTTTAAACTTAAATTGGTTAATATGTAAAAAATTAAATTAAAACTAAAAAATAAAATTCAAATGTGTATGTACATTTGTATCAAAATTTGAAACGAATTCTTAAACGTCTTGTCTGTCTGTATTTTCTTTTCTATACAAATGCTGCAATTTAGAAGCTGAATGGTTGAGCTAAATGAAATTTGGTATGTTATTTTGTTCTGAAAATTATGGACGTATGAAATTTCGGCTTCAGTCGGGCAAACAGAAAAAAAGCGAAAATTCAGACACCTGTATTTTTTTACACGATTATGAAACACAAATTACACCTTATTAGTAAATAAAAAAGGGAGTCGGGGGTCTGCTGGTTCGTCCTGCGCTTAATTGTTCACTTTGGTACATACATTATTAAGTGTCCGTATATATAGTCGAGACCTAATCTTCAATAGTATATTTTATCTTTCGATTATATGTTGCAGTATTTTCTAAAATCATTATTATATTTTCATTTGGCATATATGTAAAATTAAAAAAAAATTAAAATGTACAGTTTACCAAAATTTGTGGAAAGTAAAGAAAACGAACCGATATTATAAACACAAAATAAACGAAGTAATTTCCCGTTCGTTTCATCTTTCCAGCAATATTTGTTTTTTGAAATTACGAACTGTAGGTGAATTAATTTCGTTGGTTGGAACTGTAGGTAGATTGCTAACACTGGAAACAACCGCTATTGTGATTAGTACTTACGCACGATGCATGTATGACATTATTGAAAAAAATAATTTATTTTATTATTATTTTGTTTTGTTTCCGCCGTGTTTCTTATAACTCCGTTTGATGACAACAGCATCACTTTCACGGTATGAAATAGTTAACATTTAATTTTAAAATATTTTAACTTTGGCATTTGATTATTTCTCTCATTTTACATCATATGGGTCATTTCTTATCTTACCTCAAATTTATTAATCCGTTTTTATCAACCAATTACCTCTTGATTCTGCAAATTTTATTGCTAGCAATTAATAATCTGTTTGGTATAATTTATCAGCTGTATTATCACTGAATTTAGTTCATCTAATTTTTTGCTATTAAGCTCAATGACATCTCGAATTGACAGGATGTCGAATGCTGCGACCGACCTTATTACCAAGCAATGACATCATACATGTTACCACTCTTCTAAGACTATTAGAAAGAACTTACGTTTTTCAGTTCATCGAATCATTACCGACACTATCGATTACAGCTATTTAAAGCAAGAATACTCCAAATATATTATTCTCACATTCGCAACTTTTTTGGTTGGGCATAATGATATATCGCGTAGCTTTTCCTGTGCTGTCAGCTTGTATTATCACTGAATATTATTAACCAATTTACACTATTGTTACTTTCTAGTTTGGATTATTCAGATGACTGAACTTTCGATCTTGGAATAAACGATTCAGTTGCGCAATCAGCTGTTAGGTCCTTCTGACGGATGATTACAGTGTGGAGAATCTTGAATGAATGTCTCTCGAATCCGATTCACTGTAAGAATAATAGGGAGCATTGGGTGCTGAAGGTTAGAGCAGTATGGCCCGCCCTTCGCTTAAGAGAAGTAAAAAACAGGGCCTTCCCCTAACGACAAAATAATGATTGCTAATTACAGGTGTTCTTCCTCCGTTTTTTGACCTTGTAGGGTGCGTCGCACAGGTAAATGGAGTTCTCAACGATGTTTACTTTTCTCCGACTGTGCGTGTGATACATGGAGGTGAGCCGCCACCCGCGTGCTATTGTCCAACTGGATCTTCCCGACCTTAGGGTGGTTCTTCTGTAGCATCCCTCTTTGGAACATAGCTTGCCTTCACAATGAAAGTGAAGGCATTCTTGTAAGGATTGTATTTGGTTTTGTCAAATGGAATGGTAGCTAAAAGTTTTGTTAGTCAGACTTCGAATGCAAATTCGTGAGGTCAGTCAAGTTCGTAAATTAGACCTGGACGAAACCAAAAAATTTTTAATGGTGGATTTTGTAGCGATTTTTTTTTTCTTTTCTTTTTTTATAACGGTTGACTTTGTACGATGTTCTTGATGATGGTTGACTTTGTAACGATGTTCTTTGATGATGGTTGAATTTTTAGCGAAATATGCTCATATTATTTCTGCATACTTTTATTTAATTTTTACCATGCTAATAATTTTGTTTTAATGAAGATGAATTTTTTATATTCATTTATTATATTACAGCTCTGAAAATTTCTATAGCTCCGTGTGTCAGCAGCAATACAATATCTTTTTAATGCTTTCAGAATTTAACTATCAACTTATTGAGTAACTTTGTGAGCAAGTGAGAGGCACCATCTGATAGTGAATTCGATGAAAAATTGATTGTACAGTTTCATAATGTTATATAATAATGTAAAGATTAAAAGGTATAAAATAACAAAAATTTTTAAAGACACTCTTTTATTGGCGTACGAAGAAGTAGGAAATGGTTTTAAAAATAAATATTCCAGAGATCAAAATTGAACATGTGAGTCACTAGAAGGAGATATATTAATACTATAAAAAAAATTAAGGTCTTGACTATATTGGAGATGAATTTTTTAAAAGAAAAATGTTAAAGAATGCTTATATTTTTGAATTTTTGTAGAAAATAGTTTGGAAAAACACCTATGAAACAAAATTGTACGAGTTTAAAGGCGAAAAATATTTGGAACATTGTAAGAAATGTGTTGAATTTTTTTGAGTTGGAGGGAGCTAAAGAAAATAGAAAGCAAAAATCTTCTTGTTTACATATTCATCTAATCATTCATTCGAAATTTTGCATATAACTTTGGAACTATATTGCTAAGTTCCTGAACTAAGAAATAAGCTGTATTTTTATCCTATCTTTAAATATTGAAATTCAACTTATAAATAAATTTTTTTCTTCTTATTTTTCCATTATGAAGTATTAAAAAAAATATGAAACCTTTTTAAAAGAATAGAATGTTTATTTTGTTGCTCAGAAATAACATATTGAAAAATAATTAACCCGAATTTGAATAAAAAATATGCATTAGGTTTTAATTTATGAGGTTTCTCGTAAGATTTTTTTCAAAATTTAGAATTTGAGGAAATGGGATTTTAATTATCGAAATAGCATTAAAGCTTACTTTATGGAAGTATTAAAATGAATTAATTTCCTAAAGAATGAATGTAGAAACAAAATTCAAACTATTTTATAAAGAAAATATTCGAAATTATGAAAGCCAAAAATAGATTTTTAATCTGAATCTCCTACTTTAAGCTTGATTGAATATCATTTAATAAATTCCCTGGCAGTCATTTAAAAGATATATTGAAATTCCAATTAGACTATTTCTGCCAGTGTCTTGTAATAGTTTCCTATCAGATCAGAATTTTAAAAAGAATTCATTTTTTAAACACTCATTAACATATGTTTTCAAAACCAGTTTTCTTCATTATTGCAATTATTTTAACTTCTGCAATAAAAAAGGATATTTGTAGTCTGTTTTCTCCTAATACAAAACACGGCTGAATTATTTCAGTATTTCATTCCGAACACGATTCTTTCTAATTAGAGCTGCAGTGATGCGTTTGGTCATGTACGAAGAAGTTAAAAACAAACTGTATTTAAACTTTTTTTAATTTCAGAAAATTACTTAATTACACATTACTCTTCAATTACGCGAAACAGATACAAAAGACCATCTGCACTGTTGATGATCCGAATATTATTGAAAAGAATTTACTTTTCTGCAGATGTACCTCTCGTTTAACAATGAAGCTCATAATAGGATCAATTCTAATGTTACTGATATAAGTAATATTTATAATGGTGTGAAATCCTAATTTTTTTTTTCTTTTTAACTTGCGAATTAATATGTAGCATCACGTAAACATTTTTAAGACTTCTAGTATATCTAGAAGATATACTAGAATAACCTTGTTTGTATATATTATTATTATTGTTAATTAGAAACTGGTATGATATTTAGCAAATTTATAGCTTCAAAAAATATATAAGCAAATTTAATCCTTTCTTTCCCCCTCAGTTGGTTTTTCAATATGTCCTTTGTTAATTTTTTTTAACTGTGCTTTATCTTCCAACTCGTGCAATGAAAATGCATTTTTTGTTGCGTAACAATGATTACATGACACAAGCATTTATGAAAATATTTCTATTTGCGAACATCATTTAATACGCACGCATAAGATTACAAAAGACCATTTGCGTTTTACGATTGTTCTTCGCAAGAACATGCCCATTTGTTAATTAAATATTTTTCATTCTTATGTTTCAGATTCTTCTATAGAATAGTTTTAAATCTCATATTCGGAATATAAAGTTTTTACCTTCGTTAATTGGTTGTTACACACTAAAGTATTCATACTTTGAGAACTTGAATGTAGTTTTGAAATTGCATATGTCTTGTCTTAGTCAGATTTTACTTTGATTCCAAGAATTATTTATTTTACTACTCGTTTCTAAGCCGTATGCTTATTGAAGAATGAGATACTATAAATATAGCATTCTTCTTCAGTGTGCATTTTGCCTTTTTCTTATATTTTAATGGTATTAAGAAAAAAACTGAAAGTCTCGCTGGATTTCGATCAAAAGTTCAATGGCAGTATTGGTTGCAGCAGTAAGAATTTCCATGTTTTATAATAAGCTGGTTGTTTACTTTAAAACAGCTGGAGGGTCTGAAGGTTATTTAAATATTACAACATCGTTACCATTGTTTTTCGCTTCGTATTTTTAAAATCAGATCTTAAAAGCTTCTCATTAATTTTTTACCGGAAAGCAAATTCGAAGAAAGGTTTCAAAAATCAATTCCAATGTTTCTGCAAGTTCGTTGTTGTTTTGCAAATACGATATGCAAGTAGATGTTGGATAACAGTTTTGTATAATCATTTTTAAGCTTGTTTGCTGGATATCAACAGTTTTATCTCGCGTGGTTTCTCTCTCTCTGTCTTCTTGGGTGGTGTCCAAATTGATTTCAAAGCCTACTTAAAATGAACGAGATAGGCTGAATGGATTATCAGAAAACTCTGAGAGGCTCTATCCACAAATGGAATCGGACCAATAATCTTGTTTGGCATCCGACTGGATGCTTTGTTTTTGTGGCTTCTCTGTTGATGAAAATGATGTGCTGGTTGTTTGTCGAGATGCAGATGTCGATAGCCGTCACTTGAAATAGATTTAAGCATTTTGCCGGGTTCATTGAAAATTATATTTATCCTTTGAAAATTTGAATAGGTAATTTAAAAAAAAAAACGCTGTTCAGCTTATTTCGATTTTTGTGCAGTTCGCAGAATTTTTTCTCCATGTACTTGCCGCTTTTGGCATCAGCTTATTTGTTCATATCATTGATTTTTTTTAGATCTAAATTATTAATGTGAAATGTTATTTAAATATTATCTTACCATTTTATGACAAAAAAAAGCATGAATTTAATTGCATCAATCTACTACAAATTATTGTGAGTGCAAATTAAAAAGTTTTGTATACATTACGAAAAAAAAAGTGAAAATCCTAAAATGTTAAATGTTTAAGGGAAGTAATTTTTTAAAATCTTAAGAATAACATCGGTAAAGCCGCGCGGTTGAATAGTTTGTTGAATGATTTTGAGTTTCATCATAGCATCAAAAACAGTTATACAGATTGTGTTATCAAATTAAATTTTAAAAATTATTAAAAATAATAAAATAAATGGAAATGATATCATTAAAAGGGTAATTTTTAAGTTTTAAAAGAGTGCAAAATTCCTTTTTATAAGATAAAAGTGTAGAAAGATAGGAATATCAATCCCATAAGCAAATAATGGAGATTATCTATCTAGCGAAGGTTAAACCTTCTATTTTCTCGCTCGATTAAATCTGCTATTTGTCACCTATTTCTATCGTGATTTCTTTTTTATAAAACTGAATGGGTATTTCAGCGGCTTGGCAAATTCTTCCTCTAGCATTTCTAACAGCATTTTTCAATCTATTAATGAGCTAAGCGAAGTTGTAAAATCATTCATTGAAGCAGTCGGCAACATTCGTATGAATATATGTTTCATTTTATTTTTCAATTCGACAATAAGTAATAAAAACAATTCATGTGCCTTGTAATTAGCCCACTGCATAAAGCCGCTTGGTTAATGTGGAATCGCCGGCAGATCGATTTGCAAAATTGTTATTAGTCTAGTTGAAAATTGGAAATGTAAAAAAAAAAAAAGTAAATACCAAACTCTAAAATTACGAGCAATATGGACGCTTTCTCCAGTATAATGTCAAGTACTTGTTTGTTTCTTTTCTTTCACTTATTATTTAACTGTATACAGTATTTAATATACAGTAGCTTATAGTTAAACAGAACGTATATTTACCTGGAGGCCACTTGTATGGGACATAATAAATAAACTAAAACATGCATTTTTACGTAGTTACTGAAATAAATAAATAAAACCTAAAATAAATTATAAGCATGTGAATTAAATTGACAGATGTGTTTAAATGTTAAACTGATATAAAAAAAAAGGTCACGTAATGTTATCAGTGTACTTAAATTTTAAATAATAACCCTGACGATGTTTTTTAAACAAAATCTATCGCAATTTTTAACTACAATTATTACAAAAGCTATAGAGGTGACGACAATTATTTCCCCCTTTCTAAAGTAAAAATGGAATAAACTTATTCAACGCGTTAATGAATAAATTGAGAATTAATTAACTGTGAATTCACTCTTTATACGACTTTTCTGATATTCAGATTTCCATTAACTTGCTTTATTTCATATTCTGAGCAAATAAACAAATAATCTAACAGAAAGTAGTGGTGTTAATATATTAAGTAGTTTGCAATTAAAACAGTATTGCAATAAGTGAAGGCTTTTTTGAAGTATCGTTTGTAAAATGTTAAGATGTTTATTGCATGTGGTCCTAATCTATGCTTGTAGTAATTAAATCATTTTTTCATTAGACTTTCTATGCAAAAATTGCATTTTTAAAAAATTGATTGTTTTTTAAACGATGCTTATTGAAGAAAAATCCTTAAATTCTATTTTTTCTTTCAGCGATGGCAGAGGAGGTGGTTCGTCCTGTATGATGATGGAGAACTCGCTTATTCCGTGGATGAGCACGTAAGATTCTTTCTCCTTTCTTTTAAGAAATTTCATCGTTTGAACTATTTTCTAAATAAACTACAGTTTATTTAAAACTAGAACAAGCTGGCCAAAAAGGAGTTTTATTGAAATGTATTGTAATTTTTATTTGTATAGAATAATAGCCTTTTAGATTCAGTTACTTATTGTGAAATAAATTTTTAGATCTTCTACCGCTATGTATCAAAATGGTATATGAATTCATTCGTATAAATTTTATTACTATATAGCCTTATTCACATACTATCAGTTCATCTAGCGTTTTTTTTTAATGCAACACTTTTTTACTGTCAACTCTCTATTTATTCTGAATTTTGATATCAAATCGGAAATGATTCATTTGTAGTTAACGTATGAAGTTCAAAACTTTTGTAGGGACTATTGTTAAAATTTAGCCTTGCACTAAAATTTTTATTGCCTCATACATACTCGAAGACAACGCGCCTTTGCAATTTTGTCCAAATGTTATTCCTTGCATCTGAAATAAAGTCTTTTGTGTAAATAAGTATGCAGAATTCAGATAACTTTCAAGAAGTGTGGTATTTTTAAAAAATTATATTAAAAGATAAATTAAATATTTTTCGGAAAAAATGGTTACGTATATATAAAATGTTGATAGTTAAGTTTTTGATCCTACCATTAAAGTAACAGAAATATTTATTTCTAAATACATTACCAATTTGACATCGAATATGATTAGAAATTATCGATAAATTACCACGTTTAATGCCAACAAAATGTCTCCCACTAGCTGAGAGCGTGAATATCCGGCATCGCTTTGTGCATTTCAACTCCAACTCTAATTAACTCTGCAATAATTTGGTGAACTGAACAGTATACAGAAAATAAATTTACATTTTTCGTGTAAAAGGATAAGCCGCAATGTTTTTCTATAAGCATTGCAGAAAATATTTTAAAATATATTTGTACTTATATGATGTCACTTTTTCACCCAAAATTTATCAAATTACAAGTAGTATGTTTAAAACTTTGAAACGATTGCGCTTTTCTTCTATAGATGACAGCATAAAAATGTTGCTTAAATTTGACTGGTTTTAGTGAAATGATGCATTCTTTTACCATTTACTTCTGACACTAATAAGAAATCATTTCAAACTGAGATTATCTTTACTTGAATAATAAATCTTAGTGCGATTTTAGCACAATATATTCTATGAATATCTCCGTAACTGAGATCATTCAGTTTATTTCTCTCTTTCTTTAGTATATAATTTTTCCCTTCCCACTGTCAGTTGCCCGGTCGCAATAATCTATTCTTAGTCCAATAATCAAACTAGTAAACAAGTTTTATAGATTGATAATTAATTCTCTAATCGGGAATACTAACATTTATATTATCGGTTTGAAACAGCAATCCATCATTTGCTTAAAGAAAACAATTATGAAAAGCTGTTCATTCCTTTGCAGTTTATATTCAAAATTCTTCATAAATGCTTTAAACAGCTTTACTGTTTATCTTTATATTATCTTGGACATTTACTCGTAGATTTAGAAAAGTACCAAATTAAACAGTGAAATGCTGAGATAATTTAATATATATATATAGATTCTTCTTATTATTATTATTAGACCTTTCAAAATGTTTCAGTATATTAAAAAAAAGTGAGAATTAAGTTTCTATTCTAACACTTTTTTGTATATTTAAACTTGGCCATAAATTCTAATTTTTATATCATTGTAGTATGCTAGCGATTTAATAGTATTGAATCATCAATTTCTATGTGTTTTCTTCATGCTAGCCCGAGACGGTTCCCCAGGCAGTCATTGACATGAACTGTGTGCTTGAAGTCGCAGATGCAGAAAACTTAACTGGAAATCCGTATGCTTTGGCTGTCACATGTCCGGATAAAGTCCATTTTATCAAGGGAATGAGTAAAGAGGAATCTAAAAAGTAAGGAAACATTATGTAGAGAGATGTTTCTTTCTACTATTCATAGTCTAATAAACTCAGTCAAATTATTGTTTTGTGAGTTTCTTATTGGTAGCAGTTTACAAATAAATATTAAGTATCAATATGCAAAACTACAATTATATTTTGCGATAATTTACAGACATTTGTTGATACAAAACTCCATGTATGCACATCAGTTAAGTTAAAATCATACGTTCCTTTTCAACATAATCCGATTCATGTCGTTGTTTTTATACTTTTAAATATTTGAAGTTCTGTTTGCAAAAAAACATGACATCTGGAAATATAGCTTATATATAGCATTTTAATGGGTACACCATCTTTATCAGAGCGGTTACACACAAACTTCTGTTTGAAAAGATAGTAGTTCTGTGAGCCAAATATGGAAGTACAGGGAATTATCAAGAATATCTCAGCAGAGCTTCTGTAAAAATTCTTGTGGGCCTCTAGCAGTATGTGAGCGATCATAATCGTATGCACAGATTTTAATCAAATTTAACATGCCCGAAACATTTTCTGTGCGGCTGATAAAATTCGCTATGAATTTCAGTGGCCGTAAAATTTATGGCACACAAAAATCATATTGCTGTGCATACTTCACATTTAAATTTTCTATTCTGGCATTCAATTTCAAATGATTTAGCGAACTAATAAATGGTTATACATACTCATAATTCATTAAGAAATTGCTGGAATTTCCAGTAGAAGGTTAATGTCTTGAAATTGTTATTCTGATATTATGTAGAGATTCTAAATATTATTTTATTGTACATCGTATATCAAATTAATTAAGTAATTATTTATTGTTAGCATATAAAATTATAATAGGTATTTAACTGTACTGAATTATATTAATGTATTTAATTATGTTATAATTTATTGTTAACTAGCCGTCTTTGGCGACCAGCCGGTTCGCCAGTATTACCGCTCGCTACAATTTTCAATTAAGTATTTTAAGTAACTGATCTCTTAATAGATTCTCAAACAAAACATTTTTAATCTTCAAATTTTGATAGTCATACCAAACTTATACTGTTGTTTAGATCGTTTCGTTTAATTTGTATATATATTTTGCTAACTTGTGGTCATTTCAGATAAAACTTTAATTTAAAGTGGAAATGATGAAATTGCAATTAATATAAAGATATTTTTAATAAAATCAAGCGTTTTATTTTATTTATCATCTTTATTGTTATTTATTTATTTATTATTATTATTGAATATGAGTACTGCAAACAGAATCGCTCGGTATATAAGTCTTATGTGAACTACAAAATATTTTTCATAATTTATGTAATATCTCAAAGAATAATTCAACAAAAACTTCTCAGATTCAGCATAAAATTCAGTTTTTAGTTTTGCTTTCAAAAGGATTGAAATGAACTCAATAATAATATTTTTTTTCCGGCCTATAAATATATTTCAAAAATTATGAAGTCTAAATTTAATGCAGTAAGGTATCATATTCTGAAAAATATTCTGGATACACCAAATTTTAAATAAATGAATGAATGTTTCTATTTTCCACGATCAACTAAGACTTATTCATGAAGTTTTGAATGTTAAAAATTTAGAAAAACTCAACATTTTCATAATCTTAGGCCAATTAATCTTGAGAAACCAGCGCGCTGATTAACGTATTTTCTTTGAAGCGACCGATGGAAAATCTAAAATTATACTTTTTTTATTGAATAGTGATATTCAAATTTTCATAAATCAGTCAGTTTAAGTGGTTGATTTAGTTGATTGGAAATTAACTCTTTTTATTTAAAATATTAGTGTTTCAAGAACATTTTGTTAATCGTGATTTCCACAGCAGAAGCTTTGTGTAAAATCAAAAATTCGTTATTTATTAGAGCATTTATTGAATCAAGTTACATAAAATATAATCATTTTCCATTTAGACCATTTTAGCAGATCTGTGTCTAACTAAAGGTTTACAAATTAGCTGTGTGGCCGTGATTTGAATGGATATCCTGTTCATATTAAACAAAACCTGCCTTAAAATAAAACTCATTTATTGGATTAATAATAATATAAAGAGTGTAAAAGATCATAAAATAATTTTTCTTCAATTTATTTTTTAGAAAAAATAATATTTCATATTTGTTTCATTTCCTACAGACGCGTGCCGAAAATTTTATTTTTGCAGATTTCATTTCCAAAAAGATTTAATTTATTTTTAATTGGAGCTATAATCAATGTGATGGCAACACTTTGAAAAAAGCTAATTTTTTCCCATGAATGCAAAACGTGCTTTATTTTGTACGAATTTTATTTTTATTTTGTACGAAAAAAATTGTTGAAAAATATAGATAAAATATTTATTTAAAAATTCATTAAAAATAGAAATTTAATTTTAAGATTAAAACATTGGTATCATTTAAAAGATAAATTTTTGATCTTTAACTTCATGTAAAAATCTTTTTTGTGCGGTAATATTTTCGGAAGTTAAAGCAGAAACACTCGAAAATTTCGCTTAATTTTGAAATAAATAAAATTCTAATTAAAAAATCGAAAAAATAACCCCCAGGTGCACATTCTCGGCCTCCAAGGTATGCACGTGAGAAATTTGGTAGCTGTAGGTTGAATGGTCTGGCCTGTAGAGCGCGAACACACACTCACACATTGTACATTGAGCTTTATTATAAGAATAGATATAGATATAAGAGTTTATAATGAATATTTAACAGAATTTCAAATGGATCTTTTTCATGTATAAATGTTTATGAAACTATGGACACTTTATTTGCTTAGGTATATTGTACTACTTGTATTACATTCTTGTATATATTACATGTTTTTTTTATTATTTATATTCAATTTATGATTTTTTTTATTTGTGTTGAATAACATTTGTATTAATATGTATATGCTTTGCGGGATCAGAGTAAATTTTGATGTATATATAGCATGTAAAAATACAACATGCATGTTGCTATTTTTTCCCCTTTAAATTTCTTCCCAACTTTTGCATTAATTTGGTTAGTCTCTATTCTGTTTATTTTTTACTTATTGTTTCTGTTGTGTGTTTTTAGATGGTTTGAAGTACTGTCAAAATTCCCTCGAAACACAGTTTGTGGAAAGTACAAAAGAAATGCAACATTTCCATGCATAAAGTCAGCGCCTTTGGTTAAAATCGATTCTGTGAGTAAAATAGTTGTTTATGTAATTCTTCTTTTGAAATGTCATATTTGAAATTATAATATTATCGATATCAATCTTTTTTTTTTTTTTTTCAGCCTGTTTCAAATTTGTCTAGCAGGAGAGATACTGTAGATATATCAAATTATACTAAACAAAATGGTTATGTAAATAGTTTAAATAGAAATAAGAAAAGTGCTGGTGTAGCTTTTGATCCAGATGATGATGTTTATCCTACAAAAGACACTAACTCTTCACCTGCTGTAAAAACTGTACAGAAACCTCTAGTTTGTGAAGGTAACAAAATCTTTTATGAACTTGATTTTTAAAAAAAAAAAAAAAAAAAAATTTAAATTGTCCTCATTATTCAAATAATATTTTATGCACCATCAGAAAATACATTTCTAAAAGATCTGATATAATTAAATGTCAAGATTTTTATTTTAGTCTGTTATTATAATTGATATATCTTGAAGAAAATATCTATTGTGAACAAGGATGATTGTGTGTGTTGGCGCTCTACAGGCCATATCATTTCATTTTCAGCTACCAAATTTGGCAAAATATTATACCTTGAAATGCGGGAATGTGCACCTTGGAGCGATTTTTTAAAACGTTGATTAATTTAAAATTAAGCTGAATTTTGGCATTTTTCTGCGATACTTTACAAAAATATTTCAAAATTTTCAATTCAAGAACTATCTCTATAACGATGTGAGTTGAGATTTTTTGCTGTAATTTGGCAATTTTTTATTTATGCATAATTTTTAACGCTATATTATCTTTGTCTTAACTTTCTAGTTGTTTTTATTGTTTCATGAAATGCTTCTTCTATTATTGAAAACTAAAGAAGAAGGATACTGTTTAATATCTGCATAATTTAAAAGATGAATAAAAATATAAAATCACAGTACTGCAAAAGAAGGTAGATTAATAGGACATTTATATTTATAATAGCAGTATGATATCATTAGGCTGGTTTCTATTAGAAAGAATATCTAAAAAAAGAGACTATTAGTGCACAATAAACAGGAAGAAAGTTTAACTAAGACATTTAAAATAACATGCCAGATAATTAATGCCATACAATTTGGTGCAATCATGAGCATGAAGTTTACAAACGATTGATTTATCTGAATTTAAATGGAACTAATACTCTCTCATCCTTATTTTTACTTAGTAATATTTCTTCCTGCAACAAAATTGTAGCAAATTTTGAAATCACTCTTCACCAGCTTAAAGCAAGAGGAATTAGTGTCTGTTTTTCTCATGTCCGAGGTCATTCTGGCATTTTGGGGAATGAAAGAGCCGATTGGCTTGCAAAGCAAGCTACAAAACTAAACATCATTGATCCTGTGAGCATCCCCAAATCTCACATTCATAATGAGAATCACAAAAAGACCATTCTCTTATGGAACAAGGTGACCAAAATTCGTCAACTGCCTCTTTAACCAAATTATTTTTCCCCACAATTTCTCAAAGGTTGAATAACAAGCATTTTTTTCAGTGATTTTCAGTTAACAAAATTTCTTACTGGACACGGTAATTTCAATTATTATCTCAAGAAATTTGGATTATCGAACACTGATCTGTGCTCTTGCAGATCTGTGCTTACTGCTTCAATTTTTAATTAGCTTTGTTGTTTATTTTTTCCTGTTGTTTTTATCCTTATTTTTATATGTACATATTTTTATCTATGTATGTAGATGTTTATACTTACTTCTGTAAGCCTTGTGCTGTACTTTGTGGTACACAAAGATTCACTTATTATAAAAATAAAAAAAAATGTAACTAATACTCCTGGCGCACAAACTGGTCACCTGAAGTGACTTGTTTTTAATAATTTTTAATGAGAAAATCTAATTTTTAATAATTTTAAAAGAGTTAATGTAATTTGTATTATTTCATTGGGCATATCTTTTAAGGGAAAACAATTACAATGCATTTATTTCTGTAATGATGAAGCTGCACCAATAAAAAATTTCATTGGTGCAATCTGAATGAGATTGTTTTTTTATGATAGAAATAACAACATTAAATTTTTTATAAAAGCAGAGGTATTAATTTTACTTTGCAAAACAATTCCAGCATTCAGGTACTACTGACAAAAACAAAAGTGGAAGTTAGTACTGATTGATATTTTCTACATTACAGTGATGCAAAATTCAATTTTTAATAGATGAAATTTCTTAAGATTAGTTATTGACATGACTAGTATTGATAAACATGTTTTATTACTTTTTTTATATCATCCAAATATTTGATACCAAGGCTGTGAATAAGTTTGGTTGGATACAATTAAAATTTGAATTCTTCATGTTATGCAGAAAGATATTTGTGTGTTTCAAATTTGAATGAAATAAAGTTTCATTGAAATAAAAATTTAAAAATTTTTTAATAAAAATTAAAACTTAATATTAATTTTAAAAAACTTTTAAAGTTTGGTATTAATATTTTTTTTTGTTTTTCAGAAAAGAAAAAATTAGAGAATTCCTTTCCTGTACAAAATGAGAATAATTGCATTAGGTAGGTTTTTAGATATTATGAATCAAAAAATATCTAAAATAATTTATCTGTATTTATGTAACTTTATATTTTATAATTTTTTACCCTTTTTATTTAAAAACATTCTTTCGATATTTATGTTAATTTAAATAAGAACACATTTAGCTTCAACTCATTTATAATGTGAGCTTGACAATATACATGAGATTTTTTTTTTCATTTAAAAAATTTAAATGCAAAAGAAATAAAATTATAATTTTTTCTAGAAAATATTGTTAAATGATCCTCGTTTTAATAAGATAAATAGAATATAAAAATATGATTTATAAAGTAGTCTATTTTTGAAATCGTTGTTTTGTATGAACTGAAAATACCATTTCAGAGAAATATTGTTTCATTTATTTTAAGGTATAATTTATTCATTGTCAGTTATAATGCTTTTGGAATATGATTCCCTTTTTGAAATTTTTATTTAAAGATTCTAAATATTTTCTATCCTGATACTATTTTGCAATTTATTACAATTTTCTTTTTATTACCAATTTTTTAAACCTTGACTGATTCTGCTTTTCTTAAATGTTCGTCAGTTATATTTGGAGGAAACTCGATTTTCTATTCTTAATAATGTAATATTTTCTTGGAAAATTAAAAAGAAAGTAGTATTTTAAATAGAAAAAAATGTACCATAGAAAAACAGTCTGATCCTATATTATTTATCATTTCACATTAATGGCATTATGAGAACAGCAGTATTTTATTTCTGATTTTCAGCTTATTGGAAATATTGAGTTATTGAACAAATTTTAGTTTCTTTCTTTTTTTTTCTCCCAAAATGGTAATTTTTCCTTTATTAGTTTTCTTCAAATGTTATTGAATTAATAATATCAATTTTTGATATTTTATATTTCATTAAATATTTACTTTTCCCATTTTTTTAAAATTATTTTTAAAGTTTTTATAAATTTATTTCATTTTTTAGAAATAGTGCCTTGGATAAAACAATTATAAAAAATGAAGAAATCAAAAATTACGTAAAACAAGATAGTCGTGATGTACGAAAACTTCACAGCCGTTCGGATGTGTCCAAAATGATTCCTTCAGTTTGTGAGGAGAAATTCGGCATCAAACCGGACTGGAAAAAGATGCCACTTGAGCTTAATACATCTCCTGAATGCATTGTGAAAAGTATCCATAATCCTGTGTATCTTTTGATGTCTGATGTTCCACCTGGAAAGAAGCTTGATTCCTATGAAAATTTCTTTAGCCGAGAAAAACCAAGATGCTTGAGGCGGCAGTCTAGTTTTGGAAAGAAAAGTAAATATTTGTTTTATGTGCCTCTTTAAATTTTTGTTTTCTTTTAACACAAATGGAAAATATTTTAATTGACAAAACATTGTAAATGGGATTTTCATGAATATGCAAGTTTAAAACCTTCAGAAAACACATTTTTGGAATTATATTTATTTGTGAACAAGAAATAAGCTTTAAGCTAGAAGGATAAAATTTGGTACATGGCCTATGTATATCCCATATCTATTCAGAAGAAATCTGTATGTCAGATGACCAAATATTAATTAATGCTATAACTATAAAACAAGAAGAGCCAAATAAAATTTAGTTCATTAATTTAACATCTAAAATGTATATATCTATAAAATTTAAGCTAAATGCATTAATAGGTTGACCATTTGTTGGTCTATACTTTACAGACATGTAAATGTGATAATTAAAAAACATAGTAATTTAAATAATTTTGTAACTACAATTATAGTTTTATGTCAAGTTTTAGTTTTAATCAATCAGTAAAAAGGAGTCCAAAATGTATATTCGATGTTCAATTCATCATCAGAGATCACATGCTAATAGACTCTTTCATAACTATTGATTGCCAATAGCATGTGGCTTGTTATACACAAATATATTTATTAGATATAAGAAAGTTTCAGGTTTCTCCCGTCTTTTTTTTTTTAATGTAAGAAATAACTGATAAAAAAAATCTTGATTTTCTTTCAAAATCCCTTTGTTCAAAAAAAGAAAAAAAATAGGGGAATAGTGTAACTTTATCTGTAATATTGTGTAAATTAAAACCTCTTCCAAAGTCAAAATTAAAATAATTATTTGTTTTAACTTTCTAAGTAAAACATAATCTCAAGCATCTTACAATAACATTGTTTATTCAAATTTCAAGACACAAGTTATGATTGAAATTGCTGATCATAATTCTTGAATTTGTTACGATTCAAAAATGTGGATTTAATTAAGAGCACTAATAACTTGAATTCTTGCAGGTGACTTACAGAAACAAATACTTGCTTGGACTGAAGATCATGATGGAGATGTGAAGGGTCGAACCATCCACAAATCTGCTTCAGTACCAAATGCAGTTCTTAGGGAAGACAATAAGATTCTCATGAATGGATTAAATAAATCTCAAGACAAATATTCCACAGATTCTCTAGACAAAGCTCACATAAAGTCTAATTTGAGTCAAGTAAGTTACTTCATTGAAAGTCTTTTCAAAGATAGTTATATGGAGTTGAATTTCTGCAATAGCCATCTTTCTATCTAAGAATGTATATATATATATATATATATATATATATATATACAGTGTCTTGATTTATTAATACCATTTAACAAGATCTATTGATTAATTTAGAAAAAAAATGATTAAACATTAGGATTTATGTTTGTATGTCTAATGAATGTATAAAAAATAATAAATGCATTATTTTTCTTCTTTAGTCTTAGCATGACTGGCAGACATTTAAATGATATTCACAGTAGTGTATAATATATTTACTTTCAATATCTTCATTCTAAAAATAATTATTTCTAATACTCGAGCTCTAATTTTACTTTAAGTTTTGAATTGGGTGGACTTTCATTTTTTGACAGTGAACAAAATTCCTTCCTAAAATTATTTAAGTGCAAAATACTTTTTCACATTTTTTACTATCTACCTTCCTATTTGGTAGGCTGTTCTAGTATAATCATAACGTTCACAAAGAAATCGATGATAGATAAAAATTGCACTATTTCCTTAATGTTAAAAATTGTTAAACAACTCCACATATGCTTCTTTTTAAATCAAAGATTATTTTACTTATATAATATGCGAGTAGGTACACTTTTTTATATAGTAATATTTTATTTTGCATTTCGGAATTGTAAAATTTTTCTCGCTTTCCCCATTTATTAAAAATGCAAATATTTAAAAAATATATATTAAAAAATCTCATATTTATCAGTTGTGTTGCAACTCGTATATTGGCATTAATGTAACAATAAGTTTCAGATAATTAAATGCCATGGTGCATTAATTGTTTTTGATGTTTTCTAAATCTAAAACATTTAATTGTATGAAAATAATAGCAAAAGCACAATGGTTTAAAAATTATAAATTAAATGGTAAATAATTAATATGTATAAAAACACAGAAATAATCTCAAGAAAAACAAGCATATAATGTCAAAAATTTGTTAAAAGAATTTGAAAATTGATTTGTATGCTTTTTGTTCACATAACTGAAATAAAGTATATCAATCAGTTAATGACTTAATTAAAATATATTGATGTATAATGTGTATATATATTGATGTTTGATTATATTTGCTCATTTATTTAAGATCCGAGGAGATCCTGATGGTTGCAATTTAGATTCTTTGCCTTCATCTTACTGTGCATCCACTGCAGAATTTTCAAATGACCAGAGCAATGAGGTTATACATTATATTTCTAACATCTGCCATGCCATTATTTATATATATATTTTTTTTAAATCATAATACATGTATCGTATATTCATAATTCAATAGAAATTTGTTTAATATTATGTATAGTAAATAAAATCTGACAAGGAAAATGCAATTGTTGTACTACAAGAGAAAAGAAAAATATATCATTATATATATTTTTTTATTAAATTTGATTTTCTGTCTCTAATTACTATTTTAAATAAATATTAAATTGTAAAAGTTTCTATTTGCATAGAATGAGGATTTGATTTCTTACATCATCCTTGAATTGTTTATTATCTTCTGTTGTAATCATGTAGTATTTGCCTTACAATTGCATCACTTCTTAATTGTTGATTATTTTTATTCAGTCTAATGAAGTAAAAATTGTCTTCAGAATTTTAAATATCCCTGCCTTTTAACAATACACTAAGAATTGTTTTTTTTTTCATGAAACTAAAATTTATTTAAACCAGCAGAAATCTCGTCAAAACTTTCTCACATAGTATCTAACAAAAATGTTATTTCTCTTCTTTCCATGTCTGCTCAGATTTTTATTTTTTGAATTCCACATATCATTATGCTGCATAATGTAGTGAAGGAAACTAGAATTCTAGTGGCAAGATCATATACCAAACTTCATTTATCTAATTTATTGCATTTTTGAATTATTACATTTACATGCGTAAGAATATACAGATGTATAGATGGCCAATACTTTGATAGATTTAATCCAAAATCTGATAAAAATCTACACTGCATGATAAATATGCGTATCAAATTTCATTTATCTAAATGAAATTATTATTCATTTCATTATTATTGTGCTCACATGCATATGAAAGTGTAGACAGGCAGACGGTCAATCTCTGCCAGACTCTCTTGTCAGACTTTGTATAGATTTCCTTCAAAATTTGACAGAAATCTACAAATTAAGACCACATACCAAATTTCATCCATATAGCTCAAAGCATTTTTGAATTGTCATGTTCTCAGACGGATAAAGTGAGAGATAGTTTAAATTTCAAAAATGTTTATCCAGACTCGGGAAGGTTTAATAAAATCTCATATTCAGAATTTTTGACAATTACAATGCTTTTTTCTCTTTTGATACTTCGTATAAATGGCATTAAAAAGGATTTTCCATTTGTATATATAAGAGAAACTGAAATACCATAAATTATTCTTTTGTAACTGTATTCAAAAAGTTAATCTCTATGTTATTAACCTTTTTTTTTTTTTTTTTTTTAACAGAGTGTCTTCCTTAAGAAAGGCTGGCTTGTGAAGCAAGATGATTGCAAATGGAATAAATACTGGTTTGTCTTGCGCAATTCGGCTTTAACATACTTCAGTGATCCCATTGCTGAGGATGCTGGAATTTTAGATGGGTTTGTTGATCTTAGGAAAGTAAAAAGTGTATCTGAAGTGGAAAGTAGCAGTGGATACACTTTCTGTATTGTGGTGAGCATTTACTTATAATTAATTCGCCAATTCCATAATTTTAAATGAATTATGGCTATTTAAAATCTTACTTGGTGTAGAAGTTAATACTGAAATATAGTAATATCCACCATGTTACTTTTCTAATATTTCCATTTTTATGTTTTATATTTGAATTCATTCCTCTAAGTAGCATGTAAGATATATGTAGTGTTACATGAATATAAACTTTTAGATGGTTTCTTTCTATAGTAAAAGATAATCAGATGGTATTAAACTTTTACAAATCTTTCATGGTAAAAACTATATCAATAAGTAATATATGTTAACAGCATTAAAATGTCAAATGCAAATGAAACTGAATGTTATTACAGAAAATTTATAAGGTAACTGGTTATAATATTTTATTTTGCTCATAAGATGTTTTCTTTTTTGACCCAGATTTTAAATATGATATCAAAAAAAATTGATAGCATAAAAAATTGATAGCATATAAAGATATATCTTTAATCATTTTTAACTATATTTTATTACAACATTCATTGCAGATTTAAATTAAATTTTTGTTTAGCTACAAAATTCATATTTTTTTTTATTCACAACCCATATAAAAATCAATGAAGTCTTTTATATAATCAATAGCTTAAATTTGAAAAATATTTAGAGGATAAAAAGAAATTGTTTCTGAATTTTTTTTTTATTAAAAATTCTGAATTCTTGTTCTATAAAAAGCATTCTTCTCTGAATAACAAAATTATATATTTTTCATGTGCATGTACATATACAATAACATTGGCAAGATTTATTTTAAAATTCTATTTTACATTTTAATTTAGAAAGGACTTTGTCTCAATTTAAGTGAAGCAGAATTTTTTTCTTCCAGTTAAATAATTTTTTACAATAGCTCTGTTAAATATATAATTTGAAAAGTTAATTTTATTAATTTAAAGGATTGGTACATATTTATAGAATATTTGTAAATAGGATATATTCATGTTTCTTCTTATTGTTCATAAGAAGTAATTTTACTTGAACAAGAATTTAACAATATGCTCTCTATTCCACTTACCCCTCTTCCTTCTTTTTTTTTATTTTGCTATAAAAAAATTCTTATTTTACAAAATATTATGATTTTTTTTTCCCCTATAGATGAAAGATTTTTCTAAACTATATCTATCAGCAGTCACTGCTAAGATCCGAAATAACTGGATACGAGCAGTACTTCAAGCAGCAAATCTAAAAACTATTACTACAGATGATTGCTTTCCTAAGAAGAAACCAGATCTTGAGAAATCAATAGATTCTAATCGGGAAAAAACATCTAGTACAAATTATTCTGAAGGCTCAATTTCCAGTTTGGATTCAGAGAAGAGTGCTACTAGCTCTAGCTCGAAGACTATTGTTGAAGAAGATGAGCAAGATAAGCATAATTCTGTGGCTCTTCCACCATCTCCTCCTCTTGCTCGAACTGCTATTTCAAGGGTTAAAGAAAGAGCAAAAACTAGGTCAAATTCAAGGACAAGGGGTTCCAGATTTTCCTCAACAGAAATCCACGAGTCAGATCCTAGTTACTTAGGAGATAGTGATGATGGTACAACGGATCACTCTAGTTCAAGTTTGTTAAATACTTCAACACCAAAAGAGAAGAAACCTGTGAAAGTAAGTTTTTGATATATATATATAACGAAATTTGCACTTTTCTACTTATAAATAATTATTTTAACAGGCAAATTTATAATAGAATCATATTTAAAAAAATTTTTTAAACATTACTACTTTTAAAAAATTTCTATGCATATTTTTTCATTTTTGTAATCTTAACTATTCAGTTAATTTAATATTATATATAATGTATATAAATGCTTAATGCAATGAATGTTTCAAATGAAAATGAGTCATTGATTTGTTTCCTTTTAAATTTTAATTATTTGCAATATTGAATTAACTTTACTTATTTATACAAAACCTTATTGCTCTGTGGAGGAAAAGATTTAATCTTGAAAGGATAATTTTATTTATGTGGCATGCCTAATTTCTCACTATACTAGAATCTTATGATTGACTTCAGATATATTTTTTCAGATTCATATTATTTATTCAGATATATCAAGAGATTTACTTTTTGTGCTATATATCCTGCTGTTTATTCAAATTCCTTTAAAGTTGTTATACATAAAACAAATGCTCTAGATTTAAATAGGGGGATATATTTAAAAGGTATTGATTTACTGGAAAGAATTTAATTTCTTGTAATATTTGTTCTAAATCAGTAGCATTTGTATGCAAATTCCTGAATTTTGTTCAAATTAGCCATTAGTATGACTTTTTCTTCCTTTGTGTATCATATTAAGATCTTTATATCTTAAAAATGAAAAATATCACTCTCAAAATAATTATCTTTAGAGGTTAATAATTTTGTAATTAACAATCCGTAACTAATTATCCGTAAAATGAAGGTTTTATTCAATTTCTGAATTTATAAATAAGAACAATTGTTTGTAAAACATTATTTTATCTTATTATATGGCATGTGTTCTAGAATTTCACCCTATCAATAAGCTTGTTAAATTTATTTTTGCTTACCTTGTGTGAACACTAATAACATCATGTTTTCTGTTGTAGGAAAATTCTCCCAAATATGTACCAGAGGAAAAAAGCAGACCAGAAAGGCGCAGAAGCTTTAAGATAGACTCAGTAACATTCCAAGACGGCAGAAAGAAAGTCACTGAAATCAAAGATAAACTTGAAGATTCTTCTTGGACAATATGGCTAGATATATCAAAATTTTGCAAAGAAGTGGAGTCAAAATTAGATGATATTGAAGAAAAGAGCCCTAAAAATGGGCATCAGTTGTCAAGTGAACAGAAAAAGGAGATGGGTACTCTAGTCTCCAGTTTGGGCCGTGTTGAGGAACGCTTACATAAAGTTCAGAGTGAACTTGAAAAAGCCAAAGTGACATTGCTGTTAAATAGTAAAGACAGTGATTTAAATCTGAGTATTGGCAAAGCTTTTGGTTGTCATTCTCTGAAACAGGAAGTCTCTCGGTTAAGTGGTATATCATCACAGAATGCTTTACTTGCACAGCAGCTGAACAAAGCACGAGAAGAAAACCGTAGGTTAAAAGCTGAAGTGAAAGTTGCTCAGGCCTCTTCTGATGAGTTCGAACTTCACTGCATGTCACTTAAACAAGCCAGTGAACAAGCTGAAAAACTTCACAAATCTCATATGGAACTCATGGTTGCAAGAGTAGATGATTTAACTAACAAATTACTGAATTCAGAGAAGACTGTTAGACAGCTAAGGCAGCGTGTAATGAAACTGGAGCAGAGACAAGAAAGAAGGAGAAGTTCCCTGAAGGGCAAAGAAGCTCTGAGTTTGTCCAAAGAGTATGAGGCTAAACTTACTGAACTGGAGCAAAAGATTGGTGCAGTGGAAGGAGTACTGAAAAGTCCTGAAAACCCTCAAACAGATGCCAATGGCAAAGAAGAAGTCTCTAAAGAATCTCAAAGTTTGTTAATGAGATTGCATAATCTTGATAAGAAGGTAAAAGATGTCACAGAAAATGTCACAGCTTCTTCTGATGAAACAGTAGTCTTGCAAGAGAATATTCCCAAACCAAAAATTCGCCTGCAAGTGAACCTGAATGAGAACACGCCTTCACAAGACACTGGGGAAGATTGGAACTCCTTGTCCCTCTCTGCAAGTATGACAGATCTCACTGCAACAAGCAAAGATGATGAATGTGATGAAGATCCCTTGTCATTATCTTTTAGTGGTTGCTTAGAAACCTTGAGTCATAAAGTCTCCTCTTTAATATCTTGGTTGAAAACATCCCTCCAACTTCTTTATGCTCAAGGACATATGAACCCTTTCCAGTCATCAAAAATCAATTTTATCAGCAGTGAAGCTAGTGAAGAATTAAGCAAATTAGTCAGAACTTTAGATCATGTTACTAATAAAGTTGATGAATCACCTCTGGTGCCTCAAGGAATCACTTATGTAGTCGGAAGGCTGCTGTATAATATTATTTTATTGCAAGAGATCACTAATATAATTTTTAAAATGAGTGATTTTGAACAGTACAAAACAGCAATGCTAGTACAGCATTTAAATCGAGTCAAACAAGCTATTAAAGGTATTGAGCAATATATCCAGCAAAAATCAAACCCTGCCTATACCAATGTGCAGAAAACCAGTTTGTGCAATATTGTTGCTTGTCTTTTGTTTTATCGAAGTCCAACAGAGGAAATTGCAGAAATATCAGATGTCAAAGCCTTATTTGAAGAAGTAGATTGTGAGCGAAAAAAGATATCATCTATTTTGTCAGAATTCAAAGAGAAATTTATTGAAAGATTTTGTACCACAATTTTGGAACTTTCTGAAGATTCTATGTGTGAGAAAATCCAACCACAGAAATCACTTGACCAGAAAAATGACTTAAAACCATTAGGCCAGAAACAGTTTTTGTCACATATTAGTCATATCATATCACAAGTATCACAGTCATTCATTGCTCATATATCCAAGTCATTAAATGAGGTTTATTTCTTATGTTCCAGTTTTCAATACAGTGAAAAATGGACTGAGTACATCTGTAAATTATTACAACAAGAACTCAGCCTCTTGTCATCTGAAATCAAAAGCATTTGCATCAAGCATTTAGAGAACAATTTCTTTTCCAGTAGCAAGTGTGGTGTTCTCATTGAGTATATGCACTGCTCAATATCAGAACTTGCTCAGATTGTTTCCATAATCACTGTTGTGGACGGGACTGTCATATTAATTAAAGATGCTATTTATAGTGACAATGACAGGTCAAAAAACTCCCCACAGAATGGTATATTCTGTAATATGGACAAAGATGCCTTAAATACATTCCATGAGAACTTGCAGCGGAGGACTATGAGTATCATGGCTAATCTCCCTCCATACAGATTTCCAAATGCTTTTTTCAACCTGTGCAACCCCAATGAGCTTAATGTAGCCCATCGCAGTGTATCTAGTCTTCTTTGTTTCAAACAAAAATGGAAAGCAGCTATGGAGAATGAGCGTAAAGATCATCGATTGCAATTAGAAAAGCTTTCAGCAAGGATTGCTGAGCTGCAAGAAGAACAGAGGAGAAGAGAAGAGGAAGGCTGCAAGTCATGTATAGAATTGCGACAAGAAGTTAGTTATTTACAAGCAGAGTTGGAAGAAAGCAGATCTCTGGCTCGTAGTGGCAGTTTATGTGAAAAATGCCGCAACTTGCGACTAGAAATACAACGATTGATGGAACAACATGAAAATGATTTGGCATCCATTGAAAAACTAGAAGAACAAGAATTGGCATGGAAGGAACATTTGGAAGAGGTTGTACAAGAAAAGGTATGGTACTTTTTTTTAAAATTTTAATAAATTAGTTTTAAGAAATTAGTGACAAGAAATTATTTCAGATCACTTTCCCCATTTTATTATAAATGGTTCAAAATGAGAACTTGGGAAACTTATTTTGATATTTTTAAATATATTTTATAAAATTTCAAATTGATCATGATAATTTCCTTTATAAATGTGACCCATTTATTATTTTAAAATAAATGTTATTTCATATGATATAATTAAATGTTTATTACAATATTTGCTTTAAAAAATATAAATAATGATTGAAAATCCTTATGGTATAACCTTATCCTTATGGTATGGTATAACCTTATGGTTGTTGTTTTTTTTTGCATAGTCTATGTTTGTTTAATATTTTAAAGACAGCAAGGATTTACTTCTTTTAATTGTGTTTATTTTTATAATAGGAAAAGCAATTTTTTGATGAGAAGCAAAAATTAGAAATGCAACTACATACTGCTCAAAACAATTTAAAGAAGATGGAGGTAATGTCATCATTATAAATATTAAATGTGCACTTGTATTTGCTAAAGTTTACAGTATATTAAGTCTGTTAATTTATTAATTAGTTTACTTGTATCTTACTGGATTCCTTTATCTTGCAGCATCATTATGATGAAGAAATTCGTAATCTTCAACTTTTATATGAGCAAAAGCTTCAACAAAAGAATGAACACCTAAGAGAAGATATCAAACTAAGATATTCTGATGAAATTGAACAACTAAAAGTGAGTATTAGTATTATACATTTGTATAGCATATAAAAGCACTTTGTGATCAAAATTTATTTTTGATTCAGCTTTTTAATCCTAAATTCTTGCATTTTTTTTTATGCTGTGTCTGCTGCTAGAGGCAAATGTTACCAATTTTGAAAACAATGGATAAACACAGTATGAAGTATGTTTGCGGTATATTCAATGGCAACCTGTTAAATTTGAAATTTAGATCTAAATTAATTATTTTTTGTATGATAATAAATTTATTTTGAAACAAACAATTGATTTCTTATAAAAAATACTCCCATATAGCCAAAAAATTTAATTGTAATTATCAGAATTGTATTTTTTAGGAAAATTATCACTGTATCTTTTTTTAATGATTGACTTTTAACAAAAGCATAAAGTTTTCTTCAAAGTAAAATAAAAGCAAAACCAAAAATAATAATTTATTTTAAAAAAATGAAATAAACAAAGGCAAGTTTTGCATTGGTCCACAGGGCCATCTACGTTTTCTGCCTTTTTTTATATTATTATTCTCCATTTTGTTGCCCATTGAAATTGCAATGCACGATGAATAGCCTTGTTTTTATAAATACGAAAAAAAAAAAAGCTTTTAAAATAATCCCAGGGACTGTTTTTAGAAGTATCATACTTAATATTATTAAATATTTATCTTAAAATTTGATAAGAGATTGAATTTGATTTCTGAGATGAAATAAGTATATGGAATTAACTATTCATGATTAGCAATTTATTTTGAAAATTATATTACTCGTTTGCAATTTTTCTGAGTTAATAGTGTTTTATTTTCTAAAAACTGACCATAGATGTTCAATAGTTTGATGTCTGCCATTTTGGAATAGGCTGTAATTTTGTCTATCTTTAAAAAAACTATTTGTTCCTTTGTTTTGTTTTGTTTTAAATAATATTATTTAATGTAGTCCCTGTGTGAGAAAGGCTTGGCTGCTATGGATGCTTCTCATAAAAAAATTGTATCTGAGCTTGAACAGAGGCATCAGAAAGAACTTGAAGAACTTATGGCAGATAGAGAGAGAGCTCTGGCTGAAGAAGCTCATGCAACTGCAATAGGTGACTATGTATTTTTTTATTAATCCAAGATAACAATCATAAGAGTTTTGTATAGTTTGTTACTATTACATATGATATCACAATTCTGTTAAGAAGGCTTTAAGTTGCACTTTTTTAACCATGATTCTGATGGTATAAATTTCTTACCGAGTTTAATTTTTTTTCTTCCAGCAATAATGAGTAAGTATGACGTATTTAAAAATTGAAATGAACAAATTGCACATTTCCTTAATTGTATTTCTTTTCTTCTGTTTTTTTTTTAAATACCTATTAAGAACGTACTAGAAACATTTAGAAATTTGTGCCATTTGGATACTAAATATTAACCACTTTTTAAAAAATAAAAATTTGCAATGCTTTTACTGAATAAGTGTTTTTAAATGATATTTTATTTTATACTATCCTATATTTTCTCATGCAATTTTTTATTACTGTCTTTATTTTAAATGAAATTATGCACAATGTGCTTTTTCTTGTACATTAGAGAATTTAGAATTAAAAATCAAATTTTTAAAGTCATTTATTGTGCATGCGTGTGTCTATTTCATTTTCTAATTCAACATTCATTTAGATTGCTTTCTTAATTATAAATGAATAAATTTTGTACTCATTTTAAAAAGTAACTTATGCTTTTTAATTGTAGCCCTGGAAGCTGTAAGAAAAGCCCATTCAGAAGAATTACAAAAACAAATACAGAAATTCAAAGATGAATTTGTACTTAAAATGAACAAGCGCTTTGAAACTCAAGCGTTTAAGAAGTGTTACGAGTAAGTTAATTATATTAATTTCTTTTTTTTAAAGTAATAATCTGCAACATTTTAATCTTTTTTCTCTTTTGTTATAGGTCAGATTTGTCAGCTGTAAAATATGAAATACTTTCTATGACAGAAAAATATTCAGCTAAATGTTTAGAAAATGCTACATTACAAGAAAAGCTAGAAATCGTGAATCAGCAACTTAAATCAACTACAACTCAGGTTTGTTCAATTACAAAGTTAAGCACTAGAATTTATAATTAACAAGTTTACATCTCAATTAATTAATATATTTTTTAATGTAGAAAATATGAATGTGAACAATTAAAACTATCTTCTTTTTTGGAATTTTACATCAAAATATCTTGTTTTTATTTTATTTTCCACCCTCTTATGTAATTCTTCCTATATATACAGTCAAATTTTAGCTAGTAAGTTTCATACTAAGAAAAAGAAAAAAAACTTGTTGAACAAGTGACAAAAAGATATTGTGATACTGCATACTGGACTGGTTTGTACTCAGATATAGATCTATGTTGAATGTTTGTTTGAAGAAAATCTTTACTTCTGCATTGAAATAGATTTGGCCTGATAGTGTTCATGGAAAGTGCACATGGAATCTTAATTGATGAGTTCATGTCTCTGGATAAGATTATGATACTAGAAATGAAAAGCAACGACATTGATGAGTTGATGGAAGACCATGCCAGAACAGGAGAAATATAAGCCCCAGTTAAATCTTCCAGTAAAATTGGAAAGCATAGAAAAAATATTATATGTTGAGAAACATCATCCTAACAAGACAGTAGATTGCATGGTGCAAATTCATTTAACGATAATGCTGTGTCCATTTTCATCCAATTTTGAAATGGATTGTGTTGTTCTATTTTACATGGTTCCTATGGAGAAAGTTGTTTTTCTTAAGTATTTCACAAGTAAGACTCATGAATAAATTAAATTAATTACAGTGGGACTTCACTTTTTTTATTGCATTACTTGCTATTTAAATGGAAATCAAAGCATATTTCAACTGTAATGTTTTTATTTAATTTCAGGTAGTGGAATTATTGGCAAAAAATCAACAGTTACAAGCTCGCTTGTCTTCTGAGCAAATACAGAAACAAGAAGAGTCCATAATTTGAATGAAGTTTTCAAAAGAAAACCTATGTGGGTATGAAATCAGTTTTAATTTTACTTATATATAGATGTTACTAACAATATTCTTTTAAAATATCTATTTTGTACATTTGGAAAAAAAAATTATTGCAATTGTGTTTTTATGTTGGTAAAAACAAACTTTTTAACATCAGAGTTAAAATGAAAATAAATGTTTGTGTTATAACTATAGGTATAATAAAAAGAGAAGAAAATTGAATGGTAATAATAATAAATCACAACTGATTATGAAGTGGGTAAAAA
The DNA here is from genome assembly GCA_026543865.1 of Argiope aurantia. Lineage (NCBI taxonomy): Eukaryota > Metazoa > Arthropoda > Arachnida > Araneae > Araneidae > Argiope > Argiope aurantia. The sequence continues at coordinate 92,764 of JAPMOR010102437.1, read as the reverse complement.
TAATACATAAAATTCTACATGTTAGAAGCAAATTTGTATTTCTATGTAAAATTCATATTTATATCTCGATGATTTAAATAGGAATGAAAACATTTTATCAAATGAGGAGGGGGACTAGGCTATTCCCATCCCTACCTAGAATCTGTGGTATCATTATTTATTAAATAGCTCTTAATAAAATGGCATTCATTGTTTAGACTGAAAAATTTAATTTTTAAAGGCCTATTCATCCAATAATTTTTAAAAATATTATAGATTTTGATATTATAAATGGAAGCAAAAAAAAGGGGGTGGGGCAATAGTTTATAAATAATGTTATGTAAATCTTAATATTAAATGATGATAGATAGTTTAACATATTTGAAAGAAAGGATAGATGGGTTTTGTTTTCCATATTAGTGACACACCTAGGGAAAATGCATTTTACTGTTTGATTTGGAGGAGACTTGATAAGTAATTTTTAATATTAGATAATTATTATTAATTTGCTGTAAATTGAGATATTTTTGTAATTTCAACATGAATGTACTAATAGAAATTTTTTAAATTTTGCATTTCATTTCAGAAATCCTGTCAAGCTTTTCTGTAGATGACTTACCAAGCAGTTAGTTTAGTATGTTATATCTACAGTAGAAAGAAAACAGATTTGTAAATTTTTTTAGCCTGTGAAAGAAGCATTGTAATTAAATCATCTATCCTTACACCTCAAGAAACAGATTTAAAAAAAATCAAAACCATAGTTTATATTTTTGACTTGTTGTCATTTGTAAATAATAGTCATTGTGTACAAATTTAAGTTTGTAGAAGTTTATGTGAAATGTTGTGATTATAATAATGTATTTTAAAACAACTCGACATAGATAATAATAGAAATATTTTATGCATAGTTTCACACTTCTGCTAATAGCTGGAAGATTCTCAGGGTTAGTGTTAAGTGTTTGTCCACACAGATATCATTTATTTTTTAGATATTTCATACACAGTTTTAGATGTATTCTAAATTGCTGTTTTTATATTTTTGTATTAAAAGTAAACTGAAATATATGGACTGGCATCAGCTATAATATTTAGGGACAATAACAGATGTATTGCCTTATTTGAATTCATTGAAAATTGTTGCTAAATATCTCAAGATGTCTAATGTTTAGAATTTTATAGTAAAAATTTGAATATAAGAATAGTGGAAAATATATCTAAATTTATTTTAGCAGTAGAGCTTACATTTAATCAAGACTGATATTATTTTCTCCACATTGCTGCATAAATGCAATTTTTTCTGAATATGATTTACAAAAATATACTTACAATCATGCTTGTTACCAACTTAACAAATTGTAGTATAATGAACAGTGAGAAAGTTTTTGAAAGCAATAAAATGTATTTCAGCAAATACAAGTTCTGTCCAATCAAGAAACCTTTATATTTGTTAAAAGAGTAAACTGTTGGTTGTGTATATTTTATAAATTATAATTTTAGAATATGTACATAATAATCAGTACAAAGTTATAATAATAAAGCTGATCTTATGAAATCTAGAGTTTTGTATTATTTCATATTAAAATCTAAAGAATGACCAGCTATTTGTGCGTCATTTATAAAATAAAAATAATCTTAAACACCAAAACCTCTTACAATCATAATTAGTGCAACAATTTTTATTTCATATCAATGATGTCCTTTTCTCAATCACTCTCAACTGCTTAGAGAATTGCACATTTTTTTGTGGGAAAAATCTTGACAAAGTTCATGGAATTAGAACTACTAAATAAAATATCCTTTTACCCTGTATGCGAGCTCATAACAACTAGATACATCATCAAAGGTCATTTGCCTCTCCATTTTCAAGAAATATTACAAAATAAAACTCCTAACCTCAACAATTGGACTGGTTTGTTAATATTACCAATCAGTCAGAAAATTTTATTACTCATAATTAGACAGTCATTATTGCATCTTTCTAAAAAAATACTATTTAAAATTATAAGATTAATTACAATGATATAGAAAATGGGTTGTTCAAGAATGATAAAGCATTCTAATTGTTAGATGTGGAAATGTGCTAATTCTTCAGGGTGAAACTTTTTTTTTTTGTAATATTTCTCAAAATACCGTAATAAATGAACCATTTAAGATTTATCCAGTGGCCATTTGCAATATCAGCAGAATGGTTATAGCTTGAAACTCAACTAAGGTTTTTCTGCATAGAGTTTACTATTTCTCTTGAGAGCGATGAGCAGCAAATGAAGCTTGATGTTATAAGCTTTCATATGAAATAAAAAAAATATTGTGATTTCGGGCCAGTGGCTGGGTAAACTAGTTCATTGGTTTTGCTTATTATATAAATGTAGTTAAGAAAGTTTGATAATTGGTATTCAAAGTGGTGTATTAACAAATTGAAACATGTGAAATAGCCCAGGTAATTTGAAAAAATTATCAATATTGTGATAAAATACTTAAGAATTTTAAGGACAGAGCAATATTCATTTTAAATATAATAAATGAAGTATTTTTTTATCAATATCAATTGTAATTTAATCTAATTTACCTTGCAGTAAAATATCTGGTAGATTAGCTAACACAACTTTGTCTTCTTCCATTTAAATAATCCTGTTTTCTGAAAGTGGTCTTTATACAATAAGCAGTGAATAGTTAAGTGCCCTGAAATATAATTCCTTATCATTAAACAATTTAAAGATCAGTTGAATGGTGATACACATTCCATTTATGCTGGCAGATTTTTAACAAGTAATGGTTAATTATCATAATGCTAGTCCACAAACATCTACGGTCAACCATTCAATTCATCCAAAAGTAAATATTCTAATCAATGGTTTGGTTCCTAAGAATTCAAAATACATAGTATACTGTTGGTGAATATCCTACTTTAGAGCAGATTTCATTGGTTGTGCCTGTTAATTTTAATTGATATCATTAAAAAAGTGCACTTCTAACCTACTCAGTGAAACAAATATCTCTATAACCAAGTAAGGAGTTAGTAAATATAAAATAAATCTGATACACTATGCTCCCATGTTAATTGTCAATTCAAATTGATTAATCGTCCTTTCCTTGTAGATTATTTTACTCAAATTTTGACATAGTATTCACTCCATGCATTTAGATACTTCTGCAAAATTATGTAATAATTCTCCTTAAGAATGTTAAGAAAATACCCTTTTTCATTTTCATATATAGAAATCGAGATAATTAAAATGTATCTAAATTACTCCAGATTATATGATTTTAAAAAGTTTTTCTCAATACCTACACATACATCAAATCAAACTTAAAAAGGTAATGTTTTTCAGTCATTCAAAACTTTTTGTGTTGCCTCCCTCAAAAGATGCAATACATATTAAGATTTTTGAACTTTTCATTTGTTATTGAAAAATTAATGGTCAGTATAATAATTATAAGATCAGTTTTAATAATGAAACTCTAAATTTTATAATTTAGCTAGAATTTGTTTTGCTATAGATAAACTAATTCAAGTATGATGGAAAAATAAATGTAGAATAATTTTGGTAATACTTATTTTATCACAAAAATATAGTTATTTCCATTACAATGAGAAATCTCGGATATAATTTTTAAATATACATCTTGAAATAGTTAATTTTTTTAGCTCTTTAACTGATTTAAGTAAATGAAAAAGAATTTTGAGGGAATGAATTAAATTCCATTTCAGTTAAAGAGTTTTAAAAAAAGCATGTATCTTACAAATATGAGATGAGGTGCTGTTCATGGATACAAAACAGCATCAGCCATTCTTCTTAATGTAGAACGAATCTGGGGTGGTGCCATCTCAAATGGACTTTTCTTTTCCTAAAAAAAAAAAACATGTCTGAACTAAATTTTGGAACTAATGGTTATAAATAGGATACTCATAAAACTTATGAGGGAAAAAAATGAATCATGGCTTATTATATAGGTTGCAAATTAATTCAAAGGTCAATAAAATCTCATAAGCCTTTTTTTATATTATATTGATTATATTTCAATTGAATTAAATTGCTTAGACATAACTTTTATGTCCAATATTCTACCAAACTGTCAGACATTAAAGCCATCAAATTTTAATTCTTTCTTTTTATGAAGACTAGTCCTATGACACACTGTGGCCTATTTATCATTCGAATTTTGCTCAATTGCACACAGATGTCAAACAGAATCCTCCTTTCACTTTCAACAATGGAAGAAAATTATGCAATCAAATTTTTGTTCAAACAATGAAAACAGTTTAAACTTCACGGCAACAAAGTAATATACTGCTGGAAATTAAGCAAAATATTAATTTTAAAAGTTGCTAATATTCAGGAAATATTTGACGAATATAAAATTGGTATAATTATAGTAATTTTTCAATTTTGAAATGTTGTGACATACACAATTGTATAATATTTTTGGTATTTTGCGCAAAAAAAATGCTAAATTTAGATAAATTTTTAATTAAAATTTCTGAAAAAAATTCTCGAAGGTACATATTTTAACCCTTCAAGATATATATATTAATCAAATTTGGTAGTTGCAGGTCTAATGATCTGATTTACAGAGTGCTAATACAGACACATACACATTCATCTTTATTATTTGTAAATAGAGAAGAATATGAATACATAAATTCTAGATTACATATAGTTAGATAGAATTTCAAAACAACCTCATAAAATGTTTGAAGACAATTTTGCAAATTAAGTTTTCTCCTATATTAGAACATTAGTATTAGAACATTAATACTAATTTACACTTAAACATATTATGAATTGCACTTTAAATTACATTAACTTATATTTTGCAACAAAGTTCTTTTTTATTATTATTATTTTCAAGATTTAAACTTGAATCAAGCATTTTTGCCTCATACCTCTTAAATAGTAATTCTTAGAATGTTTCTGGAAGATATGAAAGAAAAATAAGAAGTTAATAAGTTTTAGCATTTCTGAAAGCTGGAACAAATATTCTCACCCTTTTCAAATAAAGTTTTTAGTGTACATAATCAATAGATAAAATTTTAAATTGAGTCTTCACTCTAACCATTTTTAAAATGGTTTATTTGTAAATTTAAATGTAGAATTTTATTATATTTCATATTAAAATATTTGCAATTGCCAGTTAACAAAAGTAAAAATTTAATACAACGTTATTTTTGAGAAAACTCAAAGAAAATTCTGATTAAGACTTATGACCTTAAGGATAACATATGAGCATCATAAGATCTTCTTGATTCTTGTAGAATGTTCATTTTTATTACACATTGACTGAAACAAAAATATGGACCATCTAGATTTTAGATGTCGCCTTGCATATTAAAGATACAATTTGAAGCAAAATTTTAAAGCAAGGGTCAGATTCATTATTTCAATTTGAAAATAAAGAACTTGGGTCAAAATGAGTGTAAATTTTACATATTTTTACAAGGAAAATTATCAAGATAAATAAAATTTAAGCAATTAAGATAAGTAAAATTCAAAGTAATCTAATAAATTATGATTTCATTATGAAGTTATTCATTTCAACTTCCACAAGATAATTTTGATTTATATATTTCATAAAGGAAAATTTTATTAGATTTTATTTCAACATTATGTACAATTTTGACACAAAGAAAAATTTTTTTTAAGCATCTCAAAGGAAAATTATAATAACTGTATTAAGCATATCACTAAACAGATTGTATTAAGCTTATCACTAAACAGATTAAAAAATTACAATTATTGATTATATTGTATACATTTTGATTATTTAACAATCAAGTGCTTACTATTTTAAGATTTCTAAATCCATAAAATGTTTATGACTTTAAAAAACTTACCATTAAATATGTATTATTTTAATGGTAATATTAAATATCATATGAACTGAATTTATATTTATATTAGTCATAAGAGCTTTCAGTTAAAAAATATTAATTTCCATTCAGGTATTAAGTAGAGAAATTGCATATTTTATTATATTAAAAGTACTAGATTTAGAATAACATTAAAATATCTTACTTTATTTAATGTATCAGTATTAGAACCAGCTTCAATCAGTAATTTTGCAGCTTCCAGTCTTTCTTCTTCACATGCTAAATGTCTGTAATTAAATTATCAATTTTTATCACTTTTTTGATAAAAAGAAATCAATGATGAGTCACATTGATCAACAGGCAATAATAGTGTTCTCTCATACTGAAACAACAGATGCAATACAGATTATTTAATATCATAATGATAAATGAAGGATTGAGTTATTGAGGAAGAAAAAATAGGGGGTGGAATAAAGAGTAGTATTATTTTAAATTTTGCACAATGACTTTGAAACATTCTGCTCCAAAATTATTTTTATATGCTATTTTAAAATTTACAAAATTAGTAACAAATCTTATTTCTGTATAACAACTTCTCTAATTTTAATTATTTTTCCAAAATTAATATAAACAGAATTTATAGCAATACATTCACCTCCATTGAGATATTAACCTAATTTACTGTTTAACACACATCTTAAGTGCACATTATTAGTGTTAAAGTTAAGATGTGGCTTTTATTTCTTAGTATTCACTAATAAATGAATGTAGTAAATTATCTTGAAAGGATGTTGCTTAAAACAGACGCATTTTCTTTTTACCTTAATTTTATCATATATTTTAATCTACTTAATTTTATCATATATTTTAATCTTACTTTGAAAATCTTAGTGTCTCATCTGGCATTTTATTTATTTATTATTTATTTATTTTAGCTTGAGTTTAATAAGTAAGATTTTATGACATTCCACAAATTTCTTATATTTATTGAATTATTATAAATTTCACAACATTGAATTCAAAGTCACAGTATTATTATTATTATTTTAAATAAGAAAACAGACACTTTTTACTTGCTTCAGCAAACAATTCCCCCCCCCCCTCTATTTAACTTTGCAGTCCCTGCTTTAAGGCACTTTTTCTTTTTCTGTTAACCATCACTGTCATAACATCAAGTCTCAAAATTCAAATATTGGAATGTGAATATTTGATTTAAAACTAAGGAAAATTTGAATATCACCGACCTAAAGCAGCATGGGCGAGAATGAAAGTTACAAAACTTGCACAAAACCAAGAATATTTCCATAGGAAATAATAAATAAGCAGAACAAAAACATCTTCAATATATATATATTTATTTTCATGTGCAACAGCATTTTATTTAGTGCATGCTGCATCTTGCTCCATTAAAATTATTTACAAGAATTTATCTGAATTTGGCACTAAAATGACCAAAGCTGAAATTAATTCTAACAAAACAAAAGATATATTATTTCCACTATCAAAAATTTTTTCTAAAAGGATTAATACTGTTGCTGTTAATATCATAGAAGTCTTCTCTGCAATTTTTATACATTATTTATAAAAAATATACATAATTCATAAATTTATAAAAAGAAGTACGCACAAAGAAATTTTTATACAAGCAAAAACATCTTGCTAGTTTTGCTAAAAAAATTATAGTAATAGTTATATATTATTTATAAAAATAAAGTATTATTTAAATTATTATTAAAGTTAAATAATATATTATTTAAAAAATAAGTCTGTGCAAAGAAATGTTTATGTATATAAATACTCTGTGTAAGCATTGCTGAAAAAAAAATAATAGTAGAAACATATATGAACACTAAAGTTCTCCTATTGAAGCATTTATAGAACATAGCTTTATTTATGTTGAAACAGAATTAGATATTCAGAAGACCAGGTGTGCATTCTGACTTTAATGTGTGATATGCATCTATAATTAAAAATTCATAAATAATCTAAAGTGATTCTACAAATGAATAATTTTGAAAGATACCTGAAGATGTGCAGATTGGAATAATAAATTCAAATTCATTGCACTTGCTAAGAGAGCAATGATTGTTAAATTAATAACCATACTTGTATTCTTACAAGAGAAATTTAATTTACTGAAAAGTTATAACATGCATTCCCTTTCTAGGATATATCCCTAAGATGCTTATTACTGCAAATAAATGATTTAAATCTTTTAGTTTACATATATATTTTCAAAATTTTACTACTGCATTGCACCTTTACTTTATTTAAAGGAGAAATAACTACATAATTACAGATATGAAAACACTCAACTTACAAAAAAATACAGGTTGAAGGCTTTAATTAATTACTAAATTTTTTAAATATATTACTGCAGACAACTTTCAATTGCCAAATACTTATTATCATATATATCTGTGAAAAAATAAGAGCAAATATATGTCTGTGTATGTTGGCATTCTACAGAGCAGACAATAGACTTAAGAGGTATTAAATTTAACATTAATATAATTTGGAAATGTGAATCTCAGAATAAATTTTTTGACATCTTAATTACAATTTTATTTAATTAAAAACTAAGCACATTTTTTTTAAAATTTTACATCTATAACGTTCAAAAACAAAATAAAAAAATTAATTTTACAATACTTTAAAATTTAAAAATTATCTTCTTAATAACTTTAATATCTTTTTTAAATTTTAACATTTTTTAAATACTATTTTCATGCACTGCTAGAAACAATATCTTTAATTACTGCAATGAAATTTAAATCATTTACATTGTTTCTACAAATATCTAGTCACCTGTTTTTCTTCTACTATTGTAAAGTAAGGGAGAAAAAAAATTATGTTTATTATTTAAAACTCTTGGGCAATGTCATATTGAATTTTTACTATATATTATTTCATCAAAATGTTTTGTGAAGTATATTAATAAACCACTAAAAATATTTAATAACAATAATGTTTAAAGATAATGTTTTTTATAGAAAATATAATTTATATTATATTACATAATGTTGATTATATACATAAATAACATTTTATAACTATTATAGAAATATATCATGTAACATTATATAAATATATATTACATGATATATTGATATAATTTGAGTAAAATGTATGGCAATTTTAATTTTGAAACCAATTGTGCAATTTATATGAGGAATAAGTGAATCAAGTCGTCACATCTGACAGTATAATTTGATGGCAACATGATTAGATGATGATGTCACCTCAATTGCATAATACAAAAAAATTAAAGAAAAATAAAAACGGGTCATATGCTACAAAAACAACATATCTTTAATCTCTATAACAATTTAACATTTAAAAATATTCATATTGAGAAAATTATAAATTTCTACTTATGTACAAGTTATTATGTTGAAATGAAATGCAATCAATATATCCGGTAAGCTAACTTGTTGTCAAAAGCAACTAGTTTATAATAAATTATTTTTTATATATGTACACAAACATTTCAAGCATTTTATGAGAGTAAGAATTTTTAAAAAATGATGAACACTTACAGAGGAGTATTACCAACACAATCTCTAGGATTAAGATCCAACTGGTTGCTATATTCTCCTAGAAAGATCTTCATAATGGTGATGTTACCTTTTGAGGCTGCTCTATGTAAAGGTGTACTTCCCATATTATCAGCTGCATTAATATTAGCATGATTTGCTAATAAAATACGAACAATCTGAAACAAAAACAAAACTGTTTAAATGGATAATTTAAATATAGAATGATTATATAACAAGTAAAATAACCAAATATTATTTTAAATTATATATATATATATACACACAAAGATTTAATAAAAATTATTGCACTGTATTACAGAAATCTAAACAAAGTTAGTGCATGACTGACAGATTTTCACAAGGAATCTTATATATATATATTCCTTTTTCAAATAAAACTTTTTTTTTTCCGCCACGAATAATTTTAAATAATTTTTTGAAATTTTATAGCAATTTTTTTTAAATTATTATTTATGTAACCAACATAATTAATGCATATCAGTATACTGATTAAACTTTAACCATAACAAATCAAATAATATCCGCCAAATGCTTCACTGGATGATATATGCAGGAAGCAATGCACCAATGGGTTACCTTAAGAATGTTTAATCCCACAAATTTATATGTATACATGTAAATATCCCGATCAAAGCAAATATTACCTAAACAGCAAATGAAATTAATCAAAAATACATACTAAGCTAAGATATTTAAATACAACATTATTTTTCATGAAAAGTCATAGGGATAAAATATGTTGGATTCATTCCAAATTGCAGTTCAATGTACATTTGAATTTAAACTTCAATACTTTAATAATAAAATTTAAATAATCCTAAGCAAGATCAGAAAACCTCTCTGTAAAAATTACTTAAGCAGTACTAAGATTTAAAATTAAATCTTCGAAATTTAGTTTGTTTTTATAAATTCCATTCCATTTATGTACTGAAGTATTTTTTGAGTACAGAAATACTTTCTGAATGTCTGATAATAATGGTTGGACACACGAAAAGTACAAAGTAAATTAACATAAAAATAGCAAATTTAACATGCATTTTGAAAATTATTTTGAACATCCATATTTTATGAACCAATTGTTTGCTTTAATTGTGGTTTTACGTCTTTTTTTTGGCAAGAGACAATTTTGCAAGTTCTTTCATGACAACATAGTTAAAGGAATAATTAAATCTGAATTTAATTCATGTTTGTTTTAGTGTTTTTTTTTCTTTGAAATATCATAACTAATTTTAACACTACTGGATTAAGATCCAGAGACTCTTTTGGCGTTCATCCTACTCACATTATTGTCTTCCAACCATTTTGCACTGTGAGATGGAGCACTATTTTCCAGATGGTAGCAATTTGGCTTGTAGTATTTTAATGTTCTTCCTGGCTTTTATTGTTCTACTCATGATATGAAGACTTCTAACAACAGAAGAAGGTATGCAGCTCTATATCATCAGGTACTTCAAACAGGGATAGTCAAATTTCTCATGAATGTTGTCTTACATAAGCACTACTTTTCACTGGAAATATAAAACTGACTTTTGTTACTAAATACTACCTTTTCCCAGTCTTCAAAAGTCCATACTAAATGATCTCTTGCCCACGCCAATTAAATCTTTTATTGGAAATTGGTCAATAATGGTTTTGGTCAAGCTTTGTAGTCTTGTAATCTAAATTCAAGCTTCAGTTCTTCTTCTCGTTGTTCTTGAATGTGCATTCACATTTGATATTAAATTCCATTGTTTCAAAAATTATGATAAATTAAGCTTTCTGACTGAAAATGAAATCCTGTGCAATACCTGTTTTCATCTTAAGTTATTTCTCTTAGTCACTCTTGATTCTTCTCTGTTCACTAATTCTATAAAATGATAAAACCCTCAGATGATGCTACTAGTTAATCATTTGGCTTCTTACATTTAATTAAGATTTTTGAATGGTGCTGCAAGTTTATTATTTGGTTTCTTACTTTTAATTATTTAATCTCATACCATAAAGAAGCGTGAGAAAATCATTTGGTGTTTTTGAACTTCTTTGGAATTTAATTGTTGAACTCATATAACACACAACTTATGTTTATTGTCTCATGATTTTTTTATATACTTTGTAACCACACTCTTATGAATGGTAAATTTTCTCAAAGAATCTGTAAATATTAGAATATAATTTTAAAATAGAAAGGACACATGGTACTTTAGTAACAATTTGGTGCATAGAATTATGTTTTTCCTTCAAAATCATTATATTGTGCAGAAATGAAAATTTAGCCATAATATCAATATTTTTTTATGCACATACTTCAAATTTCAACACACACCTGCTTTCAAAATATTAAAATATCTGGAACCTAAGCTTTCAATTCTCTATCACAACTGCTCTCTAATTCATTGAAATAACAAAGCATTTCAATGGTTTGAAATGCTTTGCAAAAATAAATGCAAAAACAATTATTCATTATTACAGTGAGTTTGTGCTTGACTTATCATGTTTCTTTTTCTTTTCAAAATATCAATAACACATTTACTTTAGATGAATTCAACAAATATATTTAAAATCAGCATGAAAAAACTGCATTAGAATCAATAACAATAGTTAAGATAGTATAATAATTTCATAACAAAAAATTAAGTAAAACCAGAAAAAAATGAATGTATTCCAGATTCTCTGCCACCATTGTATTTTTATTAATTTGTTATCTTGCATATGATATGTTGTATCTGTGCTAGTTTTGTTTTCAGAGTCATTTTATACTTTGTTTGGCAACTTTCAAACTACATGTGATTGTATCTGTAAAAAAATTCTATCATGATTGCCTAGCATTTCTCTGTTAGTCATCCATCCAATGCAGGAAACCAGCAGTAATAAATAATTTCAAAGGCAAAACAACTTTCTTCATTAAAAAAATAATTCATTCCATTCATTTATAAAAAATATAAAGTATGGAAACTGTTAGAATACAGCTGCCAAAAACATACCTACATTATTTGCAAGATTAGCAGAGCTATATAAAAACTGACCTCTGTCGTTAGAAAAAGTTCCAAAAGTACACACCAATATGTAACACAAAGTGCAGCGTACTTTATCAAAAATATATAAATTCTTGTTTCATTTAATAGTCATCTAATTTCATTATGTTTTACTTTTTTTAAAAAAAACTAAACTTTATTATCTTTATTTCTTGTTGAAACAGATTTTGTACCGTTGATAAATTAGATTTAAATAAAACAAAAAAATTAAAAGCAGTTTTTGATCTCAAACTGCTTTTCAGTCGAAGTCAGTAACTTTAAATTAAATTATAGTGATATAGCTAAATTGCAACACAAAGCATGCATTTCTATACTAGTTAGCACAAAGGAATCATATAACTATAGTAAATATACAGAATAATTATTTCAAGCATATACCTCATCTCTATTTTTGGATGCTGCATAATGCAAGGCAGTTTGTCCTGTTTGATTGATGGCATTCACATCTGCTCCTCTGCTAATTAAGGCAGAAACAATATCTGCACATCCCACAGAAGTTGCAATCATCAAAGGGGTCCAATTTGTCTGTAATCAATACATAATCAATAATTTTTACTTATAATGAAGATGAAAGTGTGTTGTACTCTACAAGCTCGACCATTTCATTTAGAGTAACCAAATTTGGCACATATATGCTTTAGAAGGTGAGAATGTGGATTTCAGAACTAATAATTTAAAATTTTGAACAGAATTTTAATTAAAAATTGAGCCAAATTACACTGTTTTTTCATGATAACTTCCAAAAAATATTACAGTACAAAAAAAAAAAAAAAATTACTTTCCCTTTTTTTCTAAATTCAAAAAATTCTCTTTACAAAGATACCAATTTTTTAACATATAAATATTTTTCTATATTTAAACAATAAAAAAAATGTAAGTTTATTATGTAACTAGAAATGTAAGAATTCTAAATAAAATTACTGTTTTCTATAATTAAAAAAAAAACAGAATTAGGGAAGAATACCAAAGTTATTGATAAAAATCACCATCTAACGGTACAGATATTTTTCATTTTTGTTTTACAGTCAAAATTACTATCCTATCCTTAATGCAAATCATTACTCTCAAAGTAGATTTCAGTAAAGTAAGCAATGTAATATATATCTGTAAGAAGAAATATACCAAATTTTATATTGTTTTCAATTAGAAATCAGATAGCATTGTTAAAAAAAAACTAGAAATGGCAAAGTTATGCATTTTTAAGAATTTTAAGGGCACTGACAAAAAATTAAAGAAATGCATAGTAAATTAAACACAATGATATAAAGCTTCTAAATAAGTATGAATTATATACATCTACCAAAATTTGAAGATAAAAAAATATTTTGTTGAAGAAGCTATTAACAGCAAGTTACATAAAATATTTAATTTAAAATTTTAGTGACAGTAAGTTTGGTGAACCAGCTAATCACTAAGGTGGCTAATATTAAGATATATATATATATATATATATATATATATATATATATATTCATATTGAATTGGTATGATATGAGAAAAGAAAGGAACGGATTGGCATAGTATCATATATGTAGTTGAGATAAAATTATCACCATTCAATCTGAATACTCATTCTAAATCTCGAGATTCACAGAAAATTTTGCCTTTAATTAGATTCATCACACAATATTTACTAAGCAGTTTTATTTTACTAGAAAAGTAGATTTTTTTTAAAAATTTGTTGAAATAAAGAATTCAAAATTTGCAAATCTTAAAAGTTAATTAGAATATTTTTAATTTAAAATATTTTTATATCCATAATTATATTTTATAATTATACGAAATTATATTTTTATCAATATTTAAAAAGAGGGAGATCTTTTTTCTTATAAGCAATATAGACAATTTTAAGTGGTATGAGCAAATGGTTTCTGATACATGCTATATTGTACTTGAATTATATTCAATTAAAGACTTGTGCATTTAACTTGTTTATTTAAAAAAAAATATTTTTGAAATTTATTCAATGTATTCAACTATGTATTTTATTAAAATCAGCAGAAAATCAGTTAGATTACAGGAATCTGCCATCATGCTTAAAAACAAAAAACAGCATTAAATTCATCTCATTTTGAGAAACTTTCTCAGGTAATTAATTAACAAAAATTACATTAGAAATATACTTGTGTGGTGGAATGTAGATTATTATGATCTGTGCAGGAAGCAACAGGACGAATGTTGTTGGAAACATTTCTTTAATAATCACATTCACACACTTAAACATACACTAACACAAAGACAAGACATTCACGCACGCGGCTTCACAGTTCAGCATCACATCTCATTCTAATTACAATCGCAATGCACTGTGGGATGGCATATGGGATGACCTAATCAGGCATCGCCATCTAGTATCCAAAAGAGAAGAGAAGAGTAATGCAACTGCTAAACTTGTTATTATTTTTTATGATGTAAATATTTTAATATTCTAAAATTATTAAAAAAAAAGAATTTGATTATTATATATTCGATAGCCAAACACACTGTTTCACAAAAGAAAATTAAAATTTACAAACACAAAATTTTAAATCATTTAATGTTTATATCCATAATTATATTTTATAATTATACGAAATTATATTTTTATCAATATTTGAACAGTTGTATTACATATTAATACAACTGTTGCATATTATAAAACAGTTAAATTGCAATTTATATCAACATAGTAAACACAACCTTACTTTAATAAAAAAAAAATACACCTTCATATCTCGAAAAAATATAATTATAGCTTTAAACTAACTAAGAAATCTGAAAGTATTAATTTGTTAAATATAATTTTAAAAATGCTTCTTTGTGAAAAAAAAAAAGAAAAGAAAAGAGTATGCTGATCACTACATTAAATTATTCAATATATAAAAACTTCTTATATACATAAATTTAAAGAAATACTCAATCATTCACATTTTAAAAATAAATTGTCTATGCTTATTTTTCCCCCTTCGTTCATCAAATTGATATACTTAATTTAATATTTCTAAAAAATAACATTCAATTAAGTCGTAACATAGCACCAATTTCAGACATTATTTGTTAAGTCATTTATTAAAAACGTATTCAAAATATACTTACATCATCAGATTCATCAACAGGTGACCCTTGTTGCAACAAAAAGTTCACAATATTCTTTTGGCTTCCAGATGCAGCCCAATGTAATGCAATTCGCCCAGACTAAAAGAAAATGTTCAATGTTAATAATAAAATAATTTTTACGGCAAAATAATTAAATAAATTTATTTTTATAAATAAAAAGCATTTTTCTTTAGATAACTACAAACTCAAGCAGAATGTAATACTTTTCTCCAGATCATCACACTAACTGTGTCATCAATAAAATATATTAACTACTATCACAAAGAAATGAATATACGGTCTGGACTTAAGAAATAAACAATTATCAATATATAAATGGAAAAAAGAAATACCCCATCTTTTTCGGTCAGATAAGATTTGTCATCATCAATTTTTTCTTTCAGCTTATCATACTTTCCTTCAAATGCAAATCGACAGATTTCTAATTCTGACATTCTCTTCAATAAAAATATCTTCAAGCCCAAACCAAAACAAACTCCAAATTCAAAGTCATGCTGTGTATGAATAAAAGTGAGTTGTTCTTATCCTGAAACAGCATATGATTTTCTGTTGCCGATGATGATGTATACTAGTTTCATTTAACAAAAGGATTTATTTCTTTTAACAAATTGGCTAGAAATATCTTTATCCAAAATATCCCAAAAAATATATTTTAGTAATGAATACGGAAATTATTGAGGAACTATGAAGACCTTAACGAATGACAGTCACACAATTCTCTGAATCGGCTGATGATGGCTTTATTAAAAAATAAATAAATAAAAGATTTATTATAAAGGTCTTTGAAAATTAGAGAAAAGAAACCAAATATTTTCGTTAAACTGGGTTCGTAATAGTTGAAAAGTACCTTTCTCAAAAATTCTTCACAACTATTCCAGATCTTGGGTCAGCATTAAAAATTTACTTAAGGCTGATAATTAATCTGCGGATTCCAAAAAAAAAAGTATTCGTATTTCAAAAAAGAGATGAATTATAATGAACTTTATTTACTTCATTATTAATGTATAAAAGTCATAATCTACTAAAGATCAATATAGTTTCTTTTTCAATATAATTCAATTTCTTAATATTTTTCCATTCAGCAACGAAACAGAATTCACTAACCATGATCCTTCTATGATGCTGTAGATATAATGCAACATATCAATCCTTCGAAGTTTTAGCCATTTTTTGATGACATTGGGAAATAGGGATGGCAAATAGTCGATTCAATCATTGATATGAAATGGAAATTGATTTTTCCGATTATAATTCTTGAACTAGAAATTCGATCAATAAAAGAATCCGGTACCTTTGATAATAGGAATCCATAAATGATAACTGGAGCATCTGTTTCTAATCCGCTTTTCAAAAAAAAAAAAAAAATCTTTAAAGCAGTTTTAACATTATTTACCGATTATTCTCCAAATTTTAAAATGGCTGGACGAACTAATTTTGAATTTTAACTACATAAAAAACTATACTTAAGCTCACATTTTATTGTGAGGAATTGGGCATGGGAATATTTAGGGATCCGATCAAAAACTAATAAAAAGGAAAAAAGATTTCATTTCACGCCATTTTACAGAATAGCGAAAATGTTTTCAAAATTTCAGAATGGTTTTATTTGCATCATGTTAAATCTACATGCATTTTTGGAAAACTAGCATGCAGATTCTAGAAACTATAAAGTTTTTTTTATAAAGAAGTTTTTTATCAAGTTTCCCAAACTTTCTCTCATAAAATGCAGAATTTTAAAGCAAATTTTATTATATTTACAGAAAATATGATAAAACAATATTAAAATATTATATTGAAAATTGAAGAAAGTTCTATAAATATTGAGGAAATATTAACATTTTTAATAAACAATTTTTAGCTTCGTGCACACAAAATATAATTTATTCTTCTATTTATAGTTTCCAAGATAAATATGTAGGACTATTTATATAAAAAATTTAGTTGAATACTATTAAAATTCAGAAAGATACCGTTATTACAGTGAGAAGTTAAAAGACGAAGGGTTTATTACACATAGATATTAATTTAACTTGAATTATAAAAAAGGTATATGAATTCTATAAAAAGTTAGAATAATTCTAAATAGCTTTTAATTTCCTAAATTAAACGTATAACCTAAATTTCTGTACATTAAGTCTTTTTATAAATTATATGTGTAACATAAATTGCTATACATCTCATAATGTAGCAATCGTAAATCGTAAAATGAAATGACATTATGAGAGAAAGGTTACTCACTGATTTTTGGATTTTTTTTTCTTATTCGGATTGAGATCTGGAGGCTCTAAGCAAGTCAAATGAATTTCTTAGTACCTGAGAAATGAATTGAAATTTCGAATTAGACCAATAATTAATTCCCCATTTAACTCTTTAACATCCAAGCACTTTTCAAGAGGTACTCCCTTTAACATCCATACTTTCTCGGCGTGTCTCTGGAAGACATGGACTCTTCCAAGCTGAGAGACAGTTACCCCTCGCATTCCGAGGTAATAAATCTGTCGACGCTCTGCCTTGAATAATTGCCTTGCGGTTTTCGACGACGAGTATCATTTTCCATCAGTTTAAGAGTTTTATTCTAATGTATTTATATTTTTTATTGTGAAGCGTTTCGCTCTCATATTTGTGGGGTATTTTTTTTACAAAAAATATGAAATTTATTCTATAATTGAGAAAATAAAACTTTTTGAAAGTTTTATGTTAGGCTTCCAGACTATTTAAATAAAAACTGGCTTTACTAGAAATTTCAAAACATCTTGTCATCTAATTTTCATTAGGCTTTTACATTTTTTTTTTTTTTTTTTTGCCAAAATTAAATAATATGTCATATATTGGCATGTAATTTTTTTTTTTTTACATAGTAATCTAGACACATAAACTGTGTATATATAAATGCAATTAGTACAATTGTTTACATAGTATAAATGTCAATGCAATTCATTGAGATAATGTTTTAAATCTTCATTTAATACCAAAATAAAAACATTCGTTGAATAAAAAAAATGTTACTGCACTTTTTGAAAGACGTTTCGAAAATAATACACTCTTTCAACACTTAACTAAGATTTTTTTTTTATTGCCTTTAGCATTCCTTTTTTTTTATTATAAACGGTTATCATTGAAATTTTAAATGTAAAATATTATTTTGCATTTTCGATAGTGATACTAAGAGAAAAGTTTTAGAACTTTAATTAAATTTTTAAAGAAGTTTTCATATTTTGTTTCCAAAATCTTACGCATTCTTGCTTTTACATTAAATAATCGAAAAAGAATGTGGAGTAAATATACATTTCAAAAATATCTTTATTTTGCCACTCTTTTTTACTAATCTTTGTAAATATAACTGTTTAAATTTTTGTCTAACCAAGGGAATATATTACGTCAAACTTTATAAATCTCATCTATCGAAACACTTCGAATGATGAGATAGCATATTTTTTAAACTTTATTTAATACTGAAATACAAAAATTTATGAAATAAAATTCGGAGAAAAAATTGCTCAGCGAAATATATTTTGAAAATACATTCTTTCAGTTTTCAGCCTGAACATATTACTAAAACATTCATCACTTTTACATTCTTCATTAACTAAACATGAACACATTTATTATTACATTCATCATAAATATTACGTTTTTAATATAAACTGTCATGCTGAAAATCTGCTTTTAAAATCTGCTCGTTTATCTGATCGTCATTAGTTTCATCTCCTGCTTCTTTGTTTAGAATAAACGAGAGCTGAGCTAAAGTATCATTTTTTTGGCCAACCATCATCTTCGCTGATAGACCAGTCACTTTCATCAGAAGCAAATAAAATTGTTTTAATTTCTTCTTCAATGTATTCACAATTTCTTTTACTCATAATGAGGAAATAATAAGCGTTTCAATAAAAAAATTACTCTGATAATCCAAAACCCCGAATCACAGTACGTAAAATAAAGAGTAGAAATTCACAACTGAAGAGAAATTTTCAGAATGGCATTTGAAAAAGGAACTCAGTATTTATATAACTTATCTCACTCTGTGAAGGGGGCAATAAAGAATACTCCCAATCTTTTTCTGGTCTTTTATTGCTATTTTGAAAGCGGAAGTTTGTACTTGGCTTCAGAAATTCCACAGTCCTTTAATGACAGAATAAGACGCTTGGAGAGTAAAACAACTTCCATCTACAGTAACAAGAGTCGCTACACATTTTGTGAGAAAACTGCGATGTGAATAGGCTGCAGTGACAATGCAATAGTTTGTCTTTATATCATTACAATAGTCTTGATACTGAAAAGAGCTTCTGATGCTTATCAAAAAATAAACAACTTGTCTGTATCCTTATATATCATTCATCGGTTCTATGTCACTTGCGCTGTATAAATTTCCCCCTTTCCGCTCAAGTGTCAAGAAAGGCTACCGCATTATAAACTTTATCTTTGCATGTAAGATTTGGCGATTTTACAATGTACGCCAAATGGTCACTCACTATGAATGAGAAAGATACTCCTTGTCTCTGATAACGAAACGAAACTTTCTTGAGAAAAAAGCTGATGATCCTTACCACGTTTTAAACGAGTGTTGAATATAATAAATATAAAGTGTGAGAAATTTGCTTTAAAAATGTATTTATTAAAAGGAATACGTTTATAATTTTCCCACACGGAAGACATTTATAAAAATTATAATTCTGATGTGCATAATACAAATTTAATCTAATAAAATGAATTATAATTTTTAGTTTTATGAGGATTTAATCTTTATATCTCTTACGGTTTAACTTTATTTAACAAAATGAAAAAAAAAATACTTAGAAGGGGCTTTAAATTCAAATTTAAATGGATATCAATAATGTTTAGTTCTTTCTATATGTATGTACGCTTTCGTGTATATACATTACACAAACTGATACTTGAAATGAGCTAATGTATTTTTTATGTTAAAGCTGTTCAAATAAGGTGTTTGTTTTTTTTTGAAAAAAAAAAAGTTTTTTGGCTGGCTAAAATAAATGATAGGAATCATATTAATAATTTTAAAAACAGATGCTGGTTAATTCTCAGGAGAAAAAAAAACATTTTCAATAAGAAAATGTTGATAATTACTGAAATTCCTTCAAATCTGAAATATATTACTTCATTTTCTAGCTTATTTTACTGTCACATTTAACTATACATAATCCAATGTACCGCAAACGCCATTTCAATGCAACATCTAAACGTGCTACATTAAAACGCTTAATTCTCAAAAACAGTATCAGTACAGCTTAAATTTTATTCGCAAGTAATGTAGTACAGTGGCGGCTCGTGACCAGTTGGGTTGGGGGTTCACTAGTTCACTGGAGTAGCTGGGCGGGGGGGAACATGCTGACCGTCCTGAAAGCTACGTTTTTGAAATTAAAAAATAATAATAATTAATGGCTTTTAATTAGTAATATTCTGATGATTAAATAATTTAACTTAGCATTAAAACATAAATTATAAAATTTTAAATACTTTATATGATGATCTCCATTGCAAATCTGCTTGTATCTCCCCTCCACCCCCAACTGAAATCTTGACCACGCTACTGTATTAGTTTACTAGTTAAAAAACAATATATTACTGAAACATAGGGACTACTTTAGCGGGTTTTCTAGTATTATGAGCATTAGATTTAAAGCATAGATACATATTAAAAGCAATGTAAGAAGTTATAAATTGTAAAAAAAACTGTTTAAAAAATACTCACAGCGAAATAAATATCAGGTTTCCTTATTTCCTTTGGCAACAGCTGCTAAAAGTTTGTCTGTAAAGTCCATCCTTCGTTCTTTTTTTGAAGCGAATTTGTTTATAACCCTTTCGTTAAAGTCCTCCATTTTAGAAATCATTTCTTTTTCGATAGACAATATTGCAAGAGCATTGGGTCTTTCCTCGTCCATCGTACTCCTCAGGAAGGTTTTAATACGTTTTAAAGATGAAAAGCATCTTTCAGCTTCTGCGGTTGTCATTGGGACAGTTAATAGCAGCTTCAGAAGTTTCGTCACTTCGCCAAAACAATCCTCCAAGTTATTTTCAAGCAAAAAACTCAAGAAATCCGTTGCTTTTATAACATTTTCGAAATCATTTCTGTTATAAATTATTTGCAGCTCTGTTTTTAATTTACTTTTGTTTATAAAGGGGTACATTGCTACAGTTGTATTTAAAGTTTCTTCTGGAAACAATTTTTTGTAATTTAGGAAATTTCCCCTTTCAAATAAATTGGCTGCTACTAAATGCCCACAAAACTCAAATCTGTCTTTAGCTTGGTTTTCTATTAAGTCACAGATTTCTTTTGCGGCAACATTTCGTGTAACTGATAGATCCTTTCTTCTTCTTTTCAAATTTTCGGTCTCTTCTACTTGAATGAAGTCAATTTCCTCTCTTATCTTCGTTATTTCGTTTATGAATGATTTTATGGCAGTTTTAATTGACATAGGGTTTATATTTCTCTTTTGCAACATATTGTAAAAAATATCAATATGAGGCATTAACTTATAAAAGATTTCTAACCAGAAGTTAAAATTCGGTTGTTGCATCTTCAACCTGAGTCTTTGAGCCTGATTTATTGTCATAATCTGCTTACTTGTTTCTTCGAGTTCCTCAAAGCATTCTATTAAGGAATCTTTATTTTCATAAATGGTTAGCACTGCTCTCACATTAAAATTTCCCCTAGTTCCAGAACAAGATGGAAGTCTTCTACCAACAATTTTATTTAACATCTCTGTTCTCTGAGTGGAGTGGGAGAAAAAGCTTGAAATTTCTGTCAAATTTGCGAAGAAAATTCTAACTTCTCTATTTTGGCTTGCTGCTTGCGCCATGATCAGATTTAGTTGGTGAGCATAACAATGTACAAAATAAGCATAAGGGTATTCCTGTCGTATAAGGGCTTGTACCCCTGAATGTCGTCCACTCATAACACTAGCACCATCATAACTCTGCGAAATTAATTTTTCCTTATCAGTGATAATTTCACTCAGAATATTCTTTAAAGAATTTGTAAGGGTATGTGCATCGTGATTTTCAGGTGTTAAAAAAGTCCAGAACCTTTCTGTTGGTTTCCCATTGGATAGGACGTACCGGAGAACAACCAGCATTTGAAATTTAGACGACACATCTGTGGTTTCATCGGCACTTATGGAGACAAAATCAGCAGCACGGATTTCCTCTAGGATTCTTTCTTTGCTGACTTGTAACATACAATCCAACAAATCATTTTGTATTTCTTTCGAAGTACCCTTAAAAACAAAAGCCGAATTCAAATGTTCATTTAAAACATTATCAAGAGCAGATGTAAAATTTATTAAGCCTCTAAATATTCCAGGATTTTTTGATGACGTCGTTTCATCATGTCCTCTGAGAGCCAATTCAAATTCACCACAAAACTTTATACAATCAATTATTCTTGATAACACGTAGCGATTTTTTCTGACTTGATCGTTTTGTCTCTCCACATTTCTCCGAAAAGCTTCATTAAGCTGCTCTCTAATTTCAATTTTGCCTAAGACGGAGAGGTCGAGACGGGCATTTAGATGGCTCATGGACTGTTCATGTTTTTTAATTTTCTGTGACAAATGTGATAAGTCGCATACGCCAGTTTTCGTCCAACTACTGTCACTTCCTTTAGCGAATATTAAGCAGGGAAAGCAATAAAAACGATTATTGAAATCGCATCCGCATATCCAGTTGTTCCTGTCGTATACATTCGCATTGAAGGAACGAGTGTATTCTTTACCTTTCACGTTTTGTTTCTGAACAATACTTAAAGCAGGAACAGGTCTGCCCAATTTTTTAATGGCACATTTATCTTCAAATGGAAGTGTTGAAATATTTGTTTCCAAAAGAAATTTTACTGCATTCATGGCTAAATATATTAATACTATGCTTATAATTCTAAAAGAACTTTTATAACTATTCGTCACTCGCTACTAAAGTAGATGCACAAAGAAAGAAAAAAAAATCATTCTGCCTAGAATGTCCGTCTAGTCAAAACCTGTTCTCAATTTTCTTTAAATCCTCTAAACTACAACAGTTGTTGCCGACTGGAGATGGCGCCCTGCGGGCGCCGGCGCTCCAAACAATATTCCTTGTGTCCAGAGAATAACAGTTCCCTTTATACTGAAAGGGGAGGTTTTGGATCTTCAAATGTACAAAGTAAAATATTTTCCCTGTCATCGGAATGAGGAAAAATTATCCCCACTGTCACTAAATTTTCCTTTAGCGACAAGTTCAATAGTTTTTGCTCGGATTAGCCAATCATGCTTTCTGATTTTATCACGTGCACAAGCGAAAAATATACTTGGGAGGTTCAGAGCTCCAATTTGCGCATCTTTGCCCCGATGCTATAGGAGCGGTGTTTGAAATGATTTACCCCGTTCTTTAAAAGGCGCTATAACTAAAAATAAACCAAAACAGTAATATAGATAGTAGTTTAATATTGATGTAATAAACTTCACCAGGTATTTATTTTTTAGGGGGTTCACTGAACCACTGAACCTATAGCACGAGCCGCCACTGATGTAGTAGCAAATTTCTGCCTATTTTCTTAAAAGCACTGCCAATGATTTATTACTAATTTTCAATTTGTCTTAAATCTATGCACGAAAGAAAGCTAAAAATAAAATATATTACTTTATATTTTATTCGTTCTTTTGTTT
Organism: Argiope aurantia; assembly: GCA_026543865.1. NCBI lineage: Eukaryota > Metazoa > Arthropoda > Arachnida > Araneae > Araneidae > Argiope > Argiope aurantia. The sequence continues at coordinate 68,658 of JAPMOR010102437.1, read as the reverse complement.
TTTTCGCCCCTGAATTTCTTGCCAAAAGTATAGATTTATATAGATTGGACCTTTATCGTAATCAAAATTGAAATTACAATGGTAAATATTTAAATATCAGGCCTTAAGATAAAAACTTATTTCACAACTATGTAAGCATGGTTTCTAAAGTCACTTTTTTTTAAAGCATTAAGGGGTTGCACTTAGGAATAATTTTGTTTTTAAATATTGCATCTAAACATACTTTGAATTACAAAATTTCATTAAATAATATAGGCAATTGTACAAAAATTTCAAAAATTAAATTTTTTTATATCCATCATAATTTCAAGAGTGAATTAGTATATATTTATTCTTATTTTCATCTATACAAAATTTCACATTTCTATCTAGAACATTTGTAGGGATATTCTTAGTTTTAAATTTCGAAAGTCGGGCCACAAATGTGGAAGAAAGCGTTTATTTCGGAATGCAATTAGTACATCATCAAATCATTATGGCTTTAAAAAAATTTGATAATAATAACGTTGTTCATTTTCACTCTTCGGCAGTTGCACTATCGTCTTTATAAAGAATGGAAGAGAAACTGGGGGAACTGAACATTTAAACCATCTCAGAGACTTACTGGAATACTCAGCAAGAAAAGCATTGTTTTTGTTGCAATGCAAAATCAAAACTTTTTTTTTCTTTCTGAAAAATGTTATTTGGAGAGACGAATGTTGCTTTCATCTAGATAGAAACATAAATTTGAAGAAATTTCTCGTTTGGAAATGTGAAGACAATTCTTCGTGCAAGAAATTCATCATCACTCGCAGTTTTCTGTTCATATGTTACAATTGCCGTTTTTAGAAGTCCTTGAGTCTCATTTTCTACAAAAGTATATTGTATGGTAACGACAGATTCAGTTAATTTTTATTGGGATTATATCTGAACTAAGAAATGAATTAACTTTATCTATGGATATTTGATAAATCTTTGTTGACTAACTCAAAAAGCCAGTCATCATGTCACATGAACTCAATCACATATGCTCAAGTATTATTAAGTTAATGTAATTCTGCATAGGTGTTGAAGGTGTTAATTTGGAACCAATTTTTAAGCACTTTAATTAATAGAATATCATTCTATTTTTTTTAAATGTAATGAAATTTAATAAATGTTATATGTTTTATCAAAGGAAAAATAGAATTTCAACCGCTTGAAATTGAACATGTTATATCCTTTGAGAGTAAATTATATTGACCACAGTTTAGTACATATTATAGTATAATTTTATTCAAATACTTTAAAGATAAGGTTAGTTTATTCTTTTTTTGGGGGAGGGGAGATCCTCCAAAAAAGGCTTAAATTGGAATTAAAATTATTTCCTGAATTTGAAGAGGTCTATCGTAGCTCTCAGAAAGCAGTTATAAACAATATCATTAATTTATCATTAATTGAAATTGGAAAAGACTAAAGCAAAAAGATAATAATTAATATAAAAAGCCACCAATCAATAGAAAAATTAAGGCTGTATTCTTTTATATCTTGAGGAACAAACGAATAAAAAAGGAAATGATATCGTTCATAAAATATCAAACTTGAGTTCAGATTTTATATGCTGATATGAGCTTGAAAATCAAAACCTATTTTCTATTATTGAGCTTAAAAAAATTAGAGATGTAATTTGTGGAATCATTTTCTTTAATTGATCCGATGAAACAATTTTAATAGGCTATATTTTTTTCTACATTAAAGCGTATTTCTCAGAGTGTTTATTACATTTTTAAAAGTAAATAAACTACAAAAAATTTACTGACTTTCTTTTATTGAAATTATTTTTCTGTCAGATTTCATTAAAATCTATTTTGGTGATTCAAATATGACAAACTTCCCTTATTTCTACTATTTTGAAAATACTCCTATTAAAGTAAGCAATATCAAACTAATTTTTTTTTCTTAACGTATAAATATAATTACGAAGGAAACAAAATCTATAAAATGATGTGGAACGCACTAATCATTCTATTTACTGGCCAATTACATTAGATTTTTTTTTTGTTAATTGATATAGTTGTATCACTAAAGCCTGAATTTGAAGTCAAAACTTATGTCTTTGAAAATTTTAGAGATCTTTTATACTGGCCAACTGCTGGTCACCAAAGGCGGCTAGTTTCTTAATAAAGATATTGCTAAGTGAACTATTGTAATATATACATATACATACATTTTTTTCCCTTTTATGAGTATAGATAATAGCGATTTTCAAGAAAATTCATTCAGAAATATGAAATTGTTTAAATATTAGTAAATAAAACAGCTATAAATTCTCTTATATCTTACTTCTTTTAAAATGCATTTAATTCCGCTATTTATTTTTCTGATAAAAACAGTCTTACTTTTCTATTAATAATAGAATTAATTATCATTTATTACAAGATATATGAATAAGATAAATGTATGTACAAGATCTCATAAATTCAAGATGAAATAAAATTTTTACAAAAATTATCACTATTCCCTTATCACCAATTAAGCCGACCGGAAATGCAGCTATGCAAAACTAAACCCTCAAAACTAAACGTCATCCCTTTAGATGCGCGCCAAGTTTTCTTGCCAAAGGTCCGAATCGCAGTAAACCTACAATGCAACAGGGGTAGGGAATAATTTATGGAGCGCAAATGTTCCATTCCCCATTCATCGTTAACAGAGCTCTTCAGTGTAAATTTTTAACAAATGGTCATAAAAACCTTTCCAATTTTGAGCTAACACATGAAAATAAAAACTAAAACCCTTTCAAAATACAAAATATACGCCAACAACCTATTTACTGAATCCCTCCTCAACCCCTACCGCCCTAAGGCACAGGGGAAACTACTGTGAAAAAGCCGCGATTGTCGAAGATAACGAGGATCACCTGGAGTGTTTAGTAGAGTAGCCGTTTTTAATACCCGTCTCCCCTAAAACGGCTAGGAGCTGCCCCAAATCGACCCACTTGGATGTTATAGGGTAAATTCTCAAACCGCCCGGCTGGAATCGAGAGGGATAAGTAAAGATGCATTTCAATTTTTTTTTTTAATGGCATGGAATTCCCGCAGAAACCTTTTATACACTGGTAGGCATCTTATGGTGGATCATGAATCATTATAAGGAGATCTCCCTGTTGATCTAATTGTACTTTTGAAACGCATCTTTAATCTTGGATGCTACCTTCTAAGATTATTTTAAGTATCGAGCAACATTCACTTGTCTGTAAGCCATCTGGCTTACTGATTGCTCTTCATTTTAATCCTTCGTTTACAATTATGGAAACTCATTTGATTCATTATAGTTCTCTTTATTTTGTAAGGAAGAAACGCAATTCATGAAATGCACAAGCAATTTTCCATTTTTTACAATGTACAGATAAACATGCAATTACATAGGAATTTTTTGAACTGAGAGAAAACCAAAGTGTGAGAATTCATTAACAACTTGAGGTCGAATTTTTTGAAGATAACATCACTTCCTCTCTATTTACCTCGTTATCTGGGAAAGTAAAAAGACAGTGACTTAAAGAAACTATTGGGAGTTTTCTTCATTTCAGTAAATATATTTGATAAGTTTTCATGAACTTGCAGATTTTGTTTTTAATCTCCGAAACTTTCTTGCACACTCTCCAATAAAGGTCTATTCTCCTTCCTCCGCATAAAATTGGGGATCTAGAAATTATATATATTAGGTATGAGCTCAGCATTTTTATTAAATCTATCGTGCTAATAGGTATTTTGAACACGTTTTTACCAAGATTGAAACCAAAATTTATCATGGAATTACAATTGTAATCTCAAGACTACATACCGAATTTCATTGATTTAAATTGTAGTGAATAGCTTATAAGCCAGTTAACAGCTACGCTACCCGAGCAATTGCTTTTGTATCGTGGTCATGTTACTGGGCTGCGAACCACAAGGTCCCAGGTTCTATCCTCGTGCATCACAAACCGCCACAAAATCATTGTATTTGCATGTTTCTAGAAATGCAGAATCATAGGCAATCAGTTCTTAGACAAATTGGTTTAAAATTTGTCTAGCATTTATGTTTAGATGCTAAACCTGCATGTCAAATTTTATCTAAGCGTTTTTGCTTTTATGTCTATTTGACGAATTTGTTTATACTCGAGCAGTTAGGAAGATTTCTTGTAAATAGATTTCTTTTAAGATTTGACAGAAATCTACAAATTTGGTCGTAAGATTATTTATCAAACTTAACCAGACTAACTTAAGAAGTTTTTGAGTTATCATTTTCACAGATAGACAGATATAATGTCAAAAATGTGGTTTTCGGACACAGTGAATTTTTTTGTCGATTAAAATAATTTTTCTATACTTTATATACATGAAAGTAAAACAATGTATTCTATTAAGTGATTTGAAGAAAGAATAATAGTTTTGCTTTCTTATATCTGAGAAATACTATTTTTTTTATTTAATTCACAGAAAGGCTTATTATCGAATATATTTCATGATTCGGTTTTTAAAAAAAATATTGAATTTAGTAGAAATATTTTTGTATGTAGTAATGCTACACACCAAAATAATATATTTTCTAAAGTTTTTTTTTAATTTTTTTTTTATTTTTATCACCTTTTGTATACAGTTTCTTTAAGCATCAATTATTGCTTTAAACGTGAAATCTATATTTTTATATATCACCTGTTCAAACCAAAATCGCGTTTGGAATTTTCTATAGATAAATTAGATAATTGTTTTGAAATCATAAAATTTTAACATTAAGAATGGCAAGGACTGTGGATTATAACATCGTATTTCTTTTAATTCATTGCACCATAATTCAACATGTACTTTCAACTATAAACAAAGCCATTAAGAGTTCAAACAACAGAAGTGGTGTTTACATTTAACCTCATTTTTTCCCCTTTATTATTTTTTTTTTCATGACAGTTTAGATTTAGAAAACGACTTGGAAACAGTTTATTTTTCTTATCTTTAAGTGTTACTCTTAGTTAGAAGGATGTATCAGTTTTGATTGAAAAGCGGCCAATGACCAGTCGAGTTGCCTGTTACTAATTTGAAATTAGAATGTTTTGACGAAGAAAAAGACGTTCTCTGACGCAAAGTAAATTAATTTTAAAGTGAGTGTTCTTTTGAACTGTTGTCCTCTGAAATAAATTCGAATTATCTTTATACTATTGAAAATATGTTTAAGTTTTTGAATATTACTGAGTAAAAAGCTTTGAATTAATTACAGAATTACAGTTATAATGTCTATAATTCGAATCATTTTACAGATATTGTTTTATAAAGCTTTAGAATGTCATAGTCTTTTTTTTCAAGGCATAATTCTTTTATTAGTCCCAAATAAATTGAAATAAATTTCATTGTTCCTGTTAGATAAAATATTTGTTTTTGATACCAAGTCTACTTTTTACTTAAAATAAAGAATTTTCGATAAAATAAATTAAAAATTGTTGATAATAGTTTACGAAATAATATTCTAAAATGATTACTAAAGAATTTCTACCAAAGAATTTTTTTAAATGATATTTTGAGACTGAAACATTTTCTTATGAAACATTCGTTTATTTTTCTGAAAAGTTAAGAAATTCTGATACTACTTGGTGCTTAAATTCAAAATTTAAATAAGCATTTCAGAATTTTATATATATATATATAACAAGAATTTTGGGAAAAAAATTGCATTAATTTTATATTTAATTTAATTTATCAGTTTGTAAAATTTTGGTTTAGCGATCCTCAGCATTGCCTAAGCATCGGAAAAAATAAATCTACGATAATTCAATTTAAACTTTCCCAGATTTGAAATTTGGTATGCAGATTTTGATTATTACATTTCAAAAAGTAAATTATCGAATCTGATTTTTTACCAAATTTTGAACTGTTTAATTTTAATAATTATTTCATAAATACTATTTGTTAATTTGCCAAATCTTCATAAATACTTTTTTCAAAGGGCGATACACATATCGATTGATCAGGCATATTCGGTGGATCAAACGGTTTGCATTTAATAACAGAAATATTTAGTCTCTGGTACCTGGCTACTTTTTAAGGCAGTAAGGAATTTATAAGCATGAATAGCAATCGAATTATTCAGCATGTACAAGTTTTATTCATGTTTCATACTTCCTAACAGCTTAGATGAGAACGAGTTTTAGATAATTCACAAGCATTAATGAAGAGTTTAAGGTTATTAAATAGAAAAATTTCAATTTGTTTTAACTGTAAACTAATTTGATTGTATTATTAGTCAATGATGTCGAATGTTTATATTTTTTCCCCCTTAATAGTAGTACAAATAATAATTTCAGAGATATCAAAGAACTACAGGTAAACTTCCCCTATAAACACATCCTACAACGCAAACAGATGAACGGATTGCAACGAAATTTGGTATATAGACTATACACGAGATGCTCTCATTTTGAGAGAATGAATACAATAAAATATAGTCCGTTTTTTGTTGAATAAAAGGTATAAGAGTGATAAATATCTTTTAATTTTCTTATTTGGCATTATCTCTTATTGCTGTCCAATTATTTAATAACTAATTCAATAATGCATTTTTTATTTTCTCGTTATACACATTTCTATCCAGGAGATCGTGAAAGCCTATTGGCGGAGTTTTGATAGTGATTTCGAAACCCGAATTGAAGGATAATATGTAAAACATGCGATATAGTGCTTATCAAACGAGTTGAGAGTCCAAGATATTTTTTCCTCCTGTATGATGCTGAAGTTTGGAAAGAGCAGTACATACCTAGGTTTTATTTGATACTGGTGCCAAATACAACATAATTTTTGTGGAAAGTGAATTAATGTCTGTTTTAACGGCGACCAAAAAGCGTCCAGAAACCAATTTGGCAATTTCAATCGGCAAACTGTATAGCATGGGATTCTATAACTTGATACTTGAGTATATTTTTATAATTTGGCTAAATGTTTTCTTGGCGCTTTTTTGTAGCCGTTAAAACCGAATTGTACCAAATTATTTTTAGATATCAGTTTTCAGTTTGTGTTAGTATCTCTTTCGTTTTTTTTATATGTTATCCATTCTTTACTTTGTTTTACTACTGCTTACTTTCGTTTACTTTTACTTTTACTTGTTTTACTAATTCGAATTTATGGTATTTTCCGTTAAAGGAAACTCGCACAAAAACTATCGAGATCTAACAATTTTAAAGGAATTCCTGATTTTCGCTAAGCTGAAATGTTAAAGTTATTTTATTTTGGCGCCAGCATTTCACCTTGACAAAAATTTAGATTACGTTAACCTTAAATTATTACATTTACTTGTTATCCATCATCTACTACGGTTTTATTTGCTATCCGCATTTGGCGATCAGTTGGTTCAACAGGATTAATGATTGTTACAAATTTTAATTAAATATTCTATTTAATTTACTCTTAATAGCTTCCTCGACAAAATATTTTTCAATTTCACATTTTAATCGGAATATATCTCAAATTATTTTAGAAGCCTTACACCGTTGTGTTCATTGGAATATGCATTTCTTTATTTTCTGCAGATGTCATTATGCAGTTACTGATATGATTGGATAGAACAGCAGTACCTAATAATGGACACATATTTTAATTTTGCTAATGATAAATGCATGTTTAACAGTTTCCTGAGTTAAATACTTTATAGGTTGAGAAAAAAAATATTATGCACCCGATGCTATTAATCCTTCCTAAACCATTTCCGACAGCTGGGGAAAATGCATAGATGAAATGAAACAAGACGACTTGGCACTACTTATTATATCCTTGTCTCATCATTTTTCTTTGTTTTATCATTCTTCTTTGTCTCATCATACGTCTTCTTTGATTTACTCTCAAAATCATGGATAAGCCCGCATTGTTGTGTCGTAATTTATTGTTTCGTCGCTATATATCTTAGGACATGCGTGGATGCTGCCATTTTCTTGCTTTCCTCTTCTACATCACGCATTATAAATGCCATCTATTCTTTAATATGTTTTTTAATATATTTAATTTCGATGAATAAATAATCCTTTTTTATGAATTCAAATAAAGATTTAACGTAGAGACTCAAATCTGTACTCGATATTAATTCAATGCTTATAAGTTGAAGTATTGAAAATCGAAATGCAGTCCTTTTTTATTTATTATGCACTTCATATTATATCACTAGGGGATATAAAACTAAGAGATTAAACCATTGCCATTTTTTCCTATTTTTACTTTTGGTGTTTGATTATTTACTAGATTAAATGTCATCGATTAATAAAAAAGTTGATGGCCCAAAATTGCAAACAGCTGTTTTTGTAACAGATGACCAAACACACCTGCCACATGGGAATAAAAAAAAGGGAATATTATGAGTTGTTTGCCGCAAAAAGTTGGTTTTGTGATCTTTCTTGATTTACGATTGCTTTTTCTTTTGTATCATAATACCGTCATCTCATCAAAATAATCGTTGTATTAAACAAAAAAAGTCAAGCTAATTGCCGAAGAAAAAAAATATTAGTTTTTTCCATCACTCAATTAAAGAGTAAACCTGCTGTATTGACAGGTAAGATTTATAAATTAATTAACTTGTCAAATAGTTAAAAACCATTAAATCATTAAATTGAATGTAATTAAGAAATATTATCCGATTTCTATTTGCAAAATAAGCTGATAGAAATTTTAAAACATTTAATTTTAGAATAAGGGACTTGTTTATATAATTTTGTGTACCTTTCAAGGAATAAAGGAAAACATAGACTGTAAACTGCAGCAAAGCAAAAATTGACTCTATGAAATTTTATACCTTTAATGAATTTTTTCCTTGTCATTTTCACGAAAGAAAATAATTGCTTTTATTTATATTAATCACTTAAAAACATGAAACTATTCTCCATTTATTCAGAAATTTAAACATCCTAGAATACATATAGAAATGTACTTAATAAATTAAATGAAAAGTTAAAACAAATTGTAGATGATAAATAAGAATGCATGCGGTAGATTCAGGTATTGTCGCAGAAAAGGAGTTGAATAGTAAACTATAAAGGCACAACAAAACGTTAAAGATTTCTAAGAAAAAAAAATTATATGAAAAAAATAAGCTGTATGAAAAGAATAATCTCTAAGGAATAATGCCTTTAATTGACCTTAAAATTCTTAAATAGCACTTTATTGATCTCCAAGATAGAGTTAATGGGACTGCTTATAAAGAATTCAAACATTTAGTATAGAATACTGCAAAATGATAAATGCTTTAATAGAGTGCTTTCAACTACCTGTGGAGACATATCTGATTGTAAAATTCATATATCTGTCATTTTGAATACATCTTCTGTTTCTTCTTTTTTAATGTAATGGTGTTTTGTTAAAACACAGGGAATTTTTTAAATTCTCTACAAATAAATTTGTATTTTAATCTGTTTTAAGTATACGTTGTTAAATCTTGTTCAGTACAATATCTGCCATTTTATTTGTATTTGTTAATAAGTCTAAAACGTATGATATTTTATTCTATCTCAATTTAAACTATTTAAATATCGTCCATTAAAATAGCTTTTAAAACTAATATAGTTTTTTTTTTAATTCTTTCAATTAAATCTAATAATACGATTCTTCTGTTTCAGATGCAGAAAAGATTAAAGTGTTTATAGATTTTAATGGTCAGTGGATGGGATGACAAACTGAATTTTGTCCATTGCGCTCCGAGTATCATATTTACATTTCGAACAACGAACGATTTTATCAGAGAATTAAATGAAAGTCTAAAGGAATTTGATTGAACTATGAAAACGATACTGCTTACTGGTAAGAAAACATAATATTATTTCAAAACCTTTTTTTACTTGTAGTTTACCTTTCTGCTTCTAAGTTATAAATTTGCTAGAGTGGTCTTCCTGAAACTTTCTCGGGTGCTCTTCAATAAATATCTTATCCCCCTTCTTCCTGGAGCTTTCCCAATAACTCGCAAGACCGCAAATGCCTTAAAACTCATTGGGGAAAAATAGTTATAAATTATAGAATTTTGGTGCGAAACTAATATTTTTACTCAATCTAACGTGTGGTTATGTACTTGGGATTTTTTTCTAAAAGATTGAAACTGAAATTTTACATGTAATATCGATTGTAGTCCCGGAATCCCATCTGGAATTTCATTGATTTAAATCATTGCATTTACATTCATGCGAAAGTATGGTCCATCAGATGTTTAACCCTTTTACAAATTTGGTTCAAAAGTTGATAAAAATCTGCATTTTAGATGTTAAAACTGTGAATCAAATTTTAACTGTCCAGCTCTTTATATTTTGCATTTATCCTATTCACTTGTATTTGAACAGATAGCGAGATAGATTTACTTTGAATGGATTTCTTTCAAAATTTAATAGAGATCTATCCAAAATTCGTCATCTAGTCTAAAGTGTTTTTAAGATATCGTATTCACAGACAGAGAGATATAATGTCAAAATTGTACTTTAGGAGAGCAACGAAGCCTTAAACGGGACGGTTCGTCTAAATATCGAGTTTCAACCTCTGGACAGTTACGAAACATTCACTATACTTCGCATACGAAAAAGTAAAAACAATAAAGAAACATAAAAAAGGAAATTCCTAAAAAAAATCACAATAACATGACCTTGTTTATTTTAGCAATAAATTGAAGTTTCGCGTTTGGGTTTTTCTTCAAGAATTGCAGTCAATTTTTCGGATTTCAAATTTTTCGACACATTGTTTGTTTTAAATGCTCGTTAGAGCTATTATAAAATAATACAAAATTCTCTGACCTTGAAGGAAATTTTAGTGCTAAAGTTTTAACTGATCTTATTAAGATTTCCAGATCTGGGAGCCCATTTGACTCTGACTCCCACCTTCCGTCATTGGTGTAAGCATTTCGCGCGTTTTGAAGTTTCAATTGGGCTTGAATTCTACTAAGTTTAACTCTACTAACTCAATCAGATTACTTTCGCGCTATCTTTCTTCGCAAATTTTCTATCTTTTTTTGTCCTCCATTACAATATTTAGTAAATCTTTCACGTACTCGAAATCATTTTTATAAATGTCACAGTTTACTATTATATCTTGAAATCTTGATATAATGACAGATTCCGGCACCTCAACGTTTAATTCCTGGACCAAATTAAGAAAGTCTTCTTTCTTTGCTTTGTTTAAACTAGCCATGATTAGAATTGAAAAGTTCCTACTCTACTGACTAGCGCCATCTATGTACGAACGCTAGAAAAAGACCAGAACGAGAGACGCCATGATGGAGTGATGTGAAACTGGTGTTGTATGGTAAAACAGTGTCTGTGATGTGTTTCAAGGAATATGGCCTCCTGTTAACAAACGGCCCATTTAAATGCTGAAACCACTTTATATCTTTATATATGTGTACTTGTGCTATGTGCAATTAATTACCTATTAAAAAATATTGCACTAAAAGGTTGTTGACCATTATTGCTCACAAGAGACGTCACACTACCTTTGTATTATCCGCTTGACCCCAACACGATCCTTCTAAAGAGGTAATGCAATTTTCGAAGATGATTTTCTTCGAGCTGCGACACTAATTGCCGTTTGTTACAAATAAATCTTCGTCTTTTTTAAGACCACATAAATAAATTTTACGCTTTTATCAACTCATTGATTAGTTTCGGTTTTGATCCCGACCGAACCCCCAAGTTGCGAGAGCGAATGTGTCTATCCTAAGAATGAATTCACTTCAAAACGATGCCTAATTATTAGATTTTATATTCAATGGTACATATTTACAGCTTTAAGGTTAAACAATGGTTTGGGCAACTTTTCGTGCTACCACAATACCACGTCTCACCGACGTTCAACGCCGTACAGTACAGCAGCGGATCTCAAGTCTATTGAATATTCACTAGAGTTCTTAGTTTTCCCCTTGACGCCACCTGTGTCCTTTCGTGAGAAGTTTGGAAACTGTCACCACACACACACACACACACACACACACACACACACACACACACACAC